>CM051378.1:10496884-10784626 GCA_028015245.1 Cardamine occulta | reverse complement strand
CACCATTTGAAATTGTTTATGGGTTCAATCCCATCTCACCTTTGGATCTAATGCCTTTACCCGTGAATGAAAGGATAAGTTTTGATGGTAAGAAAAAGGCTGAGCTTGTGAAACAGATCCATGAGAAGGCTTGAAACAACATAGAGCACAAGACCAAGTTATACGCTAAGCATGCAAACAAGGGCCGGAAGTTTATGGAGTTTAAAGAAGGGGACTTGGTGTTGGTTCATTTGAGAAAAGAACGGTTCCCTAACGAGAGAAAATCCAAGCTTATGCCCAGGATTGATGGTCCATTCGAAATCATCAAGAAGATCAACGACAACGCTTACCAGCTTGATCTCCAAGGTAAATACAATGTGAGTTCGAGTTTTAATATTACTGATTTGGTTCCTTATTTTGCAGAAGAAACAGATTTGAGGTCAAATCCTTTTCAAGAGGGAGAGAATGATATGATTATGGCCAGCAAGGAGGAGGAACCTATGCAGCAAGGAGACGACAAAGAGGAGCAAAGGCAGCAGCTTGAACCGGAGCTACAAGGAGCTGAAGATTTATGCATTTCTCCGGGTCCTATCACTCGGTCTAAACAAGAGAAGCTCAAGACCACTTTGCAACATCTCCTCAACACCATCTCAGGCAGTTTGGTGTGTGCTAATCCAGCCACATTGGTTGTGATCCAAGCCACCTAAACATTTATCAAGAGAGGTGGTATGACTTACACTCTTTTTCCCTTCATTTGGTTTTGTCCCATTGGGTTTTCCAAATAAGGTTTTTAATGAGGTAAGCCATATCACTCACTCATCAGCCTCTTGATAAAGCTTAAGCCCACCTCTATCTCTTATCCAAGTGAAGCAGCCCAAGTCCAATAAAGAGATTCAGCCAAAAATCTCAAGACATGAAGAGTCCTTTCTTTGTTCAAACTTTGGTTTTAATGCTTTGTATTTTTCGAGATTTTCCTTTACTCTTTGGCTGATTTAAACTCTTGTAATGCTTCATTTGTGAGTCATCAAACATCTTTTCATATTCTAAAATTCTTTGAAACTTGTTTGTTCATCCTTGCTTAAAGTGATCGGATCTTCATCCTCACACCAAGTAAGCCGAAAGTCTTAGGATCTTTCACACTCCTAGGAAGTTTCACTTCGATCCACCCCTTGTTCACCACATCTAGGGTCTTCACCCACGTCCAGAGCAAGCCTGAAAGTCCGAAGGTGCTCCATCCCCTTTGGAAGTTTCGCATCAATCCCCCAAGACTCATCGGATCCACTCTTGTTCTTCATCTTTCATCTCTTCCGCATCACTCACCTTGTCACCAATCCTCACAACCTCTTAGAGTAGCATTCAGGGACTTGATCCTCACCTAGGATCATATCAGAAAGTGGCCTTGAAGCATCCATCATCTTGTTTCTTCATGGAATCCCTAATAAAAACATGAAAAATGGGTGAAAATACGAGATGTCAACTTCCCCAGACTTAGACTTTGCTTGTCCTCAAGCAAACAAGAAATCTTAACTAGTGAAGAGGTTTGAAAATCACAGAAACTCTCCTATGATCAGCGACAATTCCCAAATAGATAACCTGCAAACGCTTTAGTACAAGGATTCTCATAAAAACTTTCTCACTATAGACTCACAACATTCTCAACTCTGATATGTCCATCTTAAACTTGTAAAAGAGCCTAGCATTCACTTCAGTTAACTCTCTACATTCATTAAGTGTGGTGTGAGATTTCTCATGAGACGGCATCATTCGGGGTAGACGGCGCTTGGTATGAAAGGGCTTTTGGTTTTTAAATGGTGGAGTTAAAGTGTTTAGGGCGTACCGTGAACTCAAAAGTGCAGCTATGTCGCAGAGCCGCAAGAGAGTATGAACTCATTGCTGTTCACAGTTTCCAACCACTCCTTCATAACACTTTGTTCCTTTTCTTCTTTCCTTCTTCTAGTTCCCCCAGACTTAGATATTTCTGTTGGGTTCTTTGCACCAAATTCATGACTTCTTTTCTTCATAGTCTTCTTCATCTGGATTACCTGTGCTACGAGAATATTTCGTAACCATTTCCTTTCCTTTCATTTTTCTTTTTCTTTTTTTTTCTTTTCTTTTTCTCTTTTTCTTTTTTTTTCTTTTCTCTTTTTTTTCTTTTCTCGAAAGGGGAAACGGTTTGTATATTTACAAGTCTCGTAGGCGCATAGTAAGTACCTTTTTATTTTGAATTCCAAGGCAAGACCAAAACTAGACCAAATCGCATCCATCTCTTCTTTTAATTCTCCCAAGCCTCCGCCTTCAGTCATTGGAAAGCTGTGTCAGAAATTTCTCTCTCGTGTTTCCGCGCATATCTGCTAACGCGAAGGGAAAAGATATTGATATGAGGTCTGAAAAGAGATTATGGTGTAAGGGTAGAAACCACTAAAAGTGAGTGGCCATTCAGGATCAGTAGAGAGTGATAAAAGGGATAAGAAGTCTTGAATGTATTGCTTGTTTCCCCAATCTAATGCCTCTGATTAGAAATATTTAAAGTCAGGATTAAGGTTCAAATAAAATGGAGTTAATGTCCGATCCAACCGCGTTCTCCATAGGATTAAACTTCAAGGAGAGAGGTCCTGCGGTGAGCTTCTAGGTATTGTCCGTCTATTAGTGAATCCTGCAAAACTTGTCCTTAGGGAATGAATTAGAACATATATAAAGTCAAATTCATCATATCATAGGGTCATAGTTTCCTACAAACTTTGACTCAATAAAATGGAAAATCGAATAAAAACACTTCAAAATGACTCAAGAGAAATAACAATGCGTAAGTAAAAGAATAAACGTTTGCCCAGACTTAAATCGCATTGTCCCTAGTGTGAACAAATCCAGAAAAGATGGGAAAATAAATTCATAAAATTTAAAGATAGAACGAGTGAACCTTCATCTTCTCAGGGGGTTCTGGTACTCGGTGGTGGACTGATCATGGTGTCCGGGATCTCAGGTCATCTTCTTCATCTGCGTAGTGACTGCGCGGTACTTGGCTAGCTGCTGCTCCGCTGCAATCCATAGTGCTCTCTCTACCTCAAGAGATTAGGTGGCTGTGTCATGCCCTGAAGGGTTGTGTGTGACACGCTGAGAAGAAAAGGAAGTTATCGCCTTCTTCTTGGTAAACTTACCAAGGGTGAGTGGTAACCAGTCCTCCAAACGGGATGAGTGGTACTCATTCGACAGTGGATACCAACTCGTGACTCGATCACTAAGGCATGGAACAGTGGGGCTAGGTAGGAGAATGGTGCAAATCATTTGATAAGGGTCGGGGTACCTATATCCAAGCTGGTCGGGGTTGATCCGTGCTTCTTCAAGTTTCCGCATCTTCTCAAGTTTCTCAAGGTCCAAGTGGTTATCCTTTATTGTGTGGGGGCGGTCCGCAAGGTTGACTCCAACAGTCTGAAGGATAGTGATGATGACTCTTCCGAAGCTAATGCTAGCTTGCTTGTCTCTAATTGTGATAACATCATGCTTGATCTTCACAAGTAGATTCTTATTGGGAAGTCAGCAAATGGTATACTCAAGACATGGAGCTCATCACTAATCACACTATCAAAGCTTTCTCATCCAAAGCTTGACCAAATAGCGTTGGTATCAACTTGTCCAAACTCAATGGCATCTTGGTATTCAAATCAAAGTGCCTTCCCAAGATCATGAATGGAGATGTTGTGAAGCTCACCATTGATTGTGAAGAAGAGCCTTCCATATCGCGCCAATGGAGCTTGTGTGCGCGGAAGGATAGTGTGGCCGTGGCAAGGAATTGTCTTGCCTCTTCTTTATAGATCTCTTGGAAGGTGTTGACTTCTAGAGCATTCAACATCCATTCATCATCACTTGCTAAACCAAGAGCTTGCAATGATGTGTAGTCAGCTCTCAAGGTGGGTGTAAGCTTGAACCCTTTAAGTTGTGTGAGATAATCAAGATTCTCATTCATCTTTTGTTCAACAAACATCATAGGCATCTCCTTCTTCTTTATTTGTTGGTGTAGGCGGCGAGCTACTCTAGCTCGGAGGTGGTGTGCAACACATGAGATGAGTGTGCTTCCATAATCAACATCATATTGATACTCTTCACCTTGGTCCGTTGAGCTATCACCTTCATCTATCACTTGTTTGCCTTTGTTCTCATACATTACTTTGTCATGTGCTTTCTTAGTCATCCTCTCATAAATTCTGCAATCGAGTGGTGTGTAGTGGTGAGGTGATCTCTCCAACCTCGGTGTGTGCGAGCTTCTTCTTGTAGTTGTAGTCTCCATTGATATGGTACCTAGAAATAAGAGATTAGCACAAATTAGCAATATGGTTCAATGAGAAACAAGCATCAATCCATTACATAAGAGATGTAACCATGGTATTGAAATAGACAAGTTAAAGCATGTTCAATGTTTGAAATCAAGAAATCAAAACCTAAGTCTCAATTTTCGGATTCCATGGTGATTTTCACAAAATTATGCATCTAGTATCAAGTTCAAAGCAAAGCTAAGTGAAAAGTTGATCTAAATTCTATTATCTAGTGTGATTATTGCCTAAGAGATAAATTTCTAAGCAATTGCATCATAAATTTTGCTTCTCTATGAGTCACCAAATTTTAGCATATTAGATAGTCAAATTTCATCAACAATTCATCACAAAAATCCATGGTTAGATAACCTAGAAGCAATTCTACAAGTTCTCTATCACTTTCTAGTAACAAAAGCTATTGAATCAAGACAATTAGAGATACCTCTATTGAAGTTCAAAGAGAAAATCAGAAATTAGAGAACATACCTTGGGTGTTTGATAAATGAGATAAGAGATTTGTGATCTCTTATTGATTGGAAATTTGAGATTCCAATCAATTAACAAAAACCCTAATTTTGAAAAATATAGATTGAAAGTGTTATATCTCCCAATAGAGTTGGAGAGATGATCAAAGGTTCTTTGAATCTTTAAAATCCACTTTTCAATATAAAAATATGTTTTAACTTAAAAAGTTTTGCCTTTTGAAAAGGAAGGAAAACTTACCTGTAGGGCTCACACGAACTGAGTTTTCTGAAAACTTACAATTAATTCTTGGGATGTCCGATTTGGTACATGTGTGAATTGCATTTGACGGAGGTTTCCATCTTTCACGGATTGTAACAACGTATGGCAAAATCTCAAGATGGCTTGGAATCAAAGATTTGATCAAACGGAAACGGCAAGGGGAACCTTGGTCACAGTGCTTCGAGACGGGGGCCAGCCCTCCTTGGCACCTCGGTCACGAGGCGTAGTGACCGGGGTTTTGCTCCTCTTCGTCAAACTCCTTGTTTGGCCTTGTTGTGTCTTGGTCCTTGTTTCTCTCAACTTGGTGCAGTTGTATGGTACTCCATCATGGTAATAAAGGTTAGGATGAATAATTAGTGGATTATAGATTAATTGGTTCCATCGACTATTTTGATGTCTTGACTCAAGAATGGTTCCGTGTCAGGTTCTATCAAAACTTTTGATATCTAGTCCGATCATGGCCACTTCTCTCTCGATCATTATCTCCTAAATGTCCTCATATCATTAGACACTTAGTATCAGAGCATTTGATCGAGCCATTCGCAATATTATCCAAGTTTCGTGAATCTCGCAGTCGCGGATCGGGGGTGGTGTTATCACAGGACAGTTGCGACAGGTTTGAGATGGACAGATCAGAGTTGAGAATGTTGTGAGTCTATAGTGAACAAGTTTTCATGCGAATTCCTGTACTAACGGGTCTGCAGGTTATCTATTTGGGCATTGTCGCTGATCATAGGAGAGTTTCTGCGATTTTCAAAGCTCTTTACCAGTTTAGATTTCTTGTTTCCTTGAAGACAAGCAAAGGCTAAGTCTGGGGGAGTTCATATCGTCGTATTTTCGCTCATATTTCATATGTTTTTATTAGAGATTCCATGAAGAAACAAGTGATTGTGGATGCTTCAAGGCCACTTTCCACCATTTCCACTTCTTGGAGACACTTGGTAGTTTTGGACCAAAAAGGACATAAAGAAGATCAAAACCCGTTTGTGGACAGTTTCGGAGAATCAGAAGTTTGTCAACTTTTAAAGAACATTTCATGAACCAAATTTTGAGTGCTTGGTGTCTATGGAAAGCTAGAAGAGTCAAGATTCATCTGGGATAAGAATCAAAGTAATTCATTCAGCCGTTTGGAAGATGCCTCCCAAAGAGTAAAGACATGTCAAACCTCGTTCACAACACCTCGTGACTGAGGTCCAGCCTTCTGAAGACCTCGGCCTTGAGTCCCATGACCAAGGTTGGAGCAAGTCCCTGCACTTATCAAAATGATGTAGTTTTGACATTTTTTGACCTAATTCCAGAACTAAGCCTATAAATACCACTTGTTGGGAAAACCCTCTCTAGAAGATAGACAAGGAGATCCACGACCTCAACACATCATCAGCAACCACCGCCTCATCCTTTGTCGCCCAAGCCCTAGAAGTTCCTCCTTTGAAGTTTCATCCTTGTTCTTCATTGTTTCTCCTCTCTTGTACTCTTATTTGCTTATTAGAAAGACAAGTTATCTTCTGTGACATTTAGAAAAGTTTTCAATGAACCCCTTTTGATATATTGAATCATTTTATGATGTTTTGTTTGATGTCTATTGCATTTCTTTGCATCATGAGTGAGTAGTTCTTTTGTTGGGTTTAATGGGGTTATATCGATGGGATTACATGGCTGCATTCATTTTGGTTGTTAAATCTGATTTTCATCTATTGTTTGAGTTCTCTTGGGACATCTTTTGCTTAATGCACGTTGCTTGAATTGATCACCAAGCACTGAATTGAGGGAGTAGGAGCGCTACCCGCGTAAACCTATCTTCTGGAACTAGTGTTACCGAAGCTTCATGTTATAACCTGCATGAGTAGAGTTATAGGACTTTGTGAACTTATCGAATTTGTTTATCCTGTTGGTCTAAGCATGTCATTGCTTGCGTAAGTTGAGTAATGGGGAGTGGTGACTTTAGACATTCATTTCATGAGCTATGGCATGATTGTTTATCCGTGTTCGTAGTTGAGAACCAATCAAGAAAACAGGGTTGACTTACGGAACCGTTGCATGGTTAGGGTTTTTTGCACAGTTGATGAGTTAGTTGAGACAACGGCATTGCTTGAGGAGGGTCTGAAAGACGAGGTGGTAGCAGTTACACTGAGTTTTCAGGCAAGATCAGTGCAGCAGCAGTCCAGTCCTAGCAGAGGCAGTAAGCCGATGCAATGACAGAAGCAGAAGCGGGATGGCACTTTGAGAGGCCGTCAGGGTGGTCAGGGTTGCTTCGGTGTGGGAGCATGGATCACAGAGTGGCGAGCTGTCCTAAGAAGGGCGGCGTACGAGTGGATTCAAGAGTGTGCTTTCATTGCAACGAGGCGGGGCATATTAGACATCATTGTCCCAAGCTACAGTAGAGTGAGGCCACAGTGGTGCAGCTCACTAGGCAGGTGGCAGCAGTGCCTCGAGTGTATGTGATACAGGCATGGAATCACTCCTAAGCCGAGATCAATCCGATGATCAAGAGATTCCAAAACCTTGGCTATGCGGAAGGTGGGATAGAAATAGAGATGGTGGTTATTTGATTGACTCACTCAATCGATGAATAACACAAGCTAATGAATCACTCAATAACCTAAGTTGCAGACTCAAAAGAACATAAATGAATCACTCAAATAAGAACTAATGAAAATAAACACAAAGAATTCACAACTTTGTGGAAGAAAAGAAAAACAGTTTTCTTATTAACTTTGAAAATTCGATTAAGGGGTGCTTTACAATGAAAACGAAACTGAGCTTTTATAGGCTCATACACAACAGTCCTATGGAGCTAAAACAAGAAACAAATCGTGCAAATTGAAAGAAAAGAGCCGTTGGACAATAAAGAGGGAATCAGTCCAAATATAGTAATTTACGGGGTGGCTTGAGTCTCGACAACTTGGGGCCAAAGCTGGAGTGTCTTGACACGTTCTGGAAGTAGCTGAGAGTCTTCATTGTGTGTGAGAAGGATGGGAGAAAGAGTCGTTGGGAATTGAGTGGCTGATTTATTCTTCTCGGTTCCAAATAAGGCAAGTGGTGATTCCTCATTAAAACTATGTGTGGGATTAGATGTCTTGTTGTTCTAGTGGCTGGAAAACAACAAGAAGTCTTCATGGAAGTGGAGTAAAATATCAGGGGGTTGATCTTCTTTTGGTTTAAAATGTCTCCAGGTCGCCAAACATGTGATTGAAGACTCACAAATCCGCAATACTCCATATAAGGCAAGTCTAGAGTGGTCTGGTTTAGAAATTGAATAACTTTCTCATCTGATCTCGATTTGGTACGAATCCAATTTCCTGAGCTTCTCTGATGAATCAAGAATACATACCAGGTGGGCTTGTAACTTAATTCGTTATGGTTAGATTGAAATCCTCCAAATAGTGCACGTAGGTCCAAACAGGTTAAATTCGGGTTCACATGGCTTGTAAACTTAATATCTCCTTCATGCGATCTGATACTTGGTTGATTCCACTTCGAGGTGTTCTCTAGCTGAGATTAGAATGTAATCCAAGTGGTGGTTGAGCTGGAATAGTTGGCCTTTGTCTCTTTTGCACCAACAAGTTGCTGCCTCGTTAAAACCTTACCGGGAAAACCCATTGGGATAAAACCACAGTGAAGGAAAAAGAGTACAGTCCTTGAAGATGTCTTTATCCATCTCATCATGACCTGAGGAACTCAAATATTGCTTCTTGGTTTGAGTTCCTTCTTTACTTGAGACTGGTTTGGTCCTTTTAGTGTTGATTTGCTCTCCTCGGTCTCGTCGGCTTGTATTTGCTCTATGTGATCTCTCCCATGGTTGGTGCTAGGTTTGATGACCTCATCATACCCTCCCCCTTGACAAAGTTTCGACCTCGAAACTGTACAATCTCGGTATGTTGATGGTTTGCTGATGCGTGGTGCATCTGGTGGTTCCCCTTTGAGTTGTATAACATGGACTAATCCTCTGTCTTGAACATTTTCAAGGGGCGGTGGTTTTGGTTGCTTAGTTCTTCCTCAAAATTGGGTTTGAATTTCTTCGTCCGGTGGCTCCTCTTTAGTTCCTGCAATAGTCCCAAATCTTTTGGCACAAAACAAGTGTATTAATGCAGTCATGGAATTATTATAAACATGTAAACATTGTTGATTCAATATAGATTTTTGTTCAGGTTCTACTTGAGTAATAAAACAATTATTTTGAACCAAATGTTTCCATGAGGCACCAATGTTTTTATCAAGCTGTTCTAAACTTGACAGACATTTTATCACACTTATAGAGTCATTAGATATGAAACTAATTAGGGCGTTACTTACCTGAGTATGGTCCCTTTCGAGTTTCGTATGCAACACGAGACATGGGAGTGGTGTTGGATCCGGTGGCTCTTCTTTTTGGTTGTTGTGCATGTCGAGGGTACCTGTCCTTTCTTTGACACTTAAAGGAAAAGTCAAGTGCATTATATTTTTAATATAGGTACTCAAAGTTGTATACTTCAGACTACGAGTGAACATAATATTTTTAAAATACTTAATAAACTCGTAATTGTCACTTACTTGGATTTGAAATATTTTTCTCGGGTATTGCTGTTCAAGTTCCAAGCTTCTTACAACCTCTTTAGCTTAGACCTGTATGAACAACCTTTGGCATAGACAAGAGCATTATCCTTGAACTGGAATTTTCAAAACTTAGCTCAACAATTTCATTACTTTTTTCCGGTGAACTTAGTTTTTGTTCTATAGAGGCATTATTTATTACATGTCTCTCAGGACAAGTCGCAGCAACGTGTCCCTTGTTATGACATCTATAACAGATTATTACTTTGGTTTTAGAAAAGTTAGAAGACTTACAGTTTTTTAACTCCCCGTGTGTTTCAAGCTTTGAACTCGGATATTGCATGTGAGCTACAGCTTGTGGAATTAATTTCTGCTTCTCCTCCTTTGCTTGAGACGTGGGATTGGGCTCAGTCTTCTTCTCTAGGGCAGGTGTTGGTGTCGTCCTTCTCTTCAGTTTAGAACTGTATGGTTGTTTTGGAGCCGACTTCTCCTTTGGGCTGATTGGAACAACAACTTCTTGGGAGTGTAATTCTTGTTTAGGGATTTTGGCACAAAGGTTCGGTACATGCTCTGTTTGAGTAGTCCCCACGTGTTGATTGGCTGATAATATTGACTCCTAAATTCTTCTTGTTGCCACTATTCCTGTGCTTCTCCAACTAAAGTGTCTAAGGCATAGGAAAGTTTTTGCTCCTTGGGAATATTTTGGGACCGCAGCCAACTCTCCATGTCGTTCTCCCAATGTATGTAAGCTTCTGGTCCTTGTTCATGACCTGAGAACTGAATGTACCGAGGTTCCTCCACTAGTTCTTCATCCTCCTCGAAGTTTGCTTCACAAACATCATCTCTTCCAGCCTCACTTTTGACTTCTTTCTCTTCAGCAAACTCTTCTTGAGACCTTTGAGACTCAGTCTCGCCTTCATGGTCGAAGTAAGGAATCTCACACCATAGTCTATCCTCTTCTTCACGTTCTGAACCCGTCCCTTCATAGTTTTCTTCTTCATCAATCACGTTTTCTGATTGTGTCTCGTCTTCGTGGTTGATTTGGGAGTTGTCTTCGTGACAACTTGATTCATTTTCTTCGTAGTGGTTGGTGTTGGAGCTAACTTCATCTCGCCATGATTCTTCTTCATTATGGTCTTTAAGCTCATTGGTTTTGTAAGTTGTATCCTCAAACTCATCAAACTCACCATAGTTGTTGGGTTCTTTTTCATAAAAATCTTCTTCTTCACGGCTGATTTGTGAATAATCTGGTGGTTCCGGCTCAAAGTCTGATCCACTTCCGGTATTGAAGTTTGGATATTTATCTCCAGGCCTTGGTGGTGCCTCATAGTTAGCTTCTCCATCACGTTCATATGATTCTCCTGTACTCAATTCAGATTCAGTACCGCCTCCCCACAAATTGTTGTTGTCTTCTTCTTCACTCCACAAGGAGTCTTGTTCTTCACCCCAATCAATCTCAGAGGTGTTAAACCCACTCCTTTCGTCCTCTCCATCAGTCTCATAATCCATGGTGGTTATCCTACCAGGTTTCTCGCAAAACAAAGAGAAAAAAGAGAAGACGCCTTAGGTTAACTCAGAAAATGGAAAGATGACAATTTTTATTTCTTTTTTTTTTAATTCAAAAATAAAATATCAAATGGAATCTAAAAATTAAAACGAATTTGTATGGGCTTTTATAGGTTTAAGGAAGCTAAAACAAAAGACAAAAGATTTTTTTGAGTTTTTATGGATTTTATAAAATTGAAACAACAAAATTGACGAAATTTTATTTTTTTATGGGGTTTTCTTTGATAAATTCAAAACAAATAACAAACTGAAGCAAATAAATTTTTCTTTTGGTTTTTATGAAAGATACTAAAGCAAACTAGCAAGAACAAAAGAAAGAAAAATGATTTTTATATGTTTTCGATTTTTAACGAAAATTGAAACAACAAAACAGAAAATTAAAAGGGATAAAGGTTGGATGAATACAACCTGATGGGTAGGAGCTTTTGAAGCTCTGATACCAGATGATACAGGCACGGAATCACTCCTAAGCCGAGATCAATCCGATGATCAAGAGATTCCAATACCTTGGCTATGCGGAAGGTGGGACAGAAATAGAGATGGTGGTGATTTGATTGACTCACTCAATCGATGAACAACACAAGCTAATGAATCACTCAATAACTTAAGTTGCCGACTCAAAATAACTTAAATGAATCATTCAAATAAGAACTAATGAAAATAAACACAAAAAATTCACAACTTTGTGGAAGAAAAGAAAAACAGTTTTCTTATTAACTTTGAAAATTCGATTAAGGGGTGCTTTACAATAAAAACGAAACTGAGCTTTTATAGGCTCATACACAACGGTCCTAAGGAGCTAAAACAAGAAACAAATCGTGCAAATTGAAAGAAAAGAGCCGTTGGACAATAAAGAGGGAATCAGTCCAAATATGGCAATTTACGGGGTGGCTTGAGTCTCGACAACTTGGGGCCAAAGCTGGAGTGTCTTGACACGTTCTGGAAGTAGCTGAGAGTCTTCATTATGTGTGAGAAGGATGGGAGAAAGAGCCGTTGGGAATTGAATGGCTGATTTATTCTTCTCGGTTCCAAATAAGGTAAGTGGTGATTCCTCATTAAAACTATGTGTGGGATTAGATGTCTTGTTGTTCTAGTGGCTGGAAAACAACAAGAAGTCTTCATGGAAGTGGAGTAAAATATCAGGGCGTTGATCTTCTCTTGGTTTAAAATGTCTCCAGGTCGCCAAGCATGTGATTGAAGACTCACAAATCCGCAATACTCCATATAAGGCAAGTCTAGAGTGGTCTGGTTTAGAAATTGAAAAACTTTCTCATCTGATCTCGGTTTGGTACGAATCCAATTTACTAAGCTTCTATGATGAATCAAGAATAAATACCAGGTGGGCTTGTAACATAATACGTTATGGTTAGATTGCAATCCTCCAAATAGTGCATGTAGGTCCAAACAGGTTAAATTTAGGTTCACATGGCTTGTAAACTTAATATCTCCTTCATGCGATCTGATACTTGGTTGATTCCACTTCGCGGTGTTCTGTAGCTGAGATGAGAATGTAATCCAAGTGGTGGTTGAGCTGGAACAGTTGGCCTTGGTCTCTTGTGCACCAACAAGTTGCTACCTCGTTAAAACCTTACCGGGAAAACCCATTGGGATAAAACCACAGTGAAGGAAAAAGAGTACAGTCCTTGAAGATGTCTTTATCCATCTCATCATGACCTGAGGAACTCCAATATTGCTTCTTGGTTTGAGGTCCTTTTAGTGTTGATTTGCTCTCCTCGGTCTCGTCGGCTTGTCTTTGTTCTATGTGATCTCTCCCATTGTTGGTGCTAGGTTTGATGACCTCATCAGTATGCCATCATCGAGTCCGTAGAGCCGAGTTCCAGGCCAATCACAGGTATTTTCTTAGATTCATCTAAGTTTTATTTTGTGTTGGGGAATTTAGTTGCTTATTTGGGTGTTAAGGTTCTCGGCACAGGTATATGTGCAGGGACCTTGTGTGTTGGGGGTGTTGAGTGTCATGTGTTGTTTGACATGGGAGTATTGCATTGCTTCGTCACTCCAGAGTTGGCCGAGAAGGCTAACGTTCGAAGCGAGCCCGGTGTGAGTTTGGGTTTTGTGGAGGTTGCCGAAGGAAAGCTCCTGATGATTCACGGTCAAGTTAGAGACGTGGATGTTCAGGTAGCGGGAGAGTCTATGGCTACCGATTTGATTATCTGCTCCGTGGAGCTGTACGATGTCATTTTGGGTATGGATTGGCTCGGGAAGTTCAGAGCACATCTGGATTGTCACCGAGGGCATGTCGAGTTTGACAGAGGCAAGGGGAGGTTAGTGTATTAGGGGGTGAGACCGACTTCTAGGAGTTTCATGATCTCAGTTATGCAAGCCGAGAGTATGATCGAGAGGGTTGTGAGGCGTATTTGGCTACCATTTCCTTGCCGGAGGCCATTGGAGAGGTTAAGGTTCAGGATATTCGGGTGGTTCAAGAGGTTCCAGTTTCGGTGTGTAGCTGTATGCTATGTGTTTTCATTTTGTATTTCTGTTGTGTATAACGATGTTACATTATGAGTGTTTAATAAGATGAGTATTTCTTATTATTGATGACTTTCGGAGTCATGTTTATGTATCTCGTTTTGGTGTTAAAAAGCGATAATGCATGTGAGTAATAAGATGGTAGTTCTTATTGCTAATGGCACGAGTGTCATGGAAAGTTTTCATGAGAATTTATAAGCTTGGTTCATAATCGGGAAGAGATTATGGGGTGATAGAAGTAATTGGGTACTGGTGCGATAGCTTGGGTTTTTGGTTATGCACGGCAGATGCCGGTGTTACCTTGCAAGGATTACATGGATCATGGGAGGTAGATCAGTCAGAGGTGCTTATAGATGTGTGACTTATTGCTCGGTGACAGGACTAGTTCCTCTAGTACCTAGACTCGTGGGGGTATAGCCTACAGTAATATCCAATATCGTGGATTTGTAAGGTGTATATCCTAGAAGTAGGATATATTACCCAGAATTGAGTGGTATGGGATATCGAGACTCTTATAGGTTATATTACCCCGACTGAAGTGGTATGGCAGATACCCAGAACTCGGAGATGCTGCGGTGTCTTGGGTGCTGTGGTATGGTTGATACCTTGCGAGGTATGGTGGATATTCTGTGGGGTATGGCAGATGCTCAGAACTCAGAGATGCTGTGGTGTCTTGAGCGATGGGGTTTGGTCTGTGTATGAGCAATAAGTACATATGATGTTGCAGTGTCATAAGCATAGGGACTGAGTGGGAAACCTCGGAGGTTGGTAGTAGACCTCATGTGTGTGTTGAGTTGGCCGGGTTGGCCAAGGGTCAAGTAATCGTTGCGACGATTAGGGTTCATTGGAAATAAACGGTTCATTGGAGATAAACGGTAACATAAGATTCGTAGTCGAATATATGTTAGTGGGGGAGAATTGTAACGCCCGTGTTCCAAAAATTAATTAATTTAATTAATTTGGAAGTTCTTTTGAGTTTATGAACCTTAGAAAAGTCTACAGAAATTAATTATGGGGTTGAAATAATTAATTTAGATTAGTTCTGGGGGTGTCATAGGTCATTTCGAAAGTTGTGGGGTTTTTCTCAATAAGAAGTCAAAAGCAATTTTGCTTCTTCTTCTTCTCTTTCTTCTCCTTGTGGCGCCATTGGTGGTGAAAGGGAGAGAGTGTGTTTGAGCTTAAGAGCTTGAGAAAAAAGAGAATAGAAGGAGAAGAGAAAGGCTTGGAAAGCTTATTGAAGCTACACTACAAGAAATTTACCGCAAAACCGACGGAATTTCTGACGGAATATAAATCCGTCGGAATATTCCGACGGATTCCCGATGTATTTCCGATAGACATGAAAATTGACGATTCCATCGGAAATCCGTCGGAAATTTTCCGACAGATTTCTGACGGATTACCAACGTAATTCCGACGGATTTTTGACGGAATTTGTTTTTCGGCTTGTCTAGTCATATGTCAGACTAAACCTTAGAACGAGACACGTGAAACCACAAAACCGTCGGAAATCCGTTGGAATTTTCCGACGGATTTCCGATGGGTTTGTGGTTTCGTGGTCGTTTACAATCTGTTTCTCTTGAAATATGTTTTGTAGTATGCTATGTTACTCATTTCAATCAAAAAATAATACCAAAAACCTTCTTATCTATCATATATACCAAAATTAGAAAAAATCATACAATCATGTTTACATGTTAGACAATGCTACATATACTTAAGCGATGATTTATAAACATAACAAATAAAATTTTCTAATTTTGGTATATTTAATATGTAACAAGGTATTTGTTAGTATTTTATCATTGAAATGAGTAACAAATCATATCACAAACATATTTCAAGAGAAATGGATCGTAAACGACCACGAAACCACAAAACCGTCGGAAATCCGTCGGAATTTCCGACGGATTTCCGACGGATACTATATCAAATGTGTTAAATATGTTGCATATGAGTTTAATTATATTTTTAGATTATGAAAATTTGACCGCGTAAGTTGCCAGCGTGAATTAAATTTGTTTAAATTTATTGCTATCCGTCGGAAATTTCCGACGGATTTCCGATGGATAGCAAAAATATAGGCGCGAATGTTCGAAATATTTTCAAAAAACACCGGCAAATATTAATTGTTTTTATATTTCACTTCTTCTTCTCGGCGAATTCATTTCTCATTTTAGAAGAAAATAAATTAAAAGAAGAAGAAGAAGAAGAAGAAGAAGAAGAAGAAGAAGAAGAAGAAGAAGAAGAAGAAGAAGAAGAAGAAGAAGAAGAAGAAGAAGAAGAAGAAGAAGAAGAAGAAGAAGAAGAAGAAGAAGAAGAAGAAGAAGAAGAAGAAGAAGAAGAAGAAGAAGAAGAAAGAAGAAGAAAGAAGAAGAAAGAAGAAGAAGAAGAAGAAGAAGAAGAAGAAGAAGAAGAAGAAGAAAGAAGAAGAAAGAAGAAAGAAGAAGAAGAAGAAGAAGAAGAAGAAGAAGAAGAAGAAGAAGAAGAAGAAGAAGAAGAAGAGGACGAAGAAGAAGAAGAAGAAGAAAAAGAAAATAAGAAAGAAGAAGAAGAAGAAGAAAAAGAAGAAGAAGAAGAAGAAGAAGAAGAAGAAGAAGAAGAAGAAGAAGAAGAAGAAGAAGAAGAAGAAGAAGAAGAAGAAGAAGAAGAAGAAGAAGAAAGAAGAAGAAAGAAGAAGAAAGAAGAAGAAGAAGAAGAAAGAAGAAGAAGAAGAAGAAGAAGAAGAAGAAGAAGAAGAAGAAGAAGAAGAAGAAGAAGAAGAAGAAGAAGAAGAAGAAGAAGAAGAAGAAGAAGAAGAAGAAGAAGAAGAAGAAGAAGAAGAAGAAGAAGAAGAAGAAGAAGAAGAAGAAGAAGAAGAAGAAGAAGAAGAAGAAGAAGAAGAAGAAGAAGAAGAAGAAGAAGGAGAAGAAGAAGGTGAAGAAGAAGGTGAAGAAGAAGAAGAAGAAGATGAAGAAGATGAAGAAGATGAAGATGAAGAAGAAGAAGAAGAAGAAGAAGAAGAAGAAGAAGAAGAAGAAGAAGAAGAAGAAGAAGAAGAAGAAGAAGAAGAAGAAGAAGAAGAAGAAGAAGAAGAAGAAGAAGAAGAAGAAGAAGAATTGAAGAAGAAGAAGAAGAAGAAGAAGAAGAAGAAATAAGAAGAAGAAGAAGAAGAAGAAATAAAGAAGAAGAAGAAATAAGAAGAAGAAGAAGAAGAAGAAGAAGAAGAAGAAGAAGAAGAAGAAGAAGAAGAAGAAGAAGAAGAAGAAGAAGAAGAAGAAGAAGAAGAAGAAGAAGAAGAAGAAGAAGAAGAAGAAGAAGAAGAAGAAGAAGAAGAAGAAGAAGAAGAAGAAGAAGAAGCGGAAGAATAAATAAAGAAGAAGAAGAAGAAGAAGAAGAAGAAGAAGAAGAAGAAGAGAAGAAGAAGAAGAAGAAGAAGAAGAAGAATAAATAATAATAGTTAAAGAATAAAGAAGAAGAAGAAGAAGAATAGAAGAAGAAGAATAAGAAGAAGAATAAGAATAAATAGAAGAATAAATAAATAAGAATAAAGAAGAAGAATAAAGAAGAAGAAGAAGAAATAAGAAGAAAGAAGAATAGTAAATAAATAAAGAAGAAGAAGAAGAAGAAGAAGAAGAAGAAGAAGAAGAAGGTGAAGAAGGTGAAGAAGAAGGTGAAGAAGGTGAAGAAGAAGAAGAAGAAGATGAAGAAGATGAAGAAGATGAAGATGAAGAAGAAGAAGAAGAAGAAGAAGAAGAAGAAGAAGAAGAAGAAGAAGAAGAAGAAGAAGAAGAAGAAGAAGAAGAAGAAGAAGAAGAAGAAGAAGAAGAAGAAGTTAAATAAGAAGAAGAAATAAATAAAATAAATAAGCAATAATAAGAAGAAGAAGAAGAAGAAGAAGAAGAAGAAGAAGAAGAAGAAGAAGAAGAAGAAGAAAAGAAGAAGAAGAAGAAGAAGAAGAAGAAGAAGAAGAAGAAGAAGAAGAAGAAGAAGAAGAAGAAGAAGAAGAAGAAGTTAAATAAATAAATAAATAATAAAAGAATAAAGAAGAAGAAGAAATAATAAATAAATAAAGAATAAGAAGAAGAAGAATAAGAAGAAGAAGAAGAAGAAGAAGAAGAAGAAGAAGAAGAATAAATAAGAAGAAGAAGAAGAAGAAGAAGAATAAGAAGAAGAAGAAGAAGAAGAAGAAGAAGAAGAAGTAAAGAAGAAGAAGAAGAATAATAAATAATAATAAGAAGAAGAAGAAGAAGAAGAAGAAGAAGAAGAATAAAGAAGAATAAAGAAGAAGAAGAAGAAGAATAAGAAGAAGAAGAAGAAGAAGAAGAAGAAGAAGAAGAAGAAGAAGAAGAAGTAAGAAGAAGAAGAAGAAGAAGAAGAATAAAGAAGAAATAGTTAAAGAAGAAGAAGAAGAAGAAGAAGAAGAATAAAGAAGAAGAAAAAAGAAGAAGAAGAAGAAGAAGAAGAAGAAGAAGAAGAAGAAGAAGAAGAAGAAGAAGAAGAAGAAGAAGAAGAAGAAGAAGAAGAAGAAGATGAAGAAGAAGATGAAGAAGATGAAGAAGATGAATTTTTTATTTTTATTTTTTATTTTTATTTTTATTTTAATTGTAATTGAAATTTTATAATTAAAATTTATTTAAAATTACAATTTTAAATCTTAATTTATATTTATTCCGAATTAAATTAATATATTAATTATAATTAATTACAATTAATTAATACTAATTACAATAAATTAAATATTATTAATATTATTAATAAAATTATATATCCGTCAGAAATCCGTTGGAAATCCGTTGGAAATATGTCCGTCGAAAATCCGACAAGATAGAAGCGACGGTAAAAACCGACGGATATCCGATGGATTTTGCCGAATCCGACGGATTTCCGACAGAATTTGCCGTCAGTTTCGCGGTAGATTTCTTGTAGTGGAGACTCAACTTCACCGAAAAAAAGATGGATTCATCGAGACCTTTAAGAAATTCATGTAACCGATCCTCCTCTCGTTCATGTTGCAATTCCACACTAATTGGACTATCAGAATTTTTAGATTGTCGATACTCAGCAAGAGAAGTCCAAAGTTGCATTAGCTTTCCATAGTAAGCTTTGATCGTGAGTCCATGTTGACGGCATGTAGATAACTCTGCCTTAAGATGTTGCACACGCTGTCCATTCTGGACACAGTATCTCCTTCGTATATGGTTCCACAAGTCACTTGCAACCTCTAAATGAGAGAGTGTAGATTGAACCGAGTCCACAATTGTAAGCTTAAGCCATGACATGACCAAGGCATTATTAGTCCACCAATCTTGCAAGTCACCTGATTCTTCATGCGGTTTTGGGATATTACCATCAACAAAACCAAACTTCTTCTGAGCCTTAAGAGCCATACGAACATTCGAAGCCCACTCGTTGTAATTAGTGCCACAAAGAAACGACTGAGATATCACTGATCCAGGATTATCATTGCAAGAGAGATTATAGCGTGAGATTGTTCGGCCTTGAACCTCCACACGCGACTGTGGCTTCATATCACCCACCTCCTGCGGATTTTTAGACACAGATGCAAAACTCTCCTCTACTCCACACATGGCGTGTATAGGAATCAAGTAGAGTTACTGATGAAGAATAAGAAGAGGTCAAAGAAGGAAGATGAAATCAAGAATTTAAAAGAGAAAGGAGCTAGTTTTTGTATTTATTGCTCTGATACCATGTCAAGAAGACCTAGAACGTATAACGGTTTTCTTGTGTTATTTATTATGAGGCACCAAATACCTATATTTATACAAGAGAATTCTTAACCTAGAGTAGCTACATATAAAAGACCAAACTACACCCATAGAATATTTACATTTTATAACATATATATATCCACCTCAATACTGTGTGGAAACAAAGTGTGCAAACCTAAAATTGGCAGGCTCCCAAGAGCATTGATAGGAAAATGGAAAAGGAAAGACAAGACAAAACTCGTGTTAAGGGTTGGTAAATGTCATTGTCCTTAGTGGTTCCTATTTTTCTCTATAAAGCAGATGACTTGTGTTCATTGTGAAATGTGCTAGAGTAGAGGGAAACAAGGGAAAGATATAGTTAGAGAGGATGTAATCTTTCAAGTGGTTATAGTGGATTCTAGGATGGATTTCCCAGCAAGATGTATGGTCTTTACATTGTAGGTGTTAACTCGTTAAAATTTTTGTGTGCTTCCTGTTTAAGCTTTGCATCATTCATTTTCTACCTCTTCATCATCTTCATCATTCAAATAACACTTTGTCTCTACATTCTCTCTGAGTCTATTTTTTTTCATTTTTCATGTTTCATTTTTCAAAATGGATGTGTCTTTCAGAGGTTAAAATCCTCACAGGCAGGGGCAGCCCAAGAGGAAAGGTTCAAACTACAACCCTTTGACACTTTGGAAGGCATTGACCAACTCAACTACCAACCCTTTTGAGAGTTAATCGATCAAAAATTAACTTATTATGTTAATGGCTGTAAGCATGGGCTTGGCCCACTTGTGTATAAGGTCGGCTCTGGTCATACGAGGTGTGGAATCTACTTGAGAGTCGACAATGTGGAGAAATAAACCATGATGCCTGAAAAGGTTATGTACCTGAAAACTCTGGTTCACTAAGAGAGCAATCCAAGAGTGAAAAGTTTAAGCTTGATATTAAGTTTTTAGCCATGTATGCACAGTTGAAGAAATCTTACAAAGTTTTCAAATTATTAAAATAAAGACTGATTACATTATCTCTCCATGTTCTTGAGAAGTACACTATGTAAATCCAAGATGGGATGTGACATCCAGTCTCAGGTTTTTCCAGAAAAGACTTAATAAATAATAAAAACTAGATTTGAACCCGCGGTACACCGCGGTTCGGTTCAATTGTTTTCATATAAATTTGTATTTTTTTGTTTTTTACTATTTATAAATATTTTTATTTTTCTTTACTGTTTATAAATATTTTTATTTTGTTCGTATAATATATATTTGTAGTTTTTTTATAATATAAATATATTTAACATGATTTCGTCTTTGAATTGTAGTGTTTCCATGTAGATGTAGTAATAGAAAACTGATATTGTTTGATTAAAATATACACCAAAACAATCATGTTCTTTATTATAATTGAAATAATTTAGAGCAAATCCTTGAAAACATACGTGAAAATATTTGCATAATTTTGGTTTGAAAACATACGTAAAAATATTTGCATAATTTTGGTTCATTAGTTAAAAAAAATAGAATAATAGTTTTTTATTTAATATGTTTTATGTATTTAATAATTTTATATATTTATTTTGCTTTGTATCATACTTCGATCTAGCCCCGCAATTGGTATAGTAAATCCGACGACATTGTAGTAATATGTATTAGGTTCAATGTTAAAATCTGTTATTTAAAAATTCTCTACATTCAAGGAAAAGAACCCAACAAAATTCACATTAACCCGTGATCAAGTATTACTTGCCGAACTAAATGATTCTTTTAAAAGCGTTTAGTGGGAGGCAACCTCATGAATAATCGATCAGAACTGGTCCGTTAGACATATTATTTCAAATATCAACCTATCGATCAATACCTAGATCAAACGATTGAACTCCTAATTTTGATCCATCAATTTAAATTATTGTATTTTACTTTAATTTAAAATAATTTAATTTAATTTAATTTAGGACTTCAAAGGGGAATAGAGAGTATATAACCATTTCTAAACAAACGTATTAATATATATATATATATATATTTATTTAACATATTAGTTATTTAAATCAAGTATTTTAATGGCTTAATATTTAAACAAAAAATATGTTTATGTAAATTAATAAGAAAGTTTAAATATTTATAATATTTTAGACATTTTAAAGTTTAAATATTTATAGTATTATAAATCTTTTTAAATTTTAACTTTATTCAACTGAAGAACCGGATTAAACCGAATAAAATATTTAGAATTAAATGAGTGATAAGTCAAACTTCATGCTCATTTGTATTCGGAATCATTTTGGTATTTTTATAATATGACTTTGAACTATTGTCCAAAACATTTAGCCGATATGACACATTGAACACACACTTTTTTCATCATCGATTGACTAGAATATGTCCGTTGAAAAAAAAAATCACGACATATGCAGAAAAATAATCTAAAATTTTATTAATTATATGTGTTATATAATCATTCAAAATATTTTAAAAATAATATCAAACAAAAGTGATTTCGAGAATCATAATTTATACTATTAAATGACAATTTTAGATAAGAAAACAATTGTGTTTGGTTGTAAGGATTGTAGAGAATTAATTAGAGGTTGTTTGGATAGATGAATAATTTAATAGTATAGAGATAATTTGATTTAATAGAGATTTAATAGTGTTTGGATGTAGAAGTAAAAATATTTCATTTAAATACTCTTGAAAAAGTGTTTGGCAATAGGTACAATAGTACCTCTTTTTTAATAGTGTATGTAGATACTCAATATTAGTCTCAAAAGCTCATTAAATGACATCGAAACTCAAACCACACTTAATTCGTCTCAAATCTCATAAGTGAAATAACTAACTTAACTTCAAATAAAATAAGACTTTAATAAAACTCAAATAAGACACTTGAAAACATCCTAATGCACTACCTCGAGCACTCCTGACTCTGCTCCTAGTCGTCACCTGCATCTGTTAAAAGAGGTATGAGCAATCTGTTTGAGGATTTAATCAGTGAAAACGATACTTTTTGCCCACATGATCTTGTAGTAACAACAAGGAGCACAAAATATAAATAAAGTCATAGAACAATCAAACAATATATCTAACAAGCAAATGCCTTTGGAAAAAGGGTCACACAAATACAAACATCCTAAACACAAGCATTTACTAATCCACCTGCACCCTGGCGAAGTCCAAGCGAACAACTGGGGCTATGGTTCTACTCTGGGAATGGCTTTACCATACTACACAGAGTATACCCTCTTTCCTTTCCACCCAGGGTATGGGTTATGATCCCATATGCTACCCCAGAGCTTCACTCAAACGAACTAACTCTGTTATACTCTGCACTAGAGAATGGTCCCTCGTATCTGGTAAGAGCAATCTGATCCACCTTGTATGCTATCCAAGAGCTTCACAGACACAAAGATCTGTAGAATTGGATATCGAAGAAGACTTTTTTTTATTCATTCACAATACCATCATATATATACACAAGATTTATGACTTGAACCCTAAGCTAAGACTCAAACTTTCCTATTCTTATTCACCGACTCAGCCTTATATACATGGGCTTAATTACATGACTGACTTAGCCCAATAAGATCTACTCCAGGTATGGGTTATAATCCCTCTTACTACCCCTGAACAGAAGCAGACCTAGAAAATTTATTTACTCGGGGCAAATATTTATAAATATAAAAGTTAAGTTACCCACTTATTGGAAAGGGGGAAAAAGAATTAAAAAGATGGCATCTTAGGGATTCGAACTCTGAATTGGGTGTCAAAATTAAAACTGTAACCATTTTGGCCAAATTGTCACATGAAAACTAAGTTACATATTTAAAATTTATAATTTAAGGTGGTGCATGTGAAACCCCTTCCAGGTCCGCCATGTGCTTGAAGATATCTCATAAACTACATATCTACTCTGGGTATAGGCTTTAGTCCCTCTTACTACCGTGAGAGCTTCTTTACAAACACAGTACACTATTTAACAACCTTAAAATATCATAAAAAATGAACATGCATCATATAATCTAGGGAAAATTCTATTTACAAACATACATGAACTTTTTTAATACCCACAAAAATATATGATATAATTTTTTCTACCATTATAACACACTAACTCTTAAATTGTATCTATTAAACATCCATGAGTTGATGAAAAATAATATCTATTAAATTTTTTAATTACAAACATTTCTAAAATTCATATAAATTTTAAAGAAACTCTAAAAATTTGCAAAAAAGTCTATTCTTTAATGATTAAAATATTAAAACTGTAAAATTTTGGATTTATAAAAACAAATCGAATGATGTTCCTAATATATTTTAAAAATCTTAAAATTATAAAACTATAAAAAAGTATCTTGTAATATTATTTTAATGATAGACAATAAAAATTCTTCCATAACACATTTATATTCTTACTCTCATCAATTTATCAAGGGGAAATTACAAAGATGAGCCAAAAAAAAAATGATTAAACAAGAAAAAGAGACAATGGATCTCCCTGTCTCAACCCTCTACCAGGTTTGACAATCCCAAAAGGTTGGTCGTTTATAAACACCGAATAAGTCACTGTTGTAACCTGGGAAGGATGCCTAAGGCATTCAACAAAGCCTCTAGATAGCTCCATTCTGCTCTATCAAAATCCTTAAACATATCTGAATTTAAGGCCATGAACTCCTTTGATATAGCGGGAAGAGTGTGCCCCCACGTACGAGCTCATGAAGTCATGAGCTACCAAAATGTTTTCTGAAATGAGCCTATCTGCTACAAAGGCTGACTGCTTCGCATAGACGATATCACTCAGGAAAGGTTGCAATCTTCTAATCAAGATCTTTGAAATGATCCTATAGAGAACCTAGCAAAAACATATTAGTCTGAGATTAGTAATCTTTGAAGGATCTTGTGTCTTTGGAAGTACACAAATCTGTGTGTAATCCATTCAAGAGGTAATGAACCAGACCTGAATACCTCGTGCACTTCTCTGGTCACCTTTGGCCCTACTATGTTCATCATCTAAAAAGCTCGACGATCTTCGAACCCGTTTCTGAATTCAACTGTTTAATGATCTTATTTAGAGACTGTTTTATTTAACGAGAGTATAATGAAATGAATACATCTGTTTCACTTTATTTAAGATTATGATCTTACAGCTGAATTATTACACAAACGTTTTGCTACAGGATTAGTTTATTACAACACAACAAGCTGTTAACGAATCATCATCATCACCATCAAAGACATGGTGAAACAGAAACTTGAACTGTAAAAGCACACACGATCTTAGCCACCTGTTGAAGCTTTCTCGTTCTTCATGATCATATGGAAGGATTTGACTTTGTCTTCAGCCACAATTTCTCTAAGAACATCGTCCTCAATCTTCTCAGCTTGCCATTGAGACGGATCCTCGACAAATTCTTCACTGAAAATCATACTTGAGACCCACTCTTTCCATGTTGTCCTCCTGTATTTGTCTTCCTCAAGTGTTCCTCTGGACAAGAGCTGGTACACATACACCACTTTCTGCTGTCCCGGTCTGAAAGCACGTGCGATTGCTTGCTTGGTTTTAGAAGGATTCCACTCTGAATCAAGCATGATCACTCGCGAAGCAGCGGTTAGACTGATGCCTTCTGCACAGGCTGTGATTGAAGCTAGCAGAACGCGGGACGGACCTCCAGGTTCTTCAAATTTGTCTATCACTCTGCCTCTATCAAACAGCTCAAGATCCCCTGTTAAGGTCAGAATCTCTTGGCCTCTCTTCCACCTGAAAACACTCTCAAACAGCTCAAGAAACAGGCGGATTGGCGCAATGTTGTGGCAAAAGATGAGGATTTTCTCCCTCTTGACAACACGGAACACGAGATTAAGCACGAACATAACTTTCGATCCTTTCTTTGCATCGTGCTTGAGCTTCTCAATCTCAAAAAGCTCCGCAGGGTTGAAGAATTTGGCGCAACAGGTAGAGGTTTTGACCAACCAAGGATGGATAGCTGCTAAGGTTATGAGTAACTCGAGCTCGAGTGGATATCCGTGGTAATTTGACATTATGTTCTGAAGTTTGTAAAGAGTCTTGTGCTGTATATCTGATGAATTCATCAACAATGTGTAAATCTGCAAACCTGGGAGAACATCACCACTTCCGCTACCTTCATAGTTATCGATGAAACTGCTGGTCATATTCTTCAACATGTTGAGACCCTGCAAGCGTTCATCTCCCCCTTTTGTGTCAATCTTCTTGGCTATAATGTCGAGGAAGAATTTCCGCGCTCTATTTTCAAGCAAGTGCGGCGCCTTTTGCTCAATTTGGGTGGTCTCGAACTTCGGATCCAATTCCCTTAGAACCTCATGAACAAACTTGGGTCTAGCCAAGCATAAAGTGTTGAAGTACTCACAGAAGTTATTCTGAAACAAGGTACCTGAAAGCATAATCCTCAAATCGGTATCAACTTTCATCAATGCCTTACGTAATCTTGACTTGGTACTCCTCGGGTTATGTCCTTCGTCTAGAACCAGAAGCCCTGGTGACTCTCTCAGTACTTTAGCCATGTAGTTTCTATGAGCAAACTTTGAATCTTCCCTCATCAATGTTAGAAACGATGTGTAGCCCATTACAAGAACACTTGGCTGCGCGTGCCATTTCTGGATTTTGTCTAAAGAGTCAAGAACATGCATAACATCTTGGCTAGGTTTCGGAATTCCATTGAACTGAATGGTCTTCTCGTTGGACATACAGTAGGTTCTACGACCATGGATTAAGTGAACCGGGACCGGAATCTCCCATTTGATGAACTCCTTGTACCATGTGTAGAGTGTTGTTTTGGGAGCAAGAACCAAAGGCCTCTTCCCGGGGAATATCTTCAAGTAGCTCGCGAGAAAAGCTATAATGAGAAATGTTTTGCCTGCACCGGGAGTATGAGAAACCACACACCCACCTATCTTTTCTGAGTTCGGATCCATCATCACGGGAACCACTGATCCAGCTAGGTTCCTCCAGAGAAACTCGAAAGCTTTTTGCTGGTGAAAATGCAGTTTTCTCTTAAGCTGAGGTATTAGAGACCAAACATTTTCACTCTCTTCGGCCGATGGAATATTCGAAGCAGCAGCAACAGGTATAGTGAAATTTCGGCTCTCTATTCCATCTTGGTTCACCTTAGTAGTTCTAATGTCATCTTCATCTATCTGCTTAGACTCTGTGGTCCATTTCTTGTGTTGCGCCTATTGAAAATCATATCCCAAAACATTAGTAATAAATCATATAAAATAGGTAACAAGATGTTGTCTTTTCAAAATATTTACTTACAAAAGGTGCAGAAACATGTTTTATCTCGGTTCCTACATGACCACATAACCTACAACACATTCCAATTTCTTCGTTCAATTCATAATCATGTTCACAATCACCGGTTGCTTTCTGGAAAGCCTCGTTGTCCACTCTCGCCTGCAAATATTGAAAAGAGTATAGAAAACGTGTTGAATGCAAGTTTTCAGGAAAAAATCAAAATATTTTGACAAGAATATTACCTCATTGTCATCAAGAATGTAAGAAGAAGCCAAACATAGTTCCATTTCTCTCCATAACATCTCGTTGTCTGATGTCTCGCCCTCATCATCATCATCCTCAGTGGAAGTTTCTTCGGCTTCCATGGAAGAGCTTGCGGTGTTCTTTAATTCCTCCCATTTCTCAACAACATTGGTTATTTCTTCCTTGGCTCCAATTGTAGATTCAATTCTACTCATGTAAGAGTCTATCAGCTTGTTATATGCACCTGCACTTAATGTTCTCTTCTTATAAATCTGCGGTTCCTCAGAATTTCCTGGAACAGATCGTATTCGAGAATACGATCTATTTCCTTTTTGAACCAACTTCCCAGTAGGTCCATTCCAACATAGATCAGATTCTATATCTTCCATTTCCATCTTCTTCTTCTTCCCGTATTTCGAAGCTTTACTACGGTACTTATTGATCTCATCCATCAAATGACTGCCAGAGAAGTCACTACTGCACAAACTATTTGCATTGAGACCAAACTGTTCCAACGGTATAGGTTCAAAGACAGGAGTGAAGGGAATAACCGATATCTCGCGATTTCGTCGACTAAATCCCTCTGTTTTCTTCCTCTTCTTCTTCTCTGTTTTGTCTACCAAAACAATCTGTTTGTCTTTCTTTTTACTATATCCCTTTGCGCTTCTCTTTCTCCCAAGCAAATGTGACAACGGTAAGTATAAATCGTCATCGGTATCTCTATCATCATCACAAAAATCTTCATCGTCATCACTTGAAACAGTCCATGTGCTGTACCTATACGGCATCATCCTTACCCATCCATCCTTTGAATCTGGCTGACTCTCAGAGAAAGCGAATCTGTCAGGCTGCGCACTTCTTCTCTTTGATCGACGCAGCTCCATTACCTCCTCTTCAATCTCCTCCTTTACATCAGTATCTTCATGAGTATCTTCAGCTGGATTAAACGAAACCGTCTTGGACATATAAACACCGTCTTCCACCGTGATATTCATTGCACTTAAAGAATTACTAGAGCCTTGGCAATCATTATCATTTACAATCTGAAAAACCATCTTCTCATGAACTGCTCTGATATGAAACCCAATTCTTTTCATAACTGATGTAACAAGAAGCCATGTAAGATCAGGCAAGAACTTGCCAAGAGTTAGCCTTGTCTTGACAAGTGAAGTACAGTCCTCGGAGTATCTCCATCTGTAATACCGGTCAAAGGTTTGTTGATTGAAAAACTTCTGAAGAATGGAGATTTGATTAAGTCCCACGACTACTGAAGCTCTATTCATTCTATGCTTCTCTGAACCGATGCATCCTTGGTCCATATAAATACTGACATGGAACTTACACAAGCATTCTGATTCATGAGGCTTTCTCTCTATAGATAGTATCTTTGCATCCACCCAAACCTACACCACACACAGAGATGTATCAAAACAACGAAAATGCGCATAGAATCGTACTGGGATGATTTGAATCTTTCAACCACTGACCATGATGAATTGGTTAAAGATTCTCATTTCTTATTCACATATGCTTGAGGCTAAAGGAAGTAAATATTACCGGCTCTGGAGTCTCTTCATCCAAACCAACATCTTTCTGATAGAGAATGCAAACATCGAGACCAGGTCTTAAAAAAGAGGTACAGTCGAACAAAGTGGCTTTTCTTGATCTAAGACGAAGCCTCTGAAAAGGTCTTATATCATCCAACACCAGTCCGTTCTCTAAGAGACGCATCGTCATCATCCCATTCTCAATCCTTAAGTACTCTACCTCCTTCCATGTCCCTGAGCAGAACACCTCAAAAGCTGCCACAACAGACCAATTAGTCATATAATGCAGAACATTTTAGAAACAGTGGAAACAGAGATCTTTTAACCACTTACGACATGGATTAAATGGATGGTTCAACTCATGATAATGCTTTCTCTTCATCTTTTTTCCTCCTTCAAGATCACTTCTTGAACCACATAGAATCTCCTGCCACAATAATATATAGCCAAAACTATGAAAATCAGATGCATATCGTTTTTATATTCAATATAAGTATACCAGATGCAGCCAAGCTAAGGTATCGTTCTAAATTTCCCCCAAAAAATAGTTCCAATTCGTTAAAAAAAAAAAATTCATGAATGACTTCACACTTCTCCATCGATTTTTCTTTTCTTTTTCTACACAGCAGTTCCAATTGGATTCAAAGGTTGGTTCAGATTCAACATCCGAATTATTCATCTTGTAACTGAGAGATCTAAGATCATCAACATTTACTCATATAAAACCAGAATTTTCCAAATTTCCAGATTATTAAAAACAAAATTCAGCCTAATTCGTTTACTGTGATTGTCAATTCTGAGCAATTCCTCTCTGTATCGTCTTAATTCTAAACTCGATCTAGAGAAACTTCAAACGCAAAATCACCTAGAAAATGGAGAGGAGAAACGACGCTTCAAACACTTCAGTTCTTCGATTCTTCTTTAGTTCTTCAGTTCTTCTTCTTCTTCGCAAAAGCTTTCAAAATCAAAATAGCTAAGCTTCAATTAGAAGAGATGACGAATGAGAATCTATACTACTCTTTTTTTTTTTTCAAACTAATCTATACTACCTAAAAGTAGCTATTTGGGCCGCTCAAAATGTCCACCTCAGCTTTTCTAAAATTCTCTTTCTTCTGTCACGTGACACTAAAACTCAGGTACATTCATCTCCACATAAATTTATCTCTCTAATGGTGTGATTAACGAGAAGGGGGAAAATTAAGAGAATGGTTAAAATATCATAATTATCGGAAAAGTAGGAATTCAATACCATACTAACTCAGAATCTTGGGCATTGTGCAAAATTGTTAGCTTTTTGCATGAATTTGAGCAGAATCAATAAAAAATTAAGAAAAATTCTACCAAAGTACATCAACTATTTTTCAATTTCCATAAAAATATACAAATTTTGTGGGGTATACAATGAATTAATTTTTTCTTCCATTATAATACACAAATTTAAAAAAATTAGGGATTGACAAAAAAATAAAATCCTTATATTTTAAATAAAAACAACAAAATATTATGATTAAAACACTGTTTTATAAAACCAGACAAGAACTCAATTCAATTTTAAATGTTTTAAAAAAACCTAAAATATGTCTCAAAATAAAAATTAAACTTTTAAATTTTTGAATTCATAAATAAAAATAAAAAATAAAAGATAAAACTTTTAATACTTTTAAAAAAATTTAAAGGTTAAATATAAATCTTTAAATTCATTAAATTTCAGTGATAAAGTTACCATTATTGTTTTTAATTAAAATCTTGAAATTGTGTGTATATATAATAATACAGGTTATATTTATTTGTATTTTGGGTAATTTCTATAATATATATATATATATATATATGTGATTTTGAAATTTAATATATGTTATTTACCTTATATATGATAATACAAATATTTTAAAGTACTTAAATATTTTAATAAATTAAAATTTTCTAAAAGGTATACTATATGAAGATATTTTGTATCTATAATATAAATTTTAAATTTTAGACTTATTTAAAGATTTAAATAATTTAACAAAATATTTTGATTCTATTTTTGGTATTTTAATTTCTGGAATTTTACAGATTTTCTTAAGATTTGAAAATAGTTTTAGAAATTATTTTTGAGTTTTATAAAATAATTTATTATTGAATTATCAATTTTATTTAAAATTTTAAAAAACAAAATAGATTTTATGTTAAGTGGATTTAATTTAAAAGTTTGTGTATTATAATGGAAGAAATAATTATTTCATATATTTTTTTGGTTACCCACAAAATTTGTGTATTTTTATGGAAATCGATAAATAGTATTTTTATGGAATTTTCTCAAAAATAAAAGATATAAAAAAGACATAAAAGGTACAAAAATGAACGAAAATGAGGATTTAAGGATGGCAAGTGGTATTGTTATTTTATTACTACTTCTTGGAAAATAAAAGGTAGAGATAGCGGATAGTATTGTTATTTCACTATTGTTATTTCACTACTACTTCTGAAAAAATAAACTACTACGATGTAGACGTATTTACCTCTCTATATAGGCCCTAACCCAACACTAATACAACAATTTAACCTTGATTCATTAAAATAGTTGTGCTTTAGAACCAATCAAATATTTAAACAAAACAAACATATATATTATATGGGATTTTTTGAAAACTATCCTATTTATGTTTCATAATTTGAAAAATACACTCTTAATTTGTTTTTCTAAAAATTTTGTCTTCATTTAATTTACAAATCATTTATATTTTTAATAAATAAAAACTAAATTTCTAAATAATTACAATTATTATTATATTTATAAAAACGTTTTGAGATAAATATATTTTATTGATTTTATACACTAAAGTCCACTCATAGAAAAATATCTAGGGAGTTTTTTATGTTGTGATTTTTTCAGAGATTTTTTTTCTTTCTATCCGATTTAAAAAAAAATTCAAGGGATTTTTTCAAGATATTCTTATAGTTTTCCCAAATAAAATCTTTATTTGCTGTATAAAATAAAATACTCCTATGTATTCATCTTTAAAAACATAATCAATTTTTTTCAATTGATTTTTGCTAGATATTATTATTTAGTTTTTAAATGCTATTTAAGTAAAACAATATCAGTTTTTTTAATAAAGGAAATAAAGAGAAGGTATTTTATAAATTTTAAAACTTAAATGAGGTATTTTCCAAAAAACTATATATATTATATGGTCCAATAACTAGTGCGACATTAAAATTTTAATACGATCAGTGGCACATTGATCTTATGGTATAGTTAAATTTTCCCACGAGATCCGAGAAACATTAATAACCAAAAATATACATTGGGAATTACAATAATCAACTTCGTTTAATAGCAAGATGTAAATTGGAGTAGACTGACCCACCTAAAACTAATCACGCTAAGCAGAATAGTGATAATCTTTGGTGAAATTAATAATAAATTATATAGATGTAACTTAAAGGAAACAAAATCTTCAATTACTAGAAATAAGTTTAAAATCCCTTTAAAATAATTGCAGAAATATTCATGATAAAATAAAATTTATAATTAAAATTCTGGATCATTACAACTTTTCATTGTGGAGAAAACAAATATTATTAAGCGTTGAAACGATATATTTATTTTTGTTGAGTACATTCGAAAATTAAAAAAAAAAAATTTAATGAAAAAAAATGCTAACGACATGACAAAATTAATTAAGTTTAGAAATATTTTTGCATCATCTTATCCACAACTGTTTTTAGTTAAATACATCAATTCAAGTTTTTTCATCTAAAGCATAAAATTTTATTTGACTTCCAATTCTCAACAAAATCTTAGTCGTGTTCAAAAATAGCTAATGACAGCCCATCCTAAATTAAAGGGCTACAATCCTAATAAATATAAATATATATATATGGATCGTTAGTTAGTTTGCTTAAGAGTGGCAAAATAGTTAAAATGGGTCAGTTCAACCAATTACCTATTTAACTCTCAACCGAATAACTAAATGGGTCGACTCAATCCATTTAGTTAAATAGATTGAGTCAACCCATTATTCATTTAATTTGATGGGTTAATAATTAAATGGGTTGACTCATCCTAACCATTTAATTAATCAATTAATAAAAAATTAATTAATTATTAAATAACTTAAATAATTAATTAATAGAAAATTAATTAATAAATTATTATAATAAACAATAATAATAATAATAATAATAATCATCATCATCACCATCACCATCGCCATCATCATCACCATCATCATCATCATCACCATCACCATCACCATCACCATCACCATCACCATCACCATCACCATCACCATCACCATCACCATCACCATCACCATCACCATCACCATCACCATCACCATCACCATCACCATCACCATCACCATCACCATCACCATCACCATCACCATCACCATCACCATCACCATCACCATCATCATCATCATCATCATCATCATCATCACCATCACCGATCATCACCATCATCATCACCATCATCATCACCATCATCATCACCATCATCATCACCATCACCACCATCATCATCATCATCACCATCACCATCACCATCACCATCACCATCACCATCACCATCACCATCACCATCACCATCACCATCATCATAATCACCATCACCATCATCATCATTATCATCATCATCATCACCATCACCATCACCATCACCATCATCATCATCATCACCATCATCATCATCATCATCATCACCATCACCGATCATCATCATCACCATCATCATCATCATTGTCATCATCATCATCACCATCACCATCATCATCATCACCACCACCACCATCACCATCATCATCATCATCATCACCATCACCATCATCATCACCAACATCATCATCATCATCACCAACATCATCAACATCATCACCAACATCATCATCACCATTTTTGGCGGAAAAATGACGGAACCGTTTTTGGTGGAAAAATGACGGAACCATTTTTTGCGGGAAAATGATAGAACCATTTTTGGCGAGAAAATGAAGCACACTGCTTCAATATTTCTAAAAATTTTATAGAGGAAAAGATCAAACTATTTACCTCTACCCAACAATATTTTATGATTTTAACGGCTACTATAATAGATAATAATTTTATAGGTCTCAAGTCCATGCTTAGCCTTCTTAACCAAAAGAGTTGACTCTGGTTTTACATTATAAACTAAAATTGAGAAAATATTCAACAAGTTGATAATAGTGTAGTAGCATAATAACCACCACAAATGACCTCCTCCTAATAACTCTCATAGTTTTGATTCCATTCATTTCATTGTACATTCACTTTTGGCATATTCCATTCTACTTTACATTGTTTTATTATTTTTAGCATGAACAAAGAATTTTGATTTTTATAATCTTTGATTTTTTGTCTTTTATATATTTTATTAGATTAAAAAAAATTTAATAATAATTATCAATGTAAATGATGAAGTATTTGCTTGATAAAAATAAATTTTGTTTTGTTAAAATTTAAGGGTATTTTAGATTTTTTGATTTTGAGATGGAGATGCAGCATCCAGAATCTCATTTTTTGAGTATCTCAAATATCTAGATATTTTAGATTTTAGATTTGCATTTCATTTCAGTATCCAAATGCAAAATTAAATATACCTAAACGAACAATATTTGCATCCACATGTTGCATCCGGATGAAAAACGAACATGGCCTTAATCTTCTTTTTACAAATTGATTTTCTTTACTGATTTTTCTTCTAGTTTTACTTTCTCTTCTTTTTCTGATCCACTCTTTTGTTTATAAAATTTCAAATCAATATTTTAATTCAAAACTATAAAATAGTAGTAAAACATAAACGAATAATGTTGAAAAAAATAAATTCAAACTAATAACAAAACAAGTAAAAATATACAATAATGATACATGCACTCGATCTAGTTTAAACTTTTTCTTACAAAAGATTGTGTAATTTTATGTTAGTATACAAACATAAATAAATAAATGTGGTAAAGATTTTAAAATATAGAACAATATTTCAAAATTTTGCTTAAGGTCTCAAAGTATAAGACCGGCCATGTTAATGTGTTAGTTAGAACTTAGACATGTATGTGTTTTCAATTTCTTAAAGACATCTTCAATCACATTCTATTTTTTCTTCTAAACATTATTATAAAGTAATATTTGCTCCAACATATCTCTATATATTATTTTAAAATAGAATAAATTATAATAAATGATAGTATTATTCTATATATAGAGTAACTCTAGTTTTTCCTCTATATTTTATTTTACAATTACTTTATAAATAGAGCAACTCTAAAATAGAGTAGAACATTGGAGATAAAATCTACTCTATTTTAAAATTATTATATTTTAGAATAGAAAATAGAAAAATACTTTGGAGATCGACCGATCGTCTCTTAGGCAAAGAAAAAACAGTTTACAAGCGTTTGTAACAAAATACCTTTTTCTGTTTTTTACAAAACAGAAGTGAAAAAGTAAATAATAACCCCGCGCGACCCAGTCTGAAATTTGGCGCCAAAATCGAATGTAAGACAGTCTCCCAAATGGGCAAATCAGATCTACTAAACTTCAAAATAAACCCTAGAACCAACCAGAGAACCAACATCGCCGATGAAATCACGATCCCTCAAGCTCCGGGAAGCTCATAGAGTCGGCGGTAGCGCCGCTTCCTTCTGCTCTATCCTCTGGGACCACAAAGCTGAACATTTCGTCACTTCGTCTTCATCAGATCCTTCAATCTCCGTCCACGATGGACTATCTCCTTCAACTTTACCCCCAACGATTCTTCGCCATCATCAAGACGGCGTCACCGCCTTAGCTCTTAGCCACGACACATCTTTCCTCGCCTCTGGATCTATCGATCACTGCGTGAAACTCTACAAATTCCCAAGTATTACTCAAACCACTTCTTTCTCATTCTCGATTACATTTCAATTCATGTTGATATGTTTTTTTAGTATGCAATTCTTAGCGATATTTGATTTTGCGTTAGGTGGGGAATTTCAGACGAACATAACTAGATTTACGCTACCGATTCGCGTGCTTGCGTTTAATGGCTCGGGGAGTTTATTAGCAGCTGCTGGAGATGATGAAGGAATCAAACTTATTAACACATTTGATGGTTCAATTGTTAGAGTTTTAAAAGGGCATAAAGGCCCTGTGACAGGTTTAGATTTTCATCCTAATGGTGAGCTCTTAGCTTCACTTGATTCAACTGGAACTGTGTTATGCTGGGAACTGCAAAACGGAATTGTTTCTTATACTCTAAAGGGCGTTGGGCTCGATACGGGTTTCAACCCTTCTATTGTGAATATTCTTAGATGGAGTCCGGATGGAAGAACACTCGCTGTGCCTGGTTTGAGAAATGATGTGGTTATGTATGATAGGTTCACTGGGGAGAAGCTTTTTGCTTTAAGAGGTGATCATCTTGAGAGTATATGTTATTTAACGTGGGCGCCTAATGGGAAGTATATAGCTACATCTGGTTTGGATAAACAAGTGCTTCTTTGGGATGTTGAGAAGAAGCAAGACATAGATAGGCAAAAATTCGAGGAGAGAATATGTTGTATGGCTTGGAAACCGAATGGTAATGCTTTGTCGGTTATTGATGTCAAGGGAAAATACGGAATTTGGGAATCTTTGGTTCCATCATCAATGATATCTCCTACAGTTGGTATTCCAGATATACAACCAAAGAAGAGGAATGAGATTCTTGATTTTGATGAGGAAATTGAGGAAGAGCTTTATGGTGCATCTGAAAGTTTAAATGATGCTTTGGTAGATAGTGATGATGGAGAATCTTATCATACTAGCAGGAAGAGATTGAGGAAGAAAACTTTTATTGATGATGATGGTGATGCATATGAGGAACTTAATGATGGGAGTAGCTTACCTTCGGCATCTGAATATAGGAAAAAAACACTTCGAGCACATAAAGAGAAGCATGGTGCGGGAAGTGGGGCTTTTAAAAGCTTTGTAGCAACAATCAAGTACAAAATGCAAAGCCCCTTTCAATCTGGTGCAACACCAATGGAACCTGGAAAACGAACATTCTTGTGTTATAATATGTTGGGATGCATAACTACAATTGAACATGAGGGGAACTCTCGTATTGAGGTACTTGAGGCTTATATTTCTTACGCTTCTATGACTACTTATTCCTCTTAAAGGGTTTTCAGAAAGAAAAAGTCATACACTTGTTCCTTTTGTGTAATTTTCGGTATTTGTTTTATTTTTCACTCTAATGCAGACTGATTTTCATGATACTGGAAGAAGTCCACGAGTTTCATCAATGATTGACATCTACGGCTTCACTATGGCATCAATAAATGAAAGTGGTTGTGTCTTTGCAAATCCCTGCAAGGGAGAAAAGAACATGAGTGTTCTGATGTATCGACCATTTAGAAGCTGGGCCAGTAATAGTGAGGTTAGAGGATCATTACTTACATAACATTCATCAGAAACTACTGAACAAGATAGGAAAATAAAGACTTGCTTTTTTTGTTTTTGTTTTTATACATCTAGTGGACAATGAGGTTTGAAGGTGAAGAGGTGAAGGTTGTCGCTACTGGGTCTGATTGGGTTGCTGCAGTTACAAGCCTGAATTTGCTTCGCATATTCAGCGAGGGAGGTTTACAGGTTTCTTTTTCTACATTTTCTGTTTTATCATTTGTCATAATTTTTGCAAGGTGATAGGCTACACACAGCTAATTGATCATAATTTACTAGAAAGTCTTGTATTGGTTTTTCTATGCTGAACTTGCTGTTCTTTACCTTATGCGTCTGTTTGTCTCGTATTGGAGTATTATCAGATGAAAAGATTTTGTTGCCACTAGTTTAACAGATGTATTTGTTTCTTTCTATAGTAACTATGAGAATCTGCAACGCTGAACTACCATAAACAGAATTCTAGTGAAAAACAGAATTTAAAGGCACGTAGGAATATTTAGTAATACTAAATTGTTTGTCAATTTTCAAGATATCAACCAATATGTGTTGAAAACTATGTAATATCACTGAAATGTGCTGTAATTGATATACGTTGCTTATTTAATCTGATAAGTTATGGTCATTTCTTGCAGAAACATATTATTTCCCTTGACGGCCCTGTAGTAACTGCAATAGGATGCAAGGATCAACTTGCTGTGGTAACTCATGTTTCAGACTGCCTTCCTTCAAATGAACAGGTAGGCTTCCTTTCCGACTGGTTTCTCCTCATGGATCAACTTTGGAGTCACTCGGCATCCATAGTGTGAAAGGACATTGTCATTCATGTATGATACCCATATAAAGCTTCTTAAGCTCTATCTTATAGCTATGGTTCCACTGTACAAAACTTTGATTTCTAAAAACTTTTATCATAAACTAAACTACTGTAGAGGCTGGATAACCCCTAAAAAATTGAACAAAAATCAATGTTGTTTCCATATTTAGGAAATTTTTTGATGGAAGTTTCATAAAATTATTCTGGTATCATCCTGTCATGTAACATACATCAAGACTTTGGCATCTATTTTCATATGACAACAAACACGGTCAGGTTATTATGTAATGGATTTTGCTATTTACAATGCATTCTCACCTCATTCTCGTTTCAAATATATGCAGGTGATGGAATTTAGACTCTTCAACATACCCAGAATGACTCAGGAGTTGAAAGGCCGTGTTGCCTTAACCCCAGGGTCACGTTTAACATGGTTAGGATTCAGTGAAGAAGGTTCTTTGAGCTCATACGATTCTGAGGTATGCTTCCTTGCATTCTGGCCGACTCATTTTGCTATATTGTATTGGTGCTCGTTATATACCATATGCATTACAACAAAAATTTTATTGCAGGGTGTGTTGAGGGTTTTTACAAGCCAATATGGTGGCTCGTGGATCCCAGTCTTCAGGTTTCTTGCCTTTGCTGTCAACTATTTCATAGAAGTTTCCTTTGTGCATGTTTACTTAGTTTTTTTTTGTTTACCGGATTCATCTTCATTTTCAGTACCAGTAAAGAGAAGAAACAAGAAGAAAACTACTGGGTAGTTGGCTTGAACACAACCAGTTTGTACTGTATAGCTTGTAAACACCCAGAGATTTTCCCACAGGTAAATATATTATCGCTCTCGATAATAAGGTGTTTACTATATCCGTAAAAGATATGCTCCCTCACCATTATTCATCCTGCCATTTCATTTTCAGGTGACACCAAAACCAATCCTTACCATATTAGATCTTGCTCTCCCCCTTGCATCCTCAGATTTAGGAGCAGCATCGCTAGAAAATGAGTTAATGCTGAAGCAGCTGCGTTTATACGAGGTTATTTTTCTCTCCTTGTTACACCATTTTAATTGTCTGTTATTTCTTCTTTTCCGTTCAAGATCCGTATCTCCAAAGTTCCTACCTACCAAAATGTGTGTAAAACAGTCAAATTTTGTTTCGGGATAAAGCAAAAGAGACGAATATACAAACTAGAGACATTCTCATCATCAAATCTGCTGAAATTAATAATAAATATTGATATATTTTACCAATTCCAATACAACATTTTCCTTCTAATCTCAGACTCAGCGAATAGTGAACGATATGGCTTTGGCCGGGGTAGACACAACCGCGCTTGAAGATGAAGCTTTTGACTTGGAAGTTTCTCAAGATAAATCAATATTAAGGCTCATTAGCTCGTGTTGTAGTAGTAAGTCAACTATTTAAGTGTGTGTATACTCAGATTCTAAGAACATTGTTGTCCAGAGTCTTACAACAAGATTCTTTACTTTCTTTCAGGTGACAGTTTCCTAAGGGCCAGTGAACTTATGAAGCTTTTAACTCTAGAAAAATCAATGAGAGCAGCAATAACACTTGTTACCAAACTGAAGCTTCCATTTTTGGCAGAAAAATTCAGCAGCATACTCGAGGTACCCTTCTATAAAAACTCTCATTTCTTATATATTGCAAAAAAGAGTATAATTGCTTTTTTCATAATGATAACTTCTGGTTCTTCACTAACAGGAAAGGTTGCTTAAGGAAGCTAACGAGGCGATAACAAACCCTTCGCAGAATCCAAACGGAGAAGTAGTTACAAGAGTTGAATCCAAGGTTCAGAATCCTCCAGCTTCGATTCAGACAAGCGCAAACACAGAGGCGTTTCTGAAATCTTCTGCGACTAAGCTGTCTTCTACTACACTTGAAAAGAAAGAAAAAGTTTCAGAAGGTCTTAAGCTGGGAAAAGAACAAACAAAGAAAGACGAAACTGAAGATGCGACCAAAAAAGAGATCAAGAAATTGAATTTGATAAAGAATCCAGTGAACAATGTTAACAAGGAAGGCAAGGGACTGAGAAAGGAAGTGAATCAAGAAGGAGCTCGACGATCTTCGAACCCGTTCCTTAAATCAACTGTTTAATGATCTTATTTAGAGACTGTTTTATTTAACAAGAGTATAATGAAATGAATACATCTGTTTCACTTTATTTAAGATTATGATCTTACAGCTGAATTATTACACAAACGTTTTGCTACAGGATTAGTTTATTACAACACAACAAGCTGTTAACGAATCATCATCATCACCATCAAAGACATGGTGAAACAGAAACTTGAACTGTAAAAGCACACACGATCTTAGCCACCTGTTGAAGCTTTCTCGTTCTTCATGATCATATGGAAGGATTTGACTTTGTCTTCAGCCACAATTTCTCTAAGAACATCGTCCTCAATCTTCTCAGCTTGCCATTGAGACGGATCCTCGACAAATTCTTCACTGAAAATCATACTTGAGACCCACTCTTTCCATGTTGTCCTCCTGTATTTGTCTTCCTCAAGTGTTCCTCTAGACAAGAGCTGGTACACATACACCACTTTCTGCTGTCCCGGTCTGAAAGCACGTGCGATTGCTTGCTTGGTTTTAGAAGGATTCCACTCTGAATCAAGCATGATCACTCGCGAAGCAGCGGTTAGACTGATGCCTTCTGCACAGGCTGTGATTGAAGCTAGCAGAACGCGGGACGGACCTCCAGGCTCTTCAAATTTGTCTATCACTCTGCCTCTGTCAAACAGCTCAAGATCCCCTGTTAAGGTCAGAATCTCTTGGCCTCTCTTCCACCTGAAAACAATCTCAAACAGCTCAAGAAACAGGCGGATTGGCGCAATGTTGTGGCAAAAGATGAGGATTTTCTCCCTCTTGACAACACGGAACACGAGGTTAAGCACGAACATAACTTTCGATCCTTTTTTGCATCGTGCTTGACCTTCTCAATCTCGAAAAGCTCCACAGGGTTGAAGAATTTGGCGCAACAGGTAGAGGTTTTGACCAACCAAGGATGGATAGCTGCTAAGGTTATGAGTAACTCGAGCTCGAGTGGATATCCGTGGTAATTTGACATTATGTTCTGAAGTTTGTAAAGAGTCTTGTGCTGTATATCTTGTTGGAACTAAATTTTAACAAGTGAATTTTTTCATTTTTCCGGTAGCTTTTCCGGCAAGGTCATTGTCCGGAATTACCGGATTATGAGTTTATTGGAAAGCTTGCAGTTTAGACTACAACTTGGAATGCTCATAAGTTAAAATTGAAGTATTAGTGAATGAGAAATGTGAGGTCAAAGTGTGATGTTTACAATTAAAGTAATCTTATTTATTAATGTCCCACATTGCTTGGAGAGAAAATATTTGAGTCGTATATATATTACCCTCCCTTATCATGTTTACAAATGACTAGCATGGTGCATATGGCATATGAGAAATGGGAACCACACACACGCGCCGCCGCCGCTCGCTCGGCTGGGCTTGGGCAATTGGAGCAAATTTTTATTCAAAATTTCAGCCCAAAAATTAATCAAATTTCGGCCCAACAATTAATCAAGAGTTGCGACTCTTGGCTAAGCACCCTTTCGGTTTTATAAAACCGACTCCCGCCATTCTCTTCAGAGATACGTTTTTCTCCAACCACCAATTCGATCACCCACAAAGTTAGAGTCTCGAGAAGATACATAGATCTTTCGTTCGTTAGACTTCGATTTCGAGTGTTGCGAATCGTTGATAGTTGCGGTTTTATCCTGGGATTCGGAATCGCATCAAGCCGTCACACTACGGGCGATTTTCAGAATTAAGGACAGAGATTATTCTCGACTCCGTTGTTCTTAATTCATTTTTTCTCAATTCCATTTTCTCGGTTCCTACAATCTTAATTCTGAAAAATCCACTACACGGATTGAGAAATTTTGACACATGATGTCGATATGACTGGGAAAAGTCCCTCTCATGGAGAAAATGAGACGCATGTGGACTCGGTAGCCCGAGACCTGTTCAGAGTTCATCTCCAGGCGGCCACTGTTCCCCAAGAGAACTATCTAGGGATGTCTCAATTACCCGCTGCCATGGCACACGGGTTAATGCCGGAAAAATTTGACGGCAAAGGTTTCAAAACGTGGCAAAACAAGATGCTCTTCTACATGAGTAACTTGAACTGTGAGAAGTTTTTGAAGGAAGATCCACCAATTGTTCCATTAGGAAACACAGATGCTCATCTTCTTGCTACTGTGGATGCATGGAAACATGCAGATTTCGTGTGCAGAGGTTGGATATTAGGCCGCCTCATTGATCCACTGTATCAAGTTTACAGTCAGGAAGCACGAACCTCTAAGGAACTCTGGATGGTCTTGGAGAAGAAGTACAAATCTGACGCTGCTGGTGGTCAGAAATTTGCTGTTGCGAAGTTTCTAGACTTCAAAATGGTGGACTCCAAGCCCATCATGGAACAAGTCGATGCATTGAGTTTGTTGTGCCATGAGATAGCAGCCGAGGGAATGCAAATCTGTGAGATATTCACAGTAAATTGTTTCATTGAGAAACTTCCCCCGAGTTGGCTAAGTTTTAAGAACTATCTCAAGCACAAGAAGAAGCCTATGTCACTTTCTGATATCATCATGAGGCTTCAAATAGAAGAAAGGAACCGTGCTAATTTCTCTCTTCCGGAGGAACACACTGTCCATGTGGCTGAGCACAAGAGCAAGGGTAAAGGGAAACAAATGAAAAAGTCCCTCAAACCAACATCTTCAGCAAACTTCAAGAAGGTTGCGAAACCAGGACAGAAGTTTAAAGGAAAGTGCCACAACTGTGGCAAGGTAGGCCACAAATCGGATGTATGCAGGAGCCAACCCAAGGGTAACAAAAAGGCTGAAGCTAACCTCACTGAAGAGGATATGTGTGCGGTCGTCAATGAAGTGAACATGGTGGATGACAACCCACATGAGTGGTAGTATGACACTGGTGCAACCACCCACATCTGCACTGATAAGTCGATGTTTACCACTTATCAGAAGAGCAAATCTGAGGAGCAGCTGTTCATGGGAAACACGGCTTACTCGAAGATTGAAGGTCGCGGTAAAGTGGTTCTGAAGCTGACGTCAGGACGTGAACTCTCACTCAACAATGTGAAGCATGTGCCGGACATGAGGAAGAACTTGGTTTCGGAAACTCTCTTGAGCAAGGCAGGATTCGGCGTCAACTTCGAAGCTGATAAACTGGTCCTTAGAAAGAATGGGATGTATTTGGGAAAGGGTTATGCTAAAGGAGGACTTGTCAAGTTGTGTGTTTCGACAGTCCTTCGTACTGATAAGATTAATAACGCTAATGTTGTAATTGCTGACAATTCATCTAATAATAATTCTGTTGCTTATTTGGTTGAGTCTTTTAATATTTGGCATGAACGTTTAGGACATGTCAATTATAAATCTATGCAAAGATTGATGAATTTGAACCTAATTCCGAAATGCAAAGTAAACAAGGATAAATGTGAAGTATGCGTACAGGCTAAACTCACAAAAACTCCTTCTCCCCAAGTTCAAAGAACCACAGAACCTCTAGGTTTAATACACACAGATTTATGTGATCTGAAATTTATACAAACTAGAGGTGGTAAAAAGTATTTTGTGACATTTATTGATGATCACACAAAATATTGTTATGTATACTTGTTACGTAGCAAAGATGAAGCCTTGTCAAAATTTCAAGAGTATAAGCTCGAAGTTGAAAACCAACTAGGTAAAACTATTAAAATAGTTCGAAGTGATAGAGGAGGTGAGTATGATGGTCCATTCAATGATTTTTGTCAACAACATGGCATCATACATCAAACGACAGCTCCCTATTCCAGAGTCTAATGGAGTTGCGAAAAGGAAAAACCGAACTCTGAAAGAAATGATGAATGCAATGTTGCAGGAATCTGGGTTACCCCAGTCAATGTGGGGGGAGGCTTTCCTTACTACAAACTATATCCTCAACAAGATACCACATAAAGTTACTGGCAAAACGCCATATGAACTTTGGAAAGGTGTTGTACCTTCGTACAAATACCTGAAAGTGTGGGGGTGCCTTGCAAAAGTCGCAATACCACCTCCGAAAAAGGTCACAATTGGACCTAAAACAGTGGATTGTATTTTCATAGGATATGCACACAACAGCAGTGCTTATCGGTTTCTGGTCCACAAATCAGATATACCCGATATCCATGTGAATACAGTAATGGAATCACGGAATGCATCTTTCTTTGAAAACATTTTTCCTTGTAAGGACAAACAACGTCCGAAGAGGACATTTGAACAAAGAGAAACAAGCTCCTCAACAAATGGGGCAAGCACTTCCAGAACTTCAACACTTGAAGTGGAAGATGTAGTAGATGAACCTCAACGCAGCAAAAGAGCTCGTAAGGAAAAATCTTTTGGGGATGATTTCATGATGGTTTTTCTCACAGAAAACGAACCAAGAACTTACTCAGAAGCCATGTCTATACCAGACACACCTTATTGGAAGGAAGCTGTCAATAGTGAGATCGATTCTATATTGCAACATCATACATATGAGATTACCGATCTACCTGAAGGGTTTAAAGCACTAAGGTGTAAATGGATTTTCACAACAAAACTGAAAACTGATGATTCTGTGGATAAATATAAGGCTAGGCTTGTTGTCCAAGGATTCAGACAAAAAGAAGGTCTGGATTTCTTTGACACATATTCTCCAGTGACGCGAATAACCTCCATCAGACTTTTGGTTGGTATCGCAGCATTAAGAGGCCTAGAAATACATCAGATGGATGTCAAAACTGCTTTTCTACATGGAGATTTAGAAGAAGAGATCTATATGAAACAACCTGAAGGTTTTGTTATTCCCGGACAAGAAAACAAAGTCTGTAGACTTGTCAAGTCATTGTACGGACTGAAGCAAGCTCCAAAACAATGGCATGAAAATTTTGATAATGTGATGATGTCAAATGGTTTTAGCATTAACGAATGTGATAAATGCATATACATCAAATGTACCCCACACGGATATGTTTTGTTGTGTCTGTATGTTGATGACATGCTCATTATTGACAACACTAATGACATGATTAATCAAACTAAGAATTTACTTCATAGTAACTTTGACATGAAAAACATGGGTTTGGCAGATGTCATTCTTGGTATTAAGATTCACAGACATGCTGGAGGAATCATCTTATCACAATCACATTATTCTCAAAAGATACTTGATAGATTTAAAAACTATTCAAGTGGGACTGCAAAAACTCCAGTCGACCCACATATTCACCTGACTAAAAACTCAGGTGATGCAGTTTCTCAGGTAGAGTATGCACGAGTAATCAGAAGTCTAATGTACTTGACAAATTGTACTAGACCTGACTTAGCGCACGCAGTAAATATACTAAGTCGCTATACTAGTAATCCAGGACATAAACATTGGAAAGCTATAACTAGAGTATTGAATTACCTACGTTATACCAAAAATTATGGACTACACTATGGTAGAGAACCAGGAGTTTTTGAAGGATACAGTGACGCGAACTGGATCGCGGACTCCAAAAACTCAAAATCCACAAGTGGATATGTATTTACACTAGGAGGTGCAGCAGTGTCCTGGAAATCTACCAAACAAACCGTGATAGCCACATCAACCATGGAATCTGAATTTGTCGCTTTAGACAGAACTGCTCAAGAAGCAGAGTGGCTTCAGAATTTTTTGGAAGATATCCCAATGTGGGAGAAACCAGTGCCAGCTTTACGTGTACACTGTGATAATCAATCGGCTATCTCTCGGGCACTAAATAATAATTATAATGGCAAGTCTCATCACATACGAAGACGACATAAAACCATTAGAAACTTGATCTCAACAGGAGTACTCACGATTGATTATATTAAATCTGCCGATAACCTGGCTGATCCGTTCACTAAAGGTTTGGCAAGAGATCAAGTAGAAAAATCATCAAGAGGAATGGGTTTAAAAGCCTATGAATAAAGTTGAAGTTTGATGGAAACCCCACCTACATGACTGGAGATCCCAAGAAGTAGGTTCAAAGGGACAACGAATTCAAACTTAACATGGAAGAACACTGTGAGATTACTATCTCTACCCAGTTCCTAGGATGATATACAGTGTTACATTGGAATGTATAAGGATAAGCATTAGGTTTTTAATGATTCCATATATTGGATCACCTAGTGAGTGTGAAATGGGGCCGTTTCTAAGAGAATGAAGAAAAAGCTATATTCTCCAAGTTCACTCACGATAACCATGCAAGTTCAAGGCCAAAATGAACACAATAGAGAACAAAGTTCTATGAGAAAATGAAGCTGTGTTATAGCTGTTGTCTAGGTTTACATCGAAATCCGGGTGGTTCAAGACATCATGTCCACCTCCTGGCCAAGTAAATCTGACAGCTACTAACTACGAGTGGTTCAAAGCTGAAACATTGCTACCAACTCAGATACAGTAATTTTTCGCTATACCCTCGAAAAGTCCGTCTGTCTGTCTAGTCAATTAAGTTGGTCTAATCAGTAGAGTCTTAGAGTTTATCGAGTCATCATATGTTTAGAAAATATTTCTATTCATGTGGGGGATTGTTGGAACTAAATTTTAACAAGTGAATTTTGTCACTTTTCCGGTAGCTTTTCCGGCAAGGTCATTGCCCGGAATTACCGGATTATGAGTTCATTGGAAAGCTTGCAGTTTAGACTACAACTTGGAATGCTCATAAGTTAAAATTGAAGTATTAGTGAATGAGAAATGTGAGGTCAAAGTGTGATGTTTACAATTAAAGTAATCTTATTTACTAATGTCCCACATTGCTTGGAGAGAAAATTTTTGAGTGGTATATATATTACCCTCCCTTATCATGTTTACAAATGAGTAGCATGGTGCATATGGCATATGAGAAATGGAAACCACACACGAGCGCCGCCACCGCTCGCTCGGCTCGGCTGGGTTGGGCTGGGCTTGGGCTTGGGCTTGGGCTTGGGCAATAGGACCGAAGGTCCATCAAGACTATTCTTTTTGGAGCAAATTTTTATTCAAAATTTCAGCCCAAAAATTAATCAAATTTTGGCCCAACAATTAATCAAGAGTTGCGACTCTTGGCTAAGCACCCTTTCGGTTTTATAAAACCGACTCCCGCCATTCTCTTCAGAGATACGTTTTTCTCCAACCACCAATTCGATCACCCACAAAGTTAGAGTCTCGAGAGGATACAGAGATCTTTCGTTTGTTAGACTTCGATTTCGAGTGTTGCGAATCGTTGATAGTCGCGGTTTTATCTTGGGATTCGGAATCGCATCAAGCCGTCACACTACGGACGATTTTCAGAATTAAGGACAGAGATTATTCTCGACTCCGTTGTTCTTAATTCATTTTTTTCTCAATTCCATTTTCTCGGTTCCTACATATCTGATGAATTCATCAACAATGTGTAAATCTGCAAACCTGGGAGAACATCACCACTTCCGCTACCTTCATAGTTATCGATGAAACTGCTGGTCATATTCTTCAACATGTTGAGACCCTGCAAGCGTTCATCTCCCCCTTTTGTGTTAATCTTCTTGGCTATAATGTCGAGGAAGAATTTCTGCGCTCTATTTTCAAGCAAGTGCGGCGCCTTTTGCTCAATTTGGGTGGTCTCGAACTTCGGATCCAATTCCCTTAGAACCTCATGAACAAACTTGGGTCTAGCCAAGCACAAAGTGTTGAAGTACTCACAGAAGTTGTTCTGAAACAATGTACCTGAAAGCATAATCCTCAAATCGGTATCAACTTTCATCAATGCCTTACGTAATCTTGAATTGGTACTTCTCGGGTTATGTCCTTCGTCTAGAACAAGAAGCCCTGGTGACTCCCTTAGTACTTTAGCCATGTAGTTTCTATGAGCAAACTTTGAATCGCCCCTCATCATTGTTTGAAACGATGTGTAGCCCATTACAAGAACACTTGGCTGCGCGTGCCATTTCTGGATTTTGTCTAAAGAGTCAAGAACATGCATAACATCTTGGCTCGGTTTCGGAATTCCGTTTAACTGAATGGTTGTCTCGCTGGACACACAGTAGGTTTTACGACCATGGATCAAGTGAACCGGGACCGGAATCTCCCATTTGATGAACTCCTTGTCCCATGTGTAGAGTGTTGTTTTGGGAGCAAGAACCAAAGGCCTCTTCCCGGGGAATATCTTCAAGTAGCTCGCGAGAAAAGCTATAATGAGAAATGTTTTGCCTGCACCAGGAGCATGAGAAACCACACACCCGCCTATCTTTTCTGAGTTCGGATCCATCATCGCGGGAACCACTGATCCAGCTAGGTTCCTCCAGAGAAACTCGAAAGCTATTTGCTGGTGAAAATGCAGTTTTCTCTTAAGCTGAGGTATTAGAGACCAAACATTTTCACTCTCTTCGTCCGAAGGAATATTCGAAGAAGCAGCAACAGGTATAGTGAAATTTCGGCTGTCGGTTCCATCTTGGTTCACCTTAGTAGTATTAATGTCATCTTCATCTATCTGCTTAGTCTCTGTGGTCCATTTCTTGTGTTGCGCCTATTGAAAATCATATCATCAAAACATTAGTAATAAATCATATATAAATCATATAAAATATTGTCTTTTCAAAAGTTTGACTTACAAAAGGTGCAGAAACATATTTTATTTCAGTTCCTACATGACCACATAGCCTGCAACATATTCCAATTTCTTCGTTCAATTCATAATCATGTTCACAAACACCGGTTGCTTTCTGGAACGCCTTGTTGTCCATTCTCGCCTGCAAATATTGAAAAAGAGTTTAATGCAAGTTTTCAGGACAATATCAAAAGATTTTGACAAGAATATTACCTCATTGTCATCAAACTGTTCCAACGGTATAGGATCGAAGACGGGAGTGAAGGGAATATCCAAAAGCTCGCGATTTCGTCGACTAAATCCGTCTGTTTTCTTCCTCTTCTTCCTCTCTGTTTTGTCTACCAAAACAGTCTCTTTGTCCTTAGTTTTACTATATCCCTTTGTTCTTCCTTTTTTCCCAAGCAAATGTGATAAATCGTCATCGGTATCTTCTTCACTATCATCTTCATCGTCATCACTTGAAACAGTCCATGTGCTGTACCTATATGGCATCGTCCTTAGCCATCCATCGTCAGAGTAAGCGAATCTATCAGGCTGCACACTTCTTCTCTTTGATCGACGCAGCTCCATTTCCTCCCCTTCAATCTCCTCATTTGCATCAGTATCTTCAGCTGGATTAAACATAACCACCTTGGACATGAAAACACCGTCTTCCACTGTGATATTCATTGCACTTAAAGAACTACTAGAGCCTCGGCAATCATCATCATTCATAATCTGAAAAACCATCTTCTCATGAACTGTTCTGATATGAAACACAATTCTTTTCATAACTGATGTAACAAGCAGCCATGTAAGATCAGGCAAGAACTTGCCAAGAGTTAGCCTTGTCTTGACAAGTGAAGTACAGTCCTCGGAGTATCTCCATCTGTAATACCGGTCAAAGGTTTGTTGATTGAAAAACTTCTGAAGAATGGAGATTTGATTAAGTCCCACGACTACTGAAGCTCTATTCATTCTATGCTTCTCTGAACCGATGCATCCTTAGTCCATATAAATACTGACATGGAACTTACACAAGCATTCTGATTCATGAGGCTTTCTCTCTATAGATAGTATCTTTGCATCCACCCAAACCTACACCACACACAGAGATGTATCAAAACAACGAAAATGCGCATAGTGGGATGATTTGAATCTTTCTACGACTCGACCATCATGAATTGGTTAAAGATTCTCATTTCTCGATTTTCTTGAGACTAAAGGAAGTGAATATTACCGGTTCTAGAGTCTCTTCATCAGAACTAACATCTTTCTGACAGAGAAGGCAAACATCGAGACCGGCTCTTAGAAATGAAGTACAGTCAAACATAGTCGCCTTTCTTGATGTAAGACGAAGCCTCTGAAAAGGTCTTATCTCATCCAACACTTGTCCGTTCTCCAACAGACGCATCGTCATCACCCCATTCTCAATCCTTAAATACTCTACCACTTACGGCATGGATTAAATGGATGGTTCAACTCACAGTAATGCTTTCTCTTCATGTTTTTTTCTTTCCTCCTTCAAGATCACTTCTTGAACCGCATATGACACAGTAATAGTTCAGCCAAAACTGTGATGTAAGTTCTTTATCTGCGTCATTTCATATCGTATGAATACCACAATAATATAGCCAAAGTATGAAAAATCAGGTGCATATTGTTTTCTTATATTAAATATAAGCTTAGCTATCAATTCCTTCCTCGCTAGTTAGAAGAACAATAACTTTTATGTACATACAAAGCCGAGATAGATAAGCCAAACCCAAAACATATGAAATACATATTTTTTTTTTTGGGGATTAAATTAGCTATTAAATTTGATCATATTGTTAAATGCAAAAGCAGCATCATTCCAATAAAATACCCACAAAAAGGTGGGGACCGATCGGATATTCTGATATTTTAAGGTATCCGGATCTGATAAATAATTATCCGGATTCGGATCCGTCAAGATCCGCAGATATCCGATTCCGCCAAAAATATCTTTTAAAAAAAATATAAATATAATATAAAATTATTAAAATAATAATAATATTTGGATCCTGACATCTTGGAAATCTATTTTTCTGGATCGGTTCGGAGTGGATCCCGGCTCACCCCTAGACTCATCAACACAAATGAAAATAAAAAATGAACGAGCTTTTGGATTTCGACTATGAAAACAGAGAGCAAACCATCATCATCTACAATAAACCAAACCCAGATTGAAAATAAAAATAAAAGTTCATGATATGTTATGTAAAGGATAATCGGAGCACAAAAACTAATATATCACCTTAAGAAAAAAATAAAAATAAAAAGGTTAGTGAAGTGAAACGAGTTAATTCTAGTCAATGATTGTGATTGACAAGGATGAGAAAATTAAGAAAAGAAAGAGAAAACAATAATAATCCAAAAAGTATGGGAGAATTCAATAGGACACTAACTCGCAATCTTTGGCAGTGTGCAATTTTTTTTTCTTTTTGCATGAATTTAAGCAGAAATGATAAAAAGTGAGAGATATAAAGAGGGACAGAGAAAGTACACAAACGAACAAAGATGATGATGATTTATGGATGAAAGGTAGTATTATCATTTCATCTACCAATCTTTTTATGTGGAAAAATAAACGGTTACAATTTGGCTGTCTTTACTAATCTTTAGATTTTTTTTACTGACACGAATGAAAGCCAAGTTGTGTGCATGGTTTGGCAATTGAGTCCACAATGAAATTAATTTTAAGGAAAATCTCACACACATTCATGAACTTAATATTAAGATTTAATTAGCTAGAGAAAATTTCACATACATTCATGAACTTGTCTTATATTGGCAAAATATCCATGAACTTAATATATATATATAATATTTGACATCAGATTGTCTCCACAGCCAAACTTGGAGTGGTCAATTATAAGTTTGCCCCTGACCATTAATATACCTTTCTCACTTAATTAAATAATAATAAAAATCTTACTTAAAAATAAATACCCTCATCCGATTTGGGTTTTTATTAATATAGCCCATTAGTTTTACTAAGTCCATTTGCTAAGTCCATCCGATTATGATGACCCACTAAGTTCATCTAATACATGTAGACTAAGCCCGTCCGATCAGATTAGTGAATGATATTGGGCTTTAAATCCAGTTTTATTTTATAACGATTAAATAGTAAAATTTCTATTAGATTATGTTAGGCTTTAACCTAGATTTGGTGAATCTACTATTTTGTTAATTATAATCGGCACAAATATTTCTGAAAATTTTTAGGTCTAATTTTAAGATATCTCTTCCCTATAAATATCAAACTAAAGCTGCATCATCGATCACTAGGTTTTTTTGTTTAGGGTTTAGTCTTTGGCGTATACATAATTAGAATTTATATTATTTGGTGTTTTAATGGTTTTTTGTATGTTGATGATCGTGATATTTTGTTATCGATTGATGTTACAAACGATTTATTAATATTTATCCTTTTTGAGAAGGTTGCTCGAGGATTTGTTTGGATTTGATAGTTTTTTAGAGATCATAATAGGCTAAGAATGCGAAGGATGGTGAAAACTCAGATGGATCAAATTTTGATGGAGAAGGTGATAAAGATTATTGGTTCTATTTTGATAAGGTATAACTGGTTAATATTAGGTTTGATCGCAAGTTTCTGTTTATTAGCTATGAGAAAAATCCATTTTGGATCATTGATTTTGATTTGTTCTGTTTTAATTTTAATTCAGCCTTGCCTATTGCGGTAAATGAGAATGATATTTTGCGTAATTAGTTATGTGCCAATCTTGTGTGTGAATAGTAATCTTCTTATTTGATTATGTTTAGTTCAGTTTCCCGTGTGTTTGATGTGTCTTTATTCATTATGAGTATCAAATGTTAATCTTGTGTTTAATAGAATTAAACAAACATTACTCTTCTTGAAAGCAGGTTAATAGTAATCTTCTTATTTGATTACGTTTAGTTTAGTTTCCTGTGTCTTTATTCATTATAAGTATCAAATATTAATCTTGTGCGTAAACTTAAACAGGAGTATAATATGAATGGTCCTGTGTCAAACATTGTGCCAATCTTGTGTGTTGTTGTTTTGAATGTTTCGACCATTCAAATGTTACGTCGAGTCTGGCACTTCTGCTTCCTGTAACCTCATTTTATTGTCTTTTCTGTTGAAGTTTATCTCAATAACTTAATGATCTACCACCTAAGAACAACCATAATAATTTACTACCCAAACCTTCATGACCAAAAACTTTTCACTACACAAACTTCTAAAATTCATCCAAACATTTTACTACAAAAATTTCTAAAATTTACACCACACAAACTTCTTAAATTCATCCAATTTCGTCAACCCCGTTAAACTATTTTTAGTCTTGTCTATTATATTGTGGTAAATGAGAATGATATTTTACCTAATTAGTGATGTGCCAATCTTGTGTGTGAATAGTAATCTTCTTATTTAGTTTAGTTTCCCGTGTGTTTGATGTGTCTTTATTCATTATTGGTACCAAATGTTAATCTTGTGTTTAGTAGAATGGAACAAACATTACTCTGCTTGAAAGCAAGTTAATAGTAATCTTTTTATTTGATTACGTTTAGTTTTATGTGTCTTTATTCATTATAAGTATCAAATATTAATCTTGTGGGTAAACTTAAACAAGAGTATAATATGAATGGTCTGTATCAATCTTGTGTGTTGCTGTTTTAAATGTTTTGACCATTCAAATGTTATGCTGATTTTTGTAATATTTAATATTGACCCCCCCTCTTATCGTGGATAGCCATCACATGTCTTAATTATTTTCTTTTACTAATTTTTTCTAGGGTGAATTTGGAGAATGAGAAATTGTGAAGAATTATGTGAGAGGGTGTTTCACTATTTACAGTTGTGAAGAAGGGTGAGTTTTACTGTACATGACTGCTACAATTACAATATTGCATATGAAAATTCAAGTTATTTACAGTTAAATGTCATTATTATTTTATGCACATTTAACAAAATACGGGTTTCACAAGATTCATTTCCCAAATAATCAGGCTCTCACAAGCTTTTACTTTACAAACCTTTAAAGACATTTATATATCAATGAGAATCGATCTGGAACATCTAGTTTCTCATGTTCAAAATGGCATGACTGAGTATTTAATAAAATGGTCAAAAGTTAAATAAATGTGGTATCGAATGTTTGACCACAATGGAGACATACATGTATATGGTTATATCATGCAAAAATAAAGATGGCAGAAATGATAGTGAACATAAGGTTTATTAATTGCTTAAAGCATACTATAACCGATTATGTCATCCCGGTCAATCAATGATATCAAAGATCATTGAAAATCTATGCTAAATAACTAGAAGTTTATTTTTCAAGTCTTGCATGCTGAGCATTCATACATAAAGGTAACATTTCATTTATTTTAATTTATGTTATATTTTATTTAAATATATATATTATTTATGGAGTGGAAGGTTATGCCTCCTCCTTGATTCTAGAGTAGACTATGCCTCATGAATCATATGGTTTTAGGCCAAATCACCATTTTTAATTAAACAAGCTCAACTCCCAAATCATACTCTTAAATATAACCGATCTAAAAATAAAAATCGGTCCAAGAAGAATGGATGAGAAAAACCATCATCTTGAAAAAGATTTCTAAGAGTCCCTCATGATTTGATGCATAATAGTTTACTCAAAATGGGTGATTAGATATGTTATTGATCCTAGTGAGATTTAGTTCGAGATGAATGTACTAGAAGAGTCATCATCTCAAGGGGGAGAATTAAAGAATCTCATATCGACCGTAAGTATCACTTATTGTATGTCGATTGTAATAAAATGAGACATCCATAAGATGATGTTCATACTCAAAATGAGCTTTGATGTCATTCATAAAAATGATTTATGATGAAATTTAATTTTTATGTGTTGGCATTGAACATACAGTTTTGCATGTATCAATTATTTTACATATAAAGCCAACAAGTTATAATAAGTATCTCCCATGTAATTCTTTCATGGTTGGAGATATGATATTTCTCTTTTGAAGCTTTATGGGTGTGTAATATATATTATGAATGCTCCACCATATCACATAAAAATAAATTTCAAAGAGAATAAAATATATATTGTTGGAGATAAATCTCCACTCTAATAATAAGGCATCATTCAGATATGTGCTTATTGAAAGATTTGCATATTCCCCATCATTTTGATGATAAATTTTCTCCCATCATTATGGAGAGTTGAATAGTTTGAGTCATTGAACAAATGATTGTGAACTTAAAGTTCAAAACACCAAAGGATCAATATTCTGATATATTGCAAATATAACAGCTGATGAATAAGATTTTCATGAAATGAATTATCATTATAGATCCTCATATAAATAAACATGAACATAAAGTTCATACGAGAATTCATTCTTATATTTCAGCTGAAATGCTCCATATATGTTCATGAAGGACTAAATCTATTGGCGATAGACTACTTTGGTTCTATAAATAAAGAAAATCCTCAAAAAGTAAAAGGAGCAATTAATAAGAGGATTATACTCCTAAAGAATAGCAATAGAACATTGACATATGGTTAATATACAATCATGTACATGAATAAAATCATTGATAATGATCAATGATAAAGAGATCTCGATTAACCATGTCATTACGGGAAACACAGAACCAAAACCAAAAGTTATTGTCGACAATATAAATTATAAAGCACGCGCGATATAAATAATGAGGATCATGAATCTCTACCATATGATGAACGTAGAGACTTGATATATCATGGTTTTTATGGTTTTTAACCATGATATAGGAGTCTTTTATTGAGTCTTTTCAGTGTTTTAGAGTTTTTTCGAGTCTTTTGTCTACAGGTGTGCATTTAGGAGTACTTTGAAGATTCTTGGAGCTTTTGGAGCTTATGCCACGAAGTTGCTTAGAAGAGGAGTGTTCGTAGACGAATTTGAATGCTAGCCATGGGTGTCGATCAACACCGACCCTATATGACTTCGGGATAATGTTTTAAAGATTTGCAATTTGGCCCAAAAGTTTCCAAGATTTATAATTTTGTACCTGTACGACTTTTAGGTTATAAAAACATGTTTTAGACTAGGGTTTTAAAGGGAGAAGTTTTTTAGCAAAAATTGGAGACTCAGGCTTTTGTCAGAAGAAGCATAGTATCTCTTTCTCTTTGATTTGAATATTTTGTACTTCTATTTATGATATATATTCAGTATTTGATTATGTTTGCATTGATCATGTCTGAGTAGTTTCATAGTTAGGCTAAGAGATTTCAAGGGTTTCTGAATGAATTGTTGAATTGATTATATTATTGGGATTAATTGCTAGGATTCTTCATCTAGGATTGAACTTATTGCTTATTCTAGATTCGCGACCTAGAATATGATTTAGGGTTGTTAATTGGCACAAAAGTGTGGTTGATTATCTGATCTATCTTAGGTGAGCAAAATCACTTATTCGCAAAAAAATTTGGTTTAGGGATTTCGTGAACATATCAAACTTGATCTTATCGCTTGTTTAGGTTTTAGAATTTAGCAAAGAAATTTGGAATTCTGGATTTAGACATAGATAGTTTACGTAGCGAAAGCCGGTAGGTTTTACAATCGTGATTTGAGTTCTAGGACGGTACTTAATTATAATCCTGATAAATTAATTGATTCGCAGTTCTGATGATTTCTGAGATATCCCTATGCCTAACGTTTTTCCTCCATTGATTTAGATCTCGTTTAGTTATTTCGCATTGTTATTTCATTACAATCTTATTTGTTTAGCATAATACCTTCACTTATAATCTACTGTGTAACTCTAAGTCCTTGTGGATTCGATCCCTTAGTACTACAATGATCTCTTAATTTGAGAGAGTAGCTCAGGGTAAATTTGAGCATATCAAATTTTGGCGCCGTTGCCGGGGACTTAGAGTTTACCATTAGATTTAGGTCTAACTTTTTGTCTAAATTTTTATTTTATTTTGTTACTAACTTCGTTCTTTCTTTCTTTTTCTTGTGCGTTTCAGGTGCATGCTTAATCGCAAAACCCGAAGCAACAAGAATCTTTCGCTAGTAAACCTTTCGAAGCAAGAGCTAGCGGGGTTAATACAAAGAAATCGAAGAACTCAGAATTCGGCGGCGATGTTGCGAACAACCATCAGACCCGACGAAGCTGGAGTCCTTCGGGATAGAGATGGTCTTGAATACAATGACGCAGGCCAAAGGATTGACGAAAATGGCCAAGTGATTGTGGAGGTCGTTCAGGACGATGGTGTTGCTCGACACCGAGCAGTGGGAGGACCTGGTGTCGATCGACACCAGCCGGCTGTTGTTCAACGTGGAATGACATTGGAAGATTACAACCGGCCTGAGCAGTTCTATGCCAACCGGTGTGCTATCCGTCTGCCTCCTTTTCAGAGTAATGATTTCAAACTCAAGCCCGCATACTACACTCTAATGGGTCAGAACCCTTTCCATGGGCTATCTCACGAGCACCCTATGGATCACATTGAGAAGTTCGAAGATCTAGTCACTAGCATCAAGGCGAATGGAGTCTCCTATAACTATCTATTATGTAAGCTCTTCCCATACTCTCTCTCTGGGGAAGCAGCTTATTGGCTCAAGCAGTTGAAACCGAGATCGCTAACCACTTGGGAGGATACAAAGAACGCGTTCCTGAGTAACTTTTACGATGATGCACGGTATGAGGAACTGAGGATGAAGATCTCAGCCTTTTCTCAAGGACCGACTCAAGCTTTCAAGACCGCTTGGGCGAGGTTGAGGGTGTATCAGAGAGACTGTCCACACCATGGTTTCAGTGAGGTTCAGTTGCTAGGTATCTTCTTCAGGAGTATTGATTGGATGTATCAGATGGCTGTGGATGCTGCGAGCAACGAAAACTTCAACACCAGGTACCCTGATGATGTTGTGGTTTTGATTGAGAATTTGGCTTCAAGTAACAGCACCAAGAATGCGGATTTCGAAAGTAAGAAGCAAGCAGGGAACTTGGAAGGAAGTCCGATCGCTGAAGTTAAAGCAAAGCTGAACATGGTACATAATCTTTTAGTGAACAAAAAGCAGGTTCAGTTTGCCGCAGAGGTTGAGACTTTCGAGCCGGTTAATGAGCATGAAGAGCAGGGTGTCAATTATGTGAGTGGAACAGGTTTTCAACGCTTTAGTAATTTGCAAGGGAATAAAAGCTACAATAGAGGTAGTCCACGAGGCAACTATTTTTGGATTCAGTCCTCATCCAACTACACAGGCAATCAGACTCCTTAATATCAGAATTCTCAGTACCAGAAACCTTTCCAGAGTGGCAGCAACTTCACGAAGAACTATGGATCATCCTCATACCAGAACATTCCTTCACCGACGTCTACGAGCAAGATGGAGTCAATGTTAGAGCCACTTCTGGAAGGACAGCAGAAGATTACTGTGGATTTCAACGGAAAGATCGATTCTCTGTATAGCGATCTGAATGGCAAGATTGAGCAGCTGAACATTCATGTCAAGAAGTTGGACACTCAGGTTGCTCAGAATGCTGGAGCTGTTAAGAGACAAGACAACTTTCTTCCAGGAAAGACGCATACCAATACGAGGCATTCTGTAAATGTCATAGCTTTGAGGAGTGGAAAGAGGTTAGAACAAGTTATCAGAAGTGGTCTCACTACAGAGAAGATTCTGGACTTACAAGAAATCGATGACGAAGATGTTGAGTTTCCGGAAGAGGTGACGATCGACACTACTAATCAGTATCGATCAACACCAGCTGGTACAGATGTTACAGGCAAAGGTAAACAAATATCGACCAATTTTGCTGCTAAGGGCTCGATACCTCTTGCTAGTGTCGATCGACACCAACCCAATATTGATCGACACCCGTCGCGGACAAACATGGCCTCTACATTAACTTCTGTGCCAGTCATTGGATCAACCTATAAGCCTAAGATCCTTTATCCTAAGAAGCCCAGAAGATCAAAGCACGAGATGGATGAAGCTAGGTGCAAGGCTATGATGGACAGACTTATTGTTGAGCTTCCGTTGATTGACGCTACCAAGACATCTCCTGTGATCTAAATATTGAGCAGGGTGCGGTGATGATTACTACACAGGTAAGTGCTGTGATTCAGAACAAGATTCCAGAGAAGCTTCCAGATCCAGGTAGTTTTGTACTCGACTGTACTATTTTTGACGAAAATTCGGCCGGTCTCTATGCGATCTTGGTTCTAGTGTCAGTCTGATGCCTCGATCATTTGCAAGCCAACTTGGGATGACTGATCTCCAGCCAATGAGGATCATTCTTATTCTTGCTGATCGCTCCGTCCGAATCCCAGATGGTATTCTTGAAGATTTTCCTATTAAGATTGGTGGATGCTTGATTTTGACAGATTTTGTTGTGTTGACTTACGAGGATAAGCCTAAGGACCCGCTGATACTTGAAAGACCATTCTTGGCTACAGCTAGTGCCATGATTGATGTGAAGAACGAATGTATAGGGCTAAATGTGGACGACCTTGTGATGAATTTTGAGATAAAAAAAGCTAATGCAGCGGACCATGATTGACGGGCAGGCTTTCTACGTTGAAACCCTATCGAATCTTGCATAAGAGAGCTTAATAGAGATCAGTATGACGATCCTTTAGAGCACGCGTTGATCACTTCTGTAGACGCAGCCAAGCACCTCGACAACACTGCTGCTGGAAAATAGGTGATGCATAAAGCTGGTGTCGACCGACACCAACCGCCAGTGTCGATCGATACTCTTTGCGATACTGCAGAAAAACAAGCTGCAAAGCTCACCGATTGAAGCGCCAAGCGGGCTCCTAAGATCGAGCTTAAACAACTCCCTGCGGGGCTCAGGTACGCATTTCTTGGTGAACACAACTCTTATCCTGTGATTGTTAATGCTTCTTTAAATAACGCAGAGCTCACCCTTTTGCTAAGTAAGTTGTGCAAGTTTCGCAAAACTCTTGGCTATTCTCTTGATGATATTGCTGGTATCTCTTTAGACTTGTGCATGCATAGGATTCATCTTGAAGATGAGACAAAGTCATCGATTGAGCATCATAGATGGTTGAATCCTAACCTGAAGAATGTGGTCAAGAAGGAGATCATGAAGCTGTTGGAAGCCGGGATCATCTATCCCATCTCAAACAGCGATTGGGTTAGTCCAGTGCATGTTGTACATAAGAAGGGGGAGTCAGAGTGGTTCAAAATGAGAAGAATGAGCTGATTCCTACTAGGACCGTGACAGAGCATCAGATGTGTATTGATTACAGGAAGCTGAATGCTGCAACTAGGAAGGATCACTTCCCTTTGCCTTTCATTGATCAGATGCTGGAGCAGTTGACTAGTAATCCTTATTATTGTTTCCTTGATGGTTACTCGGGATTCTTTCAGATCCCTATTCATCCAGACGACCAGGAGAATACCACATTTACAAGTCCTTATGGCACTTTTGCATATCGCAGGATGCCCTTTGAACTACGTAATGCTCCAGCGATCTTTCAGCGTTGTATGATGTCTATCTTTACGGACATGATCGAGGACTTTATGGAGGTATTCATGGATGATTTTTCAGTGTAAGGATCCTTATTCAAGGACAATTTGGATAATCTATGCAGAGTGCTAGCTAGATGCGAGGAGAAGCACTTGGTACTTAATTGGGAGAAATGCCACTTTATGGTCAGAGATGGCATTGTACTTAGGCACATAATATCAGAAGCTGGGATTGAGGTTGATAACGCCAAGATTAAGGTGGTGACTAGTTTGCAGCCGCCTTCTAATGTTAAGGCGTTGAGGAGTTTTCTTGGGCATGCTGGGTTTTATCGTCGTTTCTTTAAGAACTTCAGCAAGAAAGCTAGACCACTATCCGCTCTGCTCTGTAAGGATGTTATGTTTGAATTTGGTGATGATTGTTTAGATGCCTTTCAACAGGTCAAGTATGCTTTAGTGAGTGCTCCGATTATACAGCCGCCGGATTGAGATTTGCCTTTCGAGGTGATGTGTGACGCCAGCGATTTCGCAGTTGGAGCTTTTCTGGGACAGAGGAAGGATAAGAAGCTCCATGCTATCTACTATGCCAGCCATACTTTGGACGATGCGCAGAAAAAATATGCAACTACGGAGAAGGAACTGCTTGCTGTTGTGTTTGCTTTTGTGAAGTTCCATCCGTATCTTGTTGGTTCTATGGTTGTGGTGCATACTGATCATTCAGCTCTGAAGTATTTGTTGCAGAAGAAAGATTCCAAGCCGAGATTGCTGCGATGGATCCTCCTACTTCAGGAATTCGACATCGAGGTCAGGGATAAGAAAGGTTCAGAGAATGGAGTTGCAGATCATCTTTCATGCATTAGGATTGAAGATGATGTCCCTATCAACGATTCTCTACCAGAGGAGAACGTGTACTTAGTGGAAACAGGGATTCGAGATGATTATGGAGCTGATTTGCAGATTTCTCGGATATCAGGTTCACACACCTTGTTAGCGTCGATCGATATTTAGTTTAGCAGGTTAGCGACGATCAACACCACCACTGGTGTCGCTCAACACCACCCCCGACAGTTCTGGTTTGGCTGATCATAATTTTATTGCTTCTGTTGAGGTTCCGGATCGACCATGGTTTGCCGATATTGCCAATTACTTTGCTACAGGAGTTGAACCCGATGATTTAAACGGGTATGCGAAAAAGAAATTTTTGCAAGAGCTTCGACGGTTCTACTGGGATGAACCATACTTATATAGGCATTGCTCAGATGGGACTTACAGAAGATGCACTGAGTATGCTGGACACTTTGCTACTTTCAAGATAGTGTCCAAGGTTCTACAAGCAGGTTTTTGGTGGCGTACTATGTTCTGAGACGCTCACGCCTTTGTGTCTCACTGCGATGCTTGTCAGTGAAGAGGGAAGATCAGCAAGCGACATGAGATGCCATAGAACTTTATACTGGAGGTTGAGGTCTTTGATTGCTGGGGTATCGATTTTATGGGTCCTTTCCCGACTTCGTACAAGAACAAGTACATCTTGGTTGCAGTTCATTATGTATCAAAGTGGGTTAAAGCCATCGCCAGTCCTACCAACGATGCTTCAGTGGTTCTTAAGCTGTTTATGACCATCATATTTCTACGTTTTGGAGTACCAAGGGTTGTCATCAGCGATGGTGGCTCGCACTTCATCGACCGGGTATTTGAGAGGCTTCTTAAGAAGTACGGTGTTCATCATCACGTTGCTACACCGTATCACCATCAGGTTAAGGTCTCCAACATGCAGATCAAAGAGATCCTAGAGAAGAGAGTGGGCAGATCGTGCAATGATTGGTCGACCAAGTTAGATGATGCTTTATGGGCTTATCGGACTGCATTCAAGATGCCACTTGGGACTACACCATTTCATCTTCTTTATGGGAAAGCATGTCATCTTCCAGTGGAGCTTGCGTACAAAGTGGCCTAGGCTGTTAAGATGCTGAACTTTGACATCAAGCCAGCCGCTGAGAGACGTTTGATTTAGCTTAATGAGCTTAATGAGATTTCATACCATGCTTACGAGAGCTCTAAGCTGTAAAAGGAAATGACCAAAGCTTACCACGATAAGAAAATCATCTCCAGGACTTTCAAGCCCAACGATCAGGTACTTATGTATAACTCTCGTTTACAATTGTTTCCTAGGAAATTGCGTTCTTGTTGGTCAGGTCCTTTTACAGTGAAAGAGGTTAGACCATTTGGTGCTGTTGTCTTGCTCAACCCTGAGGGCAAGGAATTTACAGTTAATGGTCAGAGGGTAAAGCACTATTGGGCACACGCCGAGATCCTGGACGGACATATTGTTCGTCTGGATGATGCACCTTCCGCCTAAACCGCTACGAAGTCAAGCTAATGACTGTAAACTGATTTTTAGGATTATTAGATTTTCGTTTCGATTCTATTTTGATTTTTGTAACTGATTTTATTTTGGTAGTATCAACCCTCGTTGCTAGTGTCGACCAACACCAATCCATGGTATCGATCGACACCATTAGTCAGCGAGTGTATAAGATCTGATTCGTTTTGCTTTTAGGGTGAAGGTGTCGTTCGCCACCAGTCATCAATGTCAATCGACACCATAAGTTTACAATTCCAGCTATTTAAACCCGACAGACATCGCTCGACACCACACGAAAACTAACCACCGCGGAGACAAAAATCGCGATTTCTCCCTCGTTTTGGCTCCGTTTTATCGAGTCAAAGGCCAGTGTGCTCAGAATTTCATCCTCCATCTATTCCCAGTATCAATTTGTGGTGATTTTGACTTTGGATTAGCGTGGAAAGCGTGTAAGGAGACATGACGGGGTTTCAAGCTCGGATTCAAGGGTTAACTCGTCAGAATTGTCACCTCCCTCCATCCAGGCATGCCCTCCATGGCCTAAGAGAGAGGGCAAGAAGATTTTCCCATCCCACATTTGGGATGATTCGCCGAAAATGGTAGCGGGAAGTGACGAGTGCGTTTACCGTAATATTTCAGAGATTTGGGATGATTACGATACGATGTTCTACAATGCGTGGCTTGGCGTTGACATCCAACCCACCAGATTGGCTGATGGCTGCACAGTGAGGCACATGGGTATCAAACACGATGTCACCAAATTGATTATTAAGATTGGTTTAGGAACGATAGCAACAACTATGAAGATTGGTTGTGCAATGAGGCGTTATGATCTCTTCTTGGATTTGGTACGTCAATTTCTTGCCACTGCTAGTGTTTATTATGAGAACGAAACCGTGAAGAATGCGTAAGAAGGGACTGTCATGTTCCTCATCAGAGGAGTCCGCTATAGGTTGTTGCTTCGCGATCTCTGCGAGATCTATGGTTTTGATCCAGACTTGACGGGAGTTGCGTTACCAGCTCAGTTCTTGGACGCCAACGTCTTCTGATCCTATTTCGAGATAGGCCGTTATGACTCCAAGACGTCTACACAGATAGATATCAGACATCCGGTCCTGAGGTGTGTCGCTCGAATCATTGCTAACACTATTCTGTGTAAGATGGAGCCTCGGAAGATGCGTATGTCTGAGATGATATTGCTTAATTATGCTGTTAGGGATCTTTGTGAGGAGGGTTGTGAGTGGTCCGAGTTATATGGTAACGTCAACTTAGGTGCCATCTTTGCTCATCATTTGGTATCACTGAAGACAAAGCCGTTTTTGGGTCGTGGAACCAAGCGAGAAAGCGTGGGGAGTCTGTTGACTCCTATTTTCCGCCACTTCAGGATTGACACATCGAGCTGTTCGATTGTCACCACGCGTGCTGCGATGGATATGTATTATCTGAAGAATACGAGTTAGATCAAGAGCGAGTGGATTTGGTGTTTCAGGACAGCTGCAGGGTCTCACATGATTCAGCTACCACAGCAGGATCTTACAGCGATTACTGAGGATCCGAAGCAGCTGCGTTTCGAGCCTGATTTCCGCCTCCTCCTCACTACACCACCAGCTCGAGGCCTTAGGGGAGCTTCTTCTCCCGCACATCCTACTACTGCAGAGGATGCCCCGATACCAGACCTTGTTGGAGGTCTGCATCAGCAGTCCGGTCCCTCTGAGATTCCTCCGTTTGAGCCTCTTCTTGCTCTAGAAATCCCTATGGAGACTGTTGTCTTTCAGAAGTTTGTAGTGGATAGTCTTCAGCATATCTGGGATATCGTGTCTCACTGCACTTGCATCCGTCCACCCCGCCATCGTTCTATCTCTCCACCCCTGCCAAGACGTACTGCACACCCAGTTCTAGACGCGAGTTCTGAGAAGGATTAGTTTTTTTTTATCCTTTATCAATAGTTTTATTTGAGTCATTTTTATGTTTTTTCTTGAGTCAGCTTGTACTAATATTTATGCTATTATGTATACGTCATGCTCGATTGATGTGTTTTTGGATGTTTTCACAGTGATTCAGTTGGACTTTGTCGGTTTCGTTTACCTATTTTTGATTTTGATGTCGTTGGTTCTTTCGTATCTGGGACGTGGTGTCGATCGACACCACCAACTGGTGTCGATCGACACCCTAGGTGATTCAAGGTAAGGTTTTTGATTTTTCCAGTTTTTCCAGTGCGATTCATTCTGGTTTTTCTTTTTCACCAAACTCATGCTTCTATAACACTGGGGACAATGTTGTTTAAGTCTGGGGGAGGTAGTTACTAACATTATTTATTATTTTCTTAGAATCAAAAATTTTTGTTTTTCTTTTATCGAGTCAAAACTTGTCTGAAACTATTATTCTACCGAGGAATTAACCACAGTAGTAGAAGCTTAAGTTACCACTGATTCAAGTTTGACATGAATCCGAGACTAATGGAAAAATCAAAGGTCGACGAGTGGACTTGAGACTCCCATACTTCCCGCAAAAATCCTAAGTTCTATGGTCTAAGCTGTTAACCAATTCGACGATTTCAGTGTTCTTAGGCTTGACTTTCTCATCCATACCAGACATGATATAACTTTCGATGTAATTAAATGGTATTTCTCTCCCCTGTTAGAAGATAGCGAACAATGATGTGTACTTGATGTATATAGAGAGGGGATGAACCGGGGATTCGGTGGCAAACACCATCAATACTTGCGTATCGAACTTGATATATATAGAGAGGGTTGAATAAAATCTTATGTAAAGTTGAGATGATTCTCTTCCGTGTAAAGGGGTAGGAAAATTTCCCATGACCTCATTATTTTACTTGGATATAAGAGATGATCCGCAAAGGCCGCAGCGAGGTTATGATTTTCTCGTGATACCATTATTCGCTTGCCCCCTTTGTGCTTTTATTAAGAGAAGAAAAAAAAAAGTCTGGGGGAGAGAAAGAGTACCATATGTTGTGTATGTTGTCTTGTCTTAATATTGAATGACAATAAAGTCTAGAAGGTTCTGGGCATTGAGATCTGACATGAGGAGCGCAGTGATGAAGACCTTACGGGAGATTATGTTGCGAGGTTGTGGGTGTTATCAGGAAAACTGTGAATGCTCGCGATGTATTACATGGTGGTCTGGATCTTGTCAGGTAAGAGTTTCTAGTGGCTTTACTATGGTTGATGTGATTGTGGTATTCTGATGACGTTGTGAGTTTCATGTTTTCAAACATCTTCCTTGTATTCAGTTTCTGTTTTGCTCGACGGCAAGCAAAAGCTAAGTCTGGGGGAGTTGATATATCATGGTTTTTATGGTTTTTAACCATGATATAGGAGTCTTTTATTGAGTCTTTTCAGTGTTTTTAGAGTCTTTTCGAGTCTTTTGTCTACATGTGTGCATTTAGGAGTACTTTGAAGATTCTTGGAGCTTTTGGAGCTTATGCCACGAAGTTGCTTAGAAGAGGAGTGTTCGTAGACGAATTTGTGTGCTAGTGTCGATCGACACTAGCCATGGGTGTCGATCGACACCGACCCTATATGACTTCGGGAGAATATTATGAAGTTTTGCAATTTGGCCCTGAAGTTTCCAAGATTTACAATTTTGTACCTGTACGACTTTTAGGTTATAAAAACATGTTTTAGACTAGGGTTTAAAGGGAGGAAGTTTTTTAGTAAAAATTGGAGACTCAGGCTTTTGTCAGGAGAAGCATAGTATCTCTTTCTCTTTGATTTGAATATTTTGTACTTCTATTTATGATATCTATTCAGTATTTGATTACGTTTGCATTGATCATGTCTGAGTAGTTTCATAGTTAGGCTAAGGGATTTCAAGGGTTTCTGAATGAATTGTTGAATTGATTATATTATTGGGATTAATTGCTAGGGTTATTCATCTAGGATTGAACTTATTGCTTATTCTAGATTTGCGACCTAGAATATGATTTAGGGTTGTTAATTGGCACGAAAGTGTGGTTAATTATCTGATCTATCTTAGGTGAGCAAAATCACTTATTCGCAAAGAAATTTGGTTTAGGGATTTTGTGAACATATCAAACTTGATCTTATCGCTTGTTTAGGTTTTAGAATTTAGCAAAGAAATTTGGAATTATGGATTTAGACATAGATAGTTTACACAGCGAAAGCTGGTAGGTTTTACAATCGTGATTTGAGTTCTAGGACGATACTTAATTATAATCTCGATAAATTAATTGATTTGCAGTTCTGATGATTCCTGAGATATCCCTATGCCTAGCGTTTTTCCTCCATTGATTTACATCTCATTTAGTTATTTCGCATTGTTATTTCATTACAATCTAATTTGTTTAGCATAATACCTTCACTTATAATCTACTGTGTAACTCTAAGTCCTTGTGGATTTGATCCCTAAGTATTACATTGATCTCTTAATTTGAGAGAGTAGCTCAGGGTAAATATGAGCATATCAAGACTCCACTACAAAAAAAACATCATTTTAACTACTGCAAAAACAATAGGAAATCAGTAGCAAAACAGAGTTTTACGACTGATTAGTGACTGATATGTATCGTAGTTAAAGGTGTCGTCGCTAAATAAATCAGTAGCAAAATTGCTACTGATTTACGACTGAATAGTGACTGATAAAATCAGTAGGTAATCAGTCGCTAATCAGTAGTAATTATAACGACTACATAGCGACTCAATAGTGACTGAATTTTTCTACTAAAAGTTCAGTCTGTATTCAGTCGTAAAATATAGCTACTAAATAGTGACTGATTACCTACTACTTGAGCTACTATTTTACGACTAAACTGATCATCGATTTAGATGTTTTGGCAATGTTTACCTACCGGTTTACTACTGGTTTTTATTGTTTTTACTACTAATTTGCTACTGAATACCTACTACAAATTATCAATTTCTTAATGGTGTTTAACAACTAATCGGTTTATTGATTTTAATTAAATGTTGAAGCTATACAGAAAAGAAAAAACAAATTTAAAGGAATTGATAAGTAATAAAAATTTTAAAAACTTACGAACAAGTTATTAAACACAACATAATTCATGTTTTTAAACATGTTTCAGACATGTTTCAAAAGAAACAAACAAGTTTCAGACTGGGTTTTTAAACACACAACATAAAGGAACAAGTGTCTTAGGGATTAGCAGAAGCAGCAGAAGTGTCTTGGGCGAGGAATGCGAGAAATCGCTCATCGGTTTGCAAAAATTTGTGGACAATCGCAAGCTCGGCGGTCTGGGCGCTTTGAGCAGCTGAAACTCGAGCATTCTCTGCTTCTTGCTGTGCGATAAGAGCAGCTTGCTTCTTCAGCTTCTCTTCAGCCATTTGAAGTTGTTGTTGCATCTGCCGGAAAGAAGCTGAGGTTTCCGGGTTTTGTACATTTCCCTTGAACAGATTCTTGAGGCTTCCAAAACCAAACATATCTCCTCTTTCATTTGTGAGTGTAGACTACAAAAAGAAAAGAAAGCCTAATAATGTTAGACACTATCACTTATCATCAAATAATTTCCTAAACATATCACTTATCACTTATCTTAGACACTATCACTTATCTCAGACAGTAGCAGTGATCATCAATCAATCTCAGACACTAGCATCAATCAATTTCCAAAACATAAACAACATAAACAAATCACTTCACCTGAATAAAGAGCTTGTTATCCTCTTCTATGGATAGCACTGGATGATGACCATCCGAAAGCTCTGTGGTTTCCGAGTCATGTCCATACAACTTCTCTTCCTTTTTCTTCATATAGGCCTCAGCAACTTGCTTAACTTTCAGATCAACAAAGGTCCCATCTTTCTTGGTATGAGCCCTGATGAACACCTCACCGAAGCTCACTGGTCTCCCCAATTCAACAACCTGAAATGAGAAAAGGATAAGATATAGTAAATGTTAAAAATGTTACAGAGTCAAGCACCAAGTAAATGTTAAAAATGATTAAGAACATAAACCATATATATCACAGATTCAAGCACCAAGTTAATGTCAAAAATGACTTACCATTTCTTGTTCAATTTGTCGGTAAGACTTCTTGTCTTTCTCTAGGCACAGTCGACCAACTGTAGTAGGGGCCATCAAATTTTTTGGTGAAACACTTTGTAATCTTACGGGTTAGAGATGATTTGTCATAACCAAACCTACAAAGACACAAAATATATCACTGTTATTGAGCAAAAATCACATAATATATCGTTGTTATTGAGCAACAATCACAGAATCATTTCATTTCATTCTACTATACTAAAAGGATCATTTCATTTCATGCAGCAGAGCTAAAATCAAACCAAAATCCCAATCATTTCATTTCATTCTACTATACCGAGTACAATAAACCAAAAACCAGAATGATTTCATTTCATTTTACTATATTGAGTACAATAAAATTTCAACTGTATCGTACTCGGAAACAATAAGCTTCATCATCAATAAACTTCATCAAAAAAATAGCTAGATATTACAGAGAGAAACCGAGTTTACCAAGTTGAATCAGGCTCGAGGAGGTCGGGATCAAGGACTGTGATGTTCTTCGGCCGTGGCGCACGAAGCAGCGAGTTAAGAGACTCCATCTGGTCTTCGGAGAGATTGGGTTCAGGGAGACCTCCGAGATCAGATACATCTTCATCTTCTTTTGAGTAGTGTGAATTTTGTGCCTGAGAACTGTGAAGAGATTGAGCTGGTCGATGTGGAGGCGGTCGATGAGGATTTTTAGCAGATGCAGCTCCTCCGATTTGAGCCGCCTGAGATGGTCTGGAAGGTGGAGGCGTTGGAACCTCTCGATTTGCAGACGTTGCAGATCGTGGAGTCATTGTGTCCAAAGGAGATGCACCACATGGCGGAGCCGCTGTGGCTGGAGGAGATGCACCAGATGGGGGAGCCGCTGTGGCTGGAGGAGATGCACCAGATGGCGAGCCGCTATGGCTGGAGGAGATGCACCAGATGGCGAAGCCGCTGAGCTCCGGAAAAGCTGCTTCGGAGGAGGGTAGTCTCTGACCGATGGCTGACGTTGGTTGTTGGGGAGAACCGGTGGGTCACTCGCCGTTCTCAATACAAAATCATACCGAGATTTTGGTAGAGAAGCCGACGTTCTCACTAAGGTGTTTGGAGGGATGACTTTCCGCTTCCTCTTTCCACCCATGGAATCGAATGAGAAATAGATCGAGAATCGAGTGAGAGAAAGAGTAAGAGATCGAGAAGAGAAAGAGATATAGAATGGAGGGAGAGAAAGAGGAATCGAAAGAGAAAGAAATCGAGTGGCGAGAAGAGAAAGAGGAATCAAAAGTCGAGAGAGAGACAGAGGAATCAAAAGAGAAAGAGATCGATTAGGGTTAGAGTGAAAGAGGAATGAAAATTTTCTAAGTGTTAAAATTAGAAATAAGTCTGAAACGAAACCCACCAAAAACAAAAGCCCACCAAATTTTTTCAGCCAAAAATATAGGCGGGAATTAAAAATTTGGGGTGAAAATTTCACCAAAAATATTTTAAATGGTTCATAATTAATAAAAACTAAACTTAAATAACATAGTAATGCATAAAATATCTTAGGTACCATATTTGAAAAAAAAATTATTCAACATTAGTAAGATGTTACACCTTCGGAATCGTCATCATCAAATTCCGATAAATTACACATAAATTCATCTTCTGGATCTGCATCGCCGACATCGTAATCGAGATTAATTGGGTTTGCTCCATGTAGTGAATTATCGACTACAAAATCTTCAAAAGTAGTCAGCATTACATGATCATTAGTTTCTTGTTGTGAAATAGTCGGTTCCGTGTTAACGTAGGCTCCTAAAATATTTCCCCTCGGGTTGACTTTAACAACATTTAGCCACAAAAGTTTTGGTTTACGGTAGTATGGGTACAGGATATAACAAACTTGATCCGCTTGAGAGGCTGTGCAATGTCAATAAATAGAAGTATATCAACATATGGTATTGAGAGACGAATAAGAGACAATACGAATGTACGTACCAAGAATAAAAGGTTCATATTTATAGTATCTTCTTGATTGAAGAACATCTATAATCCCACCATTGCTCCCCCGCGTTCCTCTACCGATCACAGGGTCGTACCACTTACACTTAAAAAGTGTGATTTTCAAATTAACCGCCCCCTCATACTCGAGTTCTATGATATCAGTTAAGATACCATGGAAATCAGCTCGGTCAGCTGCATTACTATAATGTTCCCCAGTAACACATACACCATAGTTACAAGTCTTTCTTCCCTCATTGTGATTCTTGGTATGAAACAAATATCCTCTTGTATAATATATGGGCCACGTTTTGGCCTTATATACGGGACCATGAATTATGTCGAGCACCCATGATGGAAAACCAATCTCAGTGTTCCAAGCAGTAACCTGCATATAGATAGAAAATATCAAATATATTGAAGAAAAAAAATACAAATTTCAAATATTTAGAGGCATACATATTCTTTGATCCAAGAAGGATATTCTTCAGCTCTTTTCACCAGGATTTCTCTCTCGGGGAGGTCCGAATATTTTACACTAATATAATCTTCAAAGAAACTATATATATATAACACCAGAAAATATATGAGAAATCGAATATGGACTATATTTAATTTGGACGCAACTTTTGCACGGGGCCTCCTAATTCAGCTTCGTCCGGGAGATGTACAGGTAGGTGCTCCATCACGTCGAAAAAAGATGGTGGAAAAATCATTTCCAAATTGCATAGGATTAACACTATGTTGTGTTTTAGAATTTGGACGCAACTTTTCTTCAATGTTCTCGAACATAAGTCACGGAAAAATGCTCCAACCCCTACAATTTATATATTGAAACTGAAAATGGTTAATATTAATTACTAACGATCGGTTTATGTGATTTATTTTCCTCAAATTCTAAGTAATTAGTACCTGATAACACAGTGTGAACGTTCCGGTCTAGTAGTTCTGCACAGATAAATGGAAGTAGCCGCTCCATAAAAACATGGCAGTCATGACTCTTCATCCCAGAAAACTTTCCATTCGTCAGATCAGCACAACTAGCTAAGTCTGAAGCATAACCATCTGGGAATTTGATCGAATGTTTCACACATTCCAATAATGCTTTACTGGCTTCGTCTTCCAATGAGTAGGGAGGAAATGGAGCTCTACCCTGATCATCAACATGTAAATATTGCCGAGAACATAATTCTTCTATATCCAATCTTGATGGGATGGTGTCTTTTGATTTACCCTTCACACGCATAAAAGTATTCATGATGTTGTCAAAAAAATTATTCTCTATATGCATCTGATCGAGATTGTGTCAGAGATTGAGGTCTCTCCAGTACGGCAATTCCCAGAATATGCTTTCTTTGTGCCAGTTATGCTCTTTCCCAAAGCCAGGCTTCTTCTTCTCGTGACCGTTGCCACCAATATCCTTTGTTTTTGGTGGATTAATACGTTTCATCCGGTATGAATAAATTTGCTCACCGGTCAAAGACACTGGTGGATCATCTTTCCTAGTGTCTCTCTTCTTCAAAAAGTCTTTTTTTATTCTTCCTTAGAGGATGATCATAAGGGAGAAATCTTCGGTGACAATCGAACCAACACGTCTTTCTTCCGTGCTTCAAATAAAAAGACTATGTATCTTCCATGCAAATTGGACAAGACAATTTGCCATGGGTGGTCCATCCTGATAACATCCCATACGCCGGAAAGTTGCTTATCGTCCACAACAACACCGCTTTTAGAATAAAATTTTCCTTCTTATACGAATCGTATGCAACGACTCCAGTAGACCACAGTTCTTTTAACTCATCAATGAGAGGTCAGAGGAAGATATCAAGACTAGCTCGCGGATGATTTGGCCCAGAATTGATAATGGTTAGAAACAAATACTCTGTATTCATGCACATACTAGGGGGTAAATTATAAGGAGTCAATATTACTGGCCACAACGAATGATTTTTGGACATGCCAAATGGATTGAACCCATCCGTACACAATCCAAGATAAACGTTACGGGGTTCTTCTGCAAACCGGGGATGTTGATCTTGAAAATTTTTCCACTCCGCTGCATCAGACGGATGACACATTTCTCCCTCATTTGCTTCGTGCTCGGCATGCCATCTCATTGCCGCTGCAGTCTTCTCGCTCTGATACATTCTTTTTAATCTGTCAGCAATAGGCATATACCACATATGACTATATGGTACATTGGACCTACGGTTTTGCTCGTTAGGGATCCATCTTTCTGAATTACAAAACCGACACTTATCAATCTTTTCATCATCTTTCCAAAATATCATACAATTGTTGATGCAAACATCAATTGTATGACATAGGAGCCCTAAATTGCGCATCAATTTATCAGCCTCGTAATGTGAACCGGTTGCTTGGTTTCCTTCAGGTAAATAATCTTTCAAAATTCCGCACATCGAATCCACTAAGTTTTCACTCATATTATGATCAGCCTTATTTTGCATAATTCGAGCAGCTAAGGATAACTGCGAGTGACCTTCACGACAACCATCGTATAATGGAGTATTCGCTCCATCCAACAAGTCGTAGAATTTTTTAGAATGATTTCGTACCGGTTCTTCTACATTCTGATAACTACCATCCTGATGATAGTTATCAAAACTAACGTTAACACGAAATGCATCATTCACCATATCCACATACCTATCTTCTACTACATTACCCACTTCTTCATTCCCACAACTATGCGTTCTATCAACATAACTCGTTCCTAAATCCATGTCGAGTTCTTTACCATGTTTATACCAGATATAATAATCTGGCATAAATCCTCTACTATACAGATGTCTCAAAACTCTTGTACCCGGGATAAATTTCTCATTCTCGCAAATAATACAAGGGCAGTGAAACATACCACGATTTCTCTGCGCAAGAGGCTGGCTATTTGCAAATGCCACAAAATGTGAACTCTGCCAAAAGATTTCACGTTGCTTCATCGAACCTCCGGTACATCCACTCACAAGAATTACCATAATTATAATTTCCAGACATAAATAAGTTGACAAACTTAAATCTCTCTTTGATTTGTGTTTATAATGTCTTTTTTTCCTTTCTGTTTCTACAATTGTGAGAAGAAAATTCGTGTATGATTTCCACGTGTTTAACTGCATTTAGCTACTGATTTGCTACTGATTAGCGACTGCAGCCGAAATTAGGTACACCAACCACTAGATGACTTAAACGTGTTTAACTACTTTTACAGTTGGAAATCAGTCGCTAAAAGTAAGTATGCACACACGTGGATTTCATTTCTTTTGCAGTAGGTAATCAGTAGCAAATCAGTGGGTAAATTTTCTCCATATTTGCTACTAATTACCGACTACATTTTTTACTTCACTTTAGTCACTAAACAGTCGTAAACTTCCTACTATTTAACGACTGATTTAATAGGTCGCTAAATTCCGACTGTTTTATGACTGTTTTGAAATGTTCGTAAATCAGTCGGTAATCAGTAGCAAAACAGTCGGTAAATTTAGCTACTGCATAATCAGTAGCAACAATCAGTAGCAAATACCCGGTTTTGGTGTAGTGCTCCGCTATTTAGATAAGCGTTGAGAGAAAATATTGGCCAATAAATAAAAGGGTATTTTCTTCTATATAACAAAATGGTATGCCATGCCAGTTTTGTTAAAATACCCGATAAATAAATGTTTGATGCTATATAAAATGACTTGAATTGCGCCTCAAGGGAATGCTTATAGAGCTTAATCCCTGAAAGATATATGATATCATAATTATGTTTCTAGGAGACTTTTAAGAATGATGTTTTGAACATCATCAAAACTCTATAGGAGTTATTTGGAGTATAAAATCTTAGAAGACAAAATTGTCTCATGTATTCCAATTGAACATCTATCAAAGAGATGTTATATTAAGCACTTCCAAAGGGGATATGTGATGTAGCGACATCTCCATTACTTGTTACACAAGCCATTTAGTTTCTTGATTATTTTGACTTTTATTAGTATTTCCTTTTCTATTGATTTTATATTTTTATTATTAGGGTTTTGGTTATTGACTAGGTCGGCTAAGACCTCGCTTATATAAGGCTTTGTAATTCTTTCTTTGATACTTGGTTTTTTTTATTTATAAAAAAAGATATTTTCTTCAAACTTGAAGTCTTCGAGTTCTCCCTGTTTTGACAAAGAATTTAGAGCACATATCAGAGTTTCTTGATCCATTGATCCTTGAAACCTTGTTTTGTTATTATCCCGCTGCAATAGTTGGTATTAGAGACAAAGTTCCTAATCATGCCGCCGAAAAAGAGCCTTCGAGCAACACTGGAAGATCACAACGATGTGTTTCGAGCGATGATGACCGAAATTTCAACAGGGCTTGAGTAATACGATGCATACTACCATGGAAGCTGCTGTTCGAACTCTCATTCAAGTTCACCAAAATGCCGCTCCAGTGTTACCGCGATGAGAAGAACCACTTTTTGCAGATGAACGTGTAGTTGGGGATTCGGGTCCTTTGTTAATGTTACGGAGAAATTATCTCATTCCAAAAGGTATTGAAGAATCATGGTTGCATACAAATATTTTTTAGACGACTTGTACGATACGAGGAAAAGTATGTTGCTTGGTTATTAAATCAGGAAGCTGTACGAATGCTGTTTTCGAAGAAGCAGTCATGAAGCTTGCCTTATTTACATAACCCCACCCATCACCATACAATGTCAATTGGCTAACTTCGAAAATGGATATGCGCATCTCAAAGCATTGTCGAGATCTGTTTTTTCTAGGCCAGCATTACAAAGATTTGATTTGTTGCGATGTCGTGCCTATGGATGCGAGTCACCTTTTTTTGGGGCATCCCTGACAGTATGATAGGAACTATGTACGATGGTTTTGCCAACACGCATATCACTTTGATTCCTTCACAGGTTGCTTCAGATCCGATAGTCACATGCAAAGCACTAGAATCTTTTGCAGTTCTAGTTGCTACTAACAAGACGGTATTTTTGGTGAAAAAGTCCAAAATTCTTGAAGAAATTCAGGAGATGGATATCACTTTCCTTCTGTGTCTTAAGCGGCAGATATTGTCATTAATCCCTGATATTCCACCGAATTTTAATGACTTATTTACAGAATTTAGTGATGTCTTTCCGGCAGAGTTACCAGATTGTTTACCACCTTTGCGTGATATACAACATTGCATCGATTTAGCTCCAGAATCAGTGTTGCCTAACCGACCTCACTACCGTATGAGTCCAAGAGAACATGATGAGTTACAGAAACAGGTTGAAGAGCTCCTTGCCAAGGGTTATTTGCGGGAAATTTTAAGTCAGTGTGTTGTCTCGGCGTTACTTATTCCTAAGAAAGACGGATCATGGTGCATGTGTGTAGACAGCAAAGCGATTAACAAGATAACAATTCGCTACATATTTTCAATTCCCCATCTTGACGATCTTTTAGACCAAATTGGAACGGCCACTATTTTTACAAAGCTAGATCTTCGCAGTGGCTATCATCAAATCTGCATTCGTCTCGGTGATGAGTGGAAAACGGATTTCAAAACGCGGGAAAGATTGTTTGAGTGGTTGGTCATTGAAACAAGGTTTTTCTCACTCAGGAATACAAAGAAATGCTAAATGTGCCAAGTTTGCAATTATAGTATAGTGGGGGAATACTAAGTCAATCCAATCAGGAAGATTGTGCTATGCAATGATGATGTGATCAATTACTTCAAATCAAGCCAAGTAGAAAGAAAAATATCTAACAACCTAGCAAACATAATCAAAATGCAAAAAGTAAACTAAAGACCAGGCGCTGTCACACACGTCGAGTCAAACTATCGAGCTAAGCAAGAAAAGTAAAAGAGAAAGAACTCGATCAGAGTGGTCGAGTCAAACTAGTCGAGCTAAGTAGAAAAGGAAAGGAAAGGAAAGCACTAGACCAGAAGGATCGAGTGGTCAGGTCGAGCTAAGCAGAAAACGACAAAAACATAAAGAGCACTCGGCCAAAAGGATTGAGTATATGCAATCGAGTGAAACTAAGAAAAAGACAAAATATGGAAGGCACTCGACCTAAGTGGTCGAGTGGTAAAGCAAAAGTAAACAAAACAGAACAGAGCAAAACAAGCAAGCAAGAGCAGAGTAACAATCAAATGGGAAATATGGTCTCCTTGGTCTCTCCTAGATATCTAACAAAACTTCACAAAAGCTATCTCTAGACAATGAACATCAAAGTAAGGTGGCTCCACTCCCATGATAAACACCAACATGCCTATACCACTTCCTAATCTTAATATCCAGTCAAAGATACAAAGAAACTTAGAGCAGATATCAATGAAACATAATACATGCAAGCATTAAGAGCCAATTCATTAATGTCAAAATACAGTTAAAACCTCTTAAGCCATGGGTTAAAGCTATAAATCTCTGGTATTAGTTGGTTCAAGCATTTCATCAACACCTTCCGATGAGAAATGCCTGAGATAAAAATTACCAATCCCTTGGCTAACTAAGCATTAAGAAAACCTAATCCAGAAGAGATATATACAATTTCAAGCTTAAAATTCTAAGGAGACCAAGAATCTTACACAAATCTACCCCATCCTTAAGAATCCTAATCACTACTCTGAACTCATCATTAAGAACACAAACCCAGAAAATGCTAAAAACGACATATATTATAGATAAAGATGCGATGAACAATGTTGGAGAAGAAAATAATTGCAAATACTAAATAGATAGAGAGTAATCAAAGCTACAAATTCAGAAAAGAGAGAGAAGATTGAGAGGCAGGATTAGGGTTCTAAAGAGGCGGCTCCCTTTTTAATAAGACGTCCAGGGTATTGATATAAGGGTCCGGAAGCCCTAAAACACACAAAAAGACAAAATAACTAATCAGGGGGAAGGAAGGGAAAATCCACTCGAGCATATAGCTTGAGTGGTCTTGGTCGAGTGGCCAGTCTATCGTAGGTTTCTCCCTCGAACTCATTCACTCGAGCAATCCGAGGTCGAGTGGTGTTAACATGTTCTTCAAGCTACCATTACTCGAACCCTCTGGTTGAGCTATATTGGTTGAGTGGTTCTTCGGGTGTTCTAAGGGATGTGCACTCGAGCTCTCCACTTGAACAGTTTTGGTCGAGTCTGATGCAAATCTCCGAGTGTGTAGAATTGAGCTCCAAAAGCACCTAATACCACTCCAAAAATGCAGAATGTATGCAATACACATGCAAAATGTCTTAAGTACTCTAAGGTGATGAATGTGATGCAAAGTGGTATAAACAATGGATAAAACTACACTAAAATGATGATAAATGAAGGTTAAAAACATGTAAAATACAACGATATCAGTCATGCCTTTTGGTTTATCAAACGCACCGAGTACATTTATGCGTGTGATGAATGAAGCTCTACGACCATTCATTGGGTGATGTGTTGTGGTATATTTTGACGATATCCTAATCTTTAGCACTGCTTTGGATGATCATTTGACACATCTCGGTAATGTGTTATTAGTTTTACGAAGGCAAAAGTTGTTTGCAGCTACAAAGAAATGTGTTTTTGGTGTGGACCAAGTTCTATTCTTGGGTTATGTCATTTCTTCACGAGGTTTAGAAGTCGTTCTTGCCAAGATCTCAGCCATACAGTCTTGGCCAACTCCACACAGTGTCACTAAGGTACAAAGCTTTCATGGGTTAGACTCATTTTATAGGCGATTTGTGCATCACTTTAGTAGTATTATGGTATCGATTACAGATTGTATGAAGTCTGTTTCCTTTCATTGGACTCCCGAAGCTGAACATGCATTTCATATCATCAAAACAAAGCTCACTTCAGCCCAGTCCTTATACTACATAATTTTAATATGGCATTGAACTACATTGTGATGCATCTAAGACAGAGATTGGAGCAGTTCTGAGCCAATCAAGTCGTCCTATCACATTTTTCAGTGAAAAGATTGCAGGATCTCGTGAGCGATATAGCACTTATGATGTGGAGTTGTACGAAGTTGTTCAGACTGTGAAACATTGGAGACATTATCTTTTTCATCGTTAATTTGTTCTCTATACTGATCATGATGCTCTTAAGAATATGAGTTCACAAGATAAGGTCTCCTCGCGACATGCCTCATGGTTTGCTTCTTTGCAACAATTTAATTTTGTCATCAAGCATACCGCATGCATTGCATGTTCTTGTTCTGGGTTTTGACGTACTTCAGAATCTCTATCCCCTTGAACCCTTTTTTGGGAAAATTTGGCGTGATGCCGAGCATGGTGTGGGTTCTACATATTTGATCTTTGATGGGTTTTTGTTCCGTAGTGCTCAGTTGTGTATTCCCGAGTGTATTTTGCGGCTGCAGTTGATTCGTGAACTTCATGGTGAGGGTTACGTTGGGAGAGATCGCACACTCAAGTTGGTAAGTACCTCTTATTTTTGGCCAATGTAAAGACGTTATGTTGAGCGTTTTATTGTGTGTTGTGGGATTTGTCAAGCAGCTAAAGGAAAAGCGAACAATGCAGGTCTCTATTTGCCTCTTCCCATTCCTACACAACCCTAGGCGGATATAAGTATGGATTTTGTGTTTGGTTTACCACGGACTCAACAAGGTAATGATTCTATTTTCTTCGTTGTTGATCGTTTTTCAAAGATGGTACATTTTATCCCGTGTAAGAAAACCACCGATGTGGTTCAAGTCGCGATCTTGTTTTTTCGTGAGATTTACAAGTTTCATGGTCTTCCTATGTCTATTGTCTCAGACAGAGATTCTCACTTTCTGAGCCATTTTTGGCGATCTCTTTGGCGTCTCCTCCGCACCAAATTAGATATGAGTTCGGCCTATCATCCTCAGACAGATGTCCAAACAAAAGTAACTAATAGAGCATTGGGAGATTTATTACGGTGCTTAGTTGGTGATAACATCAAATCATGAGATTCTATTCTTTGCCAAGCGGAATTTGCTAATAACCATGCCATTAACCGGAGTACAGGCTTTAGTTCATTTCAGGTAATTTATGGGAGTTTACCTCGCTGTCCTGTGGATCTTGCCCCCATGCCAGATCGGACTCGTTCCCACGGATAAGCATGTGATTTTATTAAAGAATTTGCGGTGATTCACGAACAGGTTGACTCTAACTTGGATACTTCAACAGAAAAATACAAGTATGATGTTAATGCACGTAGGCGTGGAGTTCAGTTTAAAGTTGGGGATCTAGTATGGGTGGTGTTTACTATAGATCGTTTTAAACCTGGAGCGTACAAAAAACTTAAATCAAGGAAGATTGGTCCTCTTGAGATCATCGAGAAAATAAACAACAATGCTTATCGTCGACAGTTGCCTTCTCACATGAACACTGCTGATGTCTTTATGTGAAGCATTTGGTTCCTTATGTCGCCGAAGATGACATTGAAAATTCGAGGTCGAATTTTCTTCTCACCCCGGGAGACCTGATGTAGCGACATCTCCATTACTTGTTACACAAGTCATTTAGTTTCTTGATTATTTTGACTTTTATTAGTATTTCCTTTTCTATTGATTTTCTATTTTTATATTAGGGTTTTGGTTATTGACTAGGTCGGCTAAGACCTCGCCTATATAAGGCTTTGTAATTCTTTTTTTGATACTCGGTTTTTGATTTATAAAAGAAGAGATTTTCTTCAAACTTGAAGTCTTCGAGTTCTCCCTGTTTTGACAAAGAATTCAGAGCACATAGTAGAGTTTCTTGATCCATTGATCCTTGAAGCCTTGTTTTGTTATTATCCCACTGCAACAATATGTGTAGTTAAATTACATCGATCATTTGATGGATTAAAATAATCCTAACGCATACAGAAATTCTTGCGTCTTTATAAAAAACAAATCCTCATATGGATTCATGATCATTGATGTATATATTTATGATTGATGATGTAAGAACTTATATAAAAGAAGAGTTCAAAAATAAAACATCTTGGAAAAACAATTTATCTCTAGCTCTAAATAGAGTAGTTCCAAGATAAATATTTGCGCATCAATCAAATTATAGAATGTTTCATTATAGATAAAGCAAATCCTTGAGTACTCAAATGGTCAATAGACCTCTGAATGTTAAAGAATATACATTCAGATTATGCATAAAGCAAATAGCTTGGGTACTGCAATGGTCAATAGACCACTGAATGTTGAAGAAGATTCATTCAGACCTTGTCAAGATAACAAGGAAATACTATATATCCGAAAGTATCTGATATGAGTACTATCAGTTGATTTTTATATCTTGCAAAGTGTATTATACAAGAAATAGTGTTTGCTTCTAATTTACTTGCAGGATATTATTCATCCGTACGTGTAGACATTGAGATGAGATAAATCATATCTTCCGTTATCTTCAAGGTATGATTAACTCAAAATTATTTTATTTTAGAAACCCCCGAGTTTGGTCTAGTTTGTTTTGCAGATGCTGGATATTTTTGTCATCAAAATCAAATAAGAAGATATTAAGAGCGATATTACAAGACATATCCCTTCAAGGTTTTTCTCATATTCGCACTAACTCGAGAAGAACGAAGAGATCGATATCCAACATATTTGTGCAAATGAAAATGCAGCAGATCTATTTACAAAGGTTCTCCCAACTCAAACATCAAAAGAAGATTCAGATTATCAGAATGCATCTCCTTAAGATGATGCTTCCAGAGGGAGAAATATGAAAACATGCGTGGCTCCACTCTTTTTCCCTTATCATAGTTTTTGTCCCACTGGGTTTTTCTATGATGAAGTTTTTAACGAAGCAGCAAATAACACGCAAAATATATACATCAAAAGGATGTATTATCATAAAGGTCTCTAACTCTTCAAAAGTCATTTTCATATATCGAGAGAAGTGAAGAGAATGAGAATCATCTACGAGACCTATAAAGGAAAATATCATATCTATCTTTTTCAGGAGAAGATTAGGTCACTATACTTTTTTTCCTTGTCATGATTTTTATCCCATAGAATTTTTCCATTATAAGGTTTTTAACGAGGAAATGTGTAATACGTCACTAGTAATGGATAATCAAGAGCGAGTATTATGGATAACTATGATTGTGATTATCCATCTAGATTAATTACTTCATCCCCACTCCAAGTTACTTTCTCCCTATTAACATAGGCATATCCAGACTCGACTTGTGTACTCGAGCAGACAGGTGGAGCTAATGCAGATTTGACATGACGACTCGACCATAATACTCGAGCTAACATATCGAGCTAGACAAGAACTTGAAGTGAAGGTGTCTGTACGGTACGGCCAGTATGGATCCATACAAACGGTACGGATGGTATAGATCCATACGTTCTAAACTCGATGTTTATGAAATATGACCAAACAAAGGAAAAAGTCTTGTGCAAATCTCGGGCCAAAAGAGCTGTTGTGCAAAGTGTGGGTCAAGCCAAGACCTTCTGGAAGCTTCCAAGCTACATTTCACACATGGGTCAATGTTTGGTCAATGAGGACCCTCCTTCTGATTTTTGAAACTTAGTACATACCTTTTTAGTCTTTTCCATATGTATCTCTTTGTATGGCTTCCTTCTTGATGACCTAATGATTGGGTCCCTATAAAAGGAGGAGCCTCATCATTGTAATCATAACCTTAGACTTGCCATTTTTGGCTATGTTACTAATCATTCTCTTTGTCTCTCATTTACATTTCCGCAAATAAACTCTCATGGTATCAGAGCAGAGATCTTGATTTCATTACTTCTTGCATTATACTTTTCTTAATCTATACTTCGTTTCGTTCTAAGACTCTACACTCTCATCTTTTTCTCGAAAACTCTCATCTTTTTCTCCTTTCTCACCATCAGAAACTATGGAGAACCCAAAACCGATTGTGATTCCGGTGATCCTTAAAGGAATAAACTACCTGCTGTGGGCGAGGATTACACAGACTGCGCTTTGTGGAAGAGGACTTTGGAGCCATGTGGAAATATCTCAAGCTCCAGGTTTGACCATGAAGGAAGACGGAGGTGACTCAACCAAGGGAAAGGAAGAATAACCAATGGCTGAAGGAACCAAATGGTTTCAAGAAGACCAGACCGTGCTTGGAGTCCTTCAAAACTCGCTTGATGCACCGATATTGGAAGCGTATTCATATTGTGAAACCTCAAAGGAACTGTGGGACACGCTCAAGAATATGTACGGTAATATCTCAAACCTTATACGGGTGTTTGATGCACTGATATTGGAACCAAATGGTTTCAAGAAGACCAGACCGTTCTTGGACTCCTTCAAAACTCACTTGATGCACCGATATTAGAAGCATATTCATATTTTGAAACCGCAAAGGAACTGTGGGACACTCTAAAAAATGTGTACTATAATATCTCAAACCTTACACGGGTGTTTGAAGTTAAGAGAGCTATCAACAATCTAAGCCAAGAAGATCTAGAGTTCACCAAGCACTTCAGGAAATTCAGATCTCTATGGGCAGAGCTTGAGATGCTTAGGCCTTTCACTGTGGATACGACCATTCTCAATGAAAGGCGTGCTTCTCACGCTGAATCCGACTTTTAATGACCTCATTAAGCATTTTATTCGACCTGAGAAACTATCGAGTCTCGATGATGTGTGTTCCCAAGTTCAAAGAGAACAAGGTTCCCTTGGTCTTTTTTTGTGAAAGGAGGGAGCTTGTCACGGCAAACAAGGTGGCAAGAAGGGTGAGGATCAGAAGATTCTGGTGTGCGATCATTGCAAGAAGCGAGGACACATCAAGGATAAGTGCTGGATACTCCACCCACATCTCAAGCCAACCAAGTTCAAAGCAAATCTCTCCACCGAAGCCGCAAGTGAGCAAGCTCAAGCCGGTTCGTCAAAGCAAGGAGAGGAATTAGCTATGGTTGCATACAATGATGGGTTCGTGAGGAAATCAGATTTGGACATGCTCATTAAGTCCATTGCCACTCTCAATCTCAAGGAATCCGGTATTACTCTATTAGCCTCTTTACAGAGTAAATCTCTTATTATTGATTTGGGTGCTTCTCACCATATGATTAATAACCCAAATCTAATTGAAAATATTAAACCGGCTAATGGTAATGTGATAATTGCTAATGGAGATAAGATTCTCGTAAGAGGAGTAGGTGATCTAAGAATATTTAATAAGAAATTGAAAGCGTTATGTATGCCAAGTTTCACCTCTAATATTGTATCAGTTAAAAAGGCAACTTGTGATTTAAATTGCTATGCTATCTTTGGTCCTAACAGCTTCCATTTTTAGGATATTGAAAGCGGAAAGGTTCTTGGAGAAGGAAACACTAAAGGAGATCTATATGTTCTTGAGAACAGTTCACCAAGAGGCTCTAAATCGTTTACTTTTAAATATTTTTTTGCTGTTAGTTCCAATGCTATGTGGCATGCTAGACTAGGTTACCCACACTCGCGTACTCTTGAAATAATGTTGCCTAATATTTCCTTTCATCATTCTAGTTGTGAAGCTTGTATTCTCGGTAAACATTGTAAAACCGTGTTCCCAAAGTCACCAACTATTTATGAAAATTGCTTTGATCTTGTTCATTCGGACGTTTGGATATCACCTTGCCTATCTAGGGATAACAACAAATAGTATGTCACATTTATAGATGAGAAATCAAAATATACTTGGGTAAACTTGCTACCATATAAGGATAGAGTCTTTGATGCATTTTTCACGTTTCAAAAACATGTGACTAACCCTAAACCCTAAACCCTAAACTCTAAACCATAAACCCTAAACCCTAATCAGTTTAATGGCAAAATAAAGATACTAAGATCAGACAATGGTGGGAAATATACAAGTCACCGGTTCAAGGAGCACTTAGCGAAACATGGGATCCTACATCAAACAAGTTGTCCATATACGCCGCAACAGAACGGTGTGGCTGAGAGAAAGAATAGGCACCTCAAGGAAATTGCACGATCCATGATGTTTTATACTAATGTCCCAAGAAGATATTGGGGGGCTGCGTGCTACCTGATCAATAGAGTCCCTACTTGGGTTCTACATGACTTATCACCATTTGAGGTACTTAACAAAACTAAGCCAATTATTGATCACTTACGAGTGTTTGATTGTGTGTGTTTCGTGTTAGTACCAGGTGAACAAAGAGACAAGCTAGATGCCAAGAGCACAAAATGCATGTTCCTAGGATATTCTACTACCCAAAAGGGCTACAAGTGCTATGATGTTTTTCGGAATCAAATTCTCGTGTCCAGAGATGTCAAGTTCATAGAGCACCAAGGGTTTTACGAGTAAAAGGATTGGGAGAGCCTAAAAGACTTAGCATGCTCATCATCGGATAGAGCGGCAAGTCTCCAATATCTTCTCAACCACCTCGGGAATCCACCACCAAGAAATGATCATTCGGATCCTACCCGCACCAAGCAAGGGATGCCAAATGACCCGGATGAGACACATTCCTGACAACAGTCCTGGGAACACGAATGGAGCCCCAACGATTCACTTTACACCCAAGAGAAACTTGTATGACATGGATACGGGGAACCGAGACCGAGATCATGCCGAGAGTGGTACTACCAAGGGTATGGATCTTGACAGTCAAGATGATGAATCGGAGCATGAAGTTGAACCAAATCCTCCACTCAGAAGAAGTACAAGGCAAAGGTTTGGTCCGGACAATTGGAAGAACACACGAGTATACTACAATTGTCAAGTCATGGCTCATCCCATTCAAGCCACTTGTTCACTTTCCTTTTTGCCAACCGACCATCAAGTGTTCTTTAGCAAGATTGAGTCACACTGAGTTCCCCAAAATTATGACGAAGCTAAAGAAAGCAAGAAATGGCTAGGAGCAGTGGATGTTGAAGTTGGTGCTATGGATAGGAATCATATTTGGGATGAATCGGACCTTCCTCCCGGCAAGAGAGCAGTCAGCTCCAAGTGGGTCTTCACCATCAAATACTTGAGCAATTGAGACATTGAGCGGTACAAGGCTCACCTAGTTGCAAGAGGCTTTACACAAACATACGGAGATGACTACACATATATTTTGCCCTGGTAGCCAAACTCCACACAGTCCGAGTGGTTCTCTCCTTGGCAACAAACCTTGATTGGGAACTATGGAAAATGGACGTGAAGAATGTTTTCTTACAAGGCGATCTAGAAGAATAAGTCAATATGACTCCTCCACCGGGTGTTGAGAGCTCCATTGCACCTGGAAAGGTTCTACGTCTTAGGAAGTCTATATATGGGCTCAAACAATCTCCAAGGGTGTGGTATCATAAGCCCAGCTCCACTCTTAAAGACCGAGGCTTCAAAAGATCAGAAGCTGATCATACTTTGTTCACTCTACAAAGCTCTCGGGCAATCATCGTGATACTAGTGTATGTTGATGACCTTTCATTTCTGGCAATGATAAGGAAGGTATTAAAGAAACTAAAACCTTCCTCAAATCTATTTTTGATATTAAAGATCTCAGGAACTAAAGTATTTTCTAGAAATTGAAATTTGTCATTTTCCGGAAGGCTTATTTTTTTCCCAAAGAAAATACACTTTGGATTTGTTAAGTGAAACAGGGAAACTAGGAGCAAAACCGGCTAAGACACCACTTGAAGATGGCTACAAGGTAAAGCGAAAAGGGGAGAAAAAGAAGGATGGGGAAAAGGATGATCCTCTAGAAAAACCTTATATTGATCCTCTCCAATATCGACGGCTAGAAGGTAAACTCATATACTTGACCATTTCTAGACCTGACTTGTGTTTTGCTGTGAACTAGGTTAGTCAACACATGAAAGCTCCAACGGTGTACCATTGGAACATGGTAGAAAGGATTCTTGATATCTCAAAGAAAGCCTAGGACAAGGCATTTGGATGGGAAATAATGACAACACAGAGATAGTGGGATATTGTGATGCTGACTATGACGGGGACACCAATGATAGGAAGTCAACTACTGGATATTGCAATTTCATCAGAGGAAACTTGGTCACGTGGAAGTCAAAGAAGCAAAATGTGGTATCATACTCAAGTGCCGAATTGGAATATCGGGCCATGAGGAAACTCACTAATGAGCTTGTATGGCTCAAATCGCTTCTCAAAGACTTTAGAATAGAGTCTCCAAGCCCATCATGATGCAATGTGACAACCAGGCAGCGATACACATTTCAAGTAACTCGGTGTTTCACGAAAGAACCAAACACATCGAGGTGGATTGCCATAAGGTTCGGGAAAAGATAGAAGAAGGAGTTACGTTACCATGCTATACGAGGAGCGAGGATCAACTAGCGGACATCTTCACCAAAGCCACAAGCCTCAAGATCAACCAAAACATGTATGGTAAGCTTGGACTGGTGGACCTTACTCATCTGTGATCTACTTACCCTACACCCATGGACGTTATGCTCTTTTCCTCAACATAAATTTTTTCCCAAGTGGTTTTTTTTTATGTTGAGGTTTTTACCGAGGTAATGCCTATGGGGTATCCAAGCTTAGTCTTTGCATACTACGGCTAAGCTTGAGGGGGAGTATTGACATAGGCATATCCAGACTGGACGTGTGTACTCGAGCAGACAGGTCGAGCTAATACAGACTCGAGATGATGACTTGACCACACTACTCGAGCTAACATATTGAGCTAGACAAGAACTTGAAGTAAAGGTGTCCATCCAGTACGACCAGTACGGATCCATACCATCCGGCCATACGTTTCAAACCCGATGTTTATGAAATATGGCCAAGCAAAGGAAAAAGTCTTGTGAAAATCTCGGGCCAAAAGAGCCGTTGTGCAAAGTTTGGGTCAAGCCAAGACCTTCTGGAAGCTTCCAAGCTACAATTCACATGTGCGTCAATGTTTGGTCAATGATGAGCCTCCTTCTGGTTTTTGAAACTTAGGACATACCCTTTTAGTCTTTTCCATACGCGTCTCTTTGTAGGGCTTCCTCCTTGATGACCTAATGATTGGGTCCCTATAAAAGGAGAAGCCGCAACATTTGTAATCATTACTTTGGACTTGCTGTTTTTGGCTATATTACTTATCATTCTCTTTGTCTCTCATTTACATTTCCGTAAATAAACTCTCACTCCTCACTCCAAGTCACTTCCTCTCCACTCTATTTAGTCCTATACATACTATGTTTCATTTGTTGTAATGAGAGACAACACAGCATAAATAAGAGAATCTGAGATTGACTTTTACTCTCATTCTTCGTCTATGTCTTCTCACTTCTCTACTCTCTCTTTTTTTTTTTTTGAATACCAGGAGGTTCTGGGCCGAAGTCCGTAATCTCCCTACGGCCGAAGTCCATAATCCCCCTAAACCCAAAACCACAACATGTAATATTAGTTTCGTCCCAAGCATCACTCGAACCGGCAACCTCTAAGTTTCGCCTATGGTCAGTCGAGCTAAAGACACTTGGTTCTCTACTCTCTCTTTATTTAATTCGATTTATTATTTCTTTATTTTATTTGTGAGATATTTGTAATATATTTTATGTGATATTTTATAACGATATATGTCTACCTAATGTAAATCAATGTATTGGAAAAATAATTATGATTCTCATTTCACTTTTATTTGATCTTATTTTCAAATTATTATATAATGCATATAATTAATAAAAGTTTCATTTTTTACTACATATGTTGTGATTCGAATCTAATTTTTTGGCGGGAAAATTATAGATTTTTTTTTGTCTAAAAATTCCCAAATTTTTCATTTTGGTGAAAAATTACAGATTTGCCGTTCGTTAAAAAAATTACAGAGTTGTGTTTTTCTGGAAAACAAATCAGTTTTTGACGGGTTAATTGTAATTTTTTATTTTGGCAAAACGGAATTGTAGTTTGTTAAGAAAACTATGAGATACAGTTTTTTGGTTGGAAATGGATCAGAAAGATAATTATGATTCTCACTTCACCTTTATTTGATATTATTTTCAAATTATTTTAAATTATTATATAATATATTCCAATACATTTTTGGTGGGAAAATTATAGATCCATTTTGGCGGAAAATTTGTAAATTTTTTTATTTTGGTGAAAAATTACAGATTTGCAATTCATTATAAAATCACAGAGTCGAGTTTTGTTTTGCGGAGAACGGATCAATTTTTGGCATGAAAATTGTAAAATTTTTAGTTTGGCAGAACGGATTTGCAATATGCTAGGAAAAATACGAAATCAAGTTTTTTGTGAGAAACGGATCGAGAAAATAAATTTGATTCTCATTTCACCTTTATTTGATCTTATTTTCAAGTTATTTTGAATTATTATATAATATAATACATATCATTAATAAAGTATTAATAAAAACATATTTTTTCTACATATGTTGTGATTCGAATATATTTTTGGCGGAAAATTTACAGATCTGTTTTTGGCAGGAAATTTGCAAATTATTCATTTTGGTGGAAAATTACTGATATGCAATTCATTAAGAAAATTATAGAGTCGAGTATTTTTTTTGCAGGGAACATATAAGTTTTTGGCGGGAAAATTATAAAATTTTTATCTTCGAAAACGGATTTGCTGTTTATTAGAAACATATCAGTTTTTGTTTGCAGGAAATTTTCAAATTATTTATTTTAATAGAAAACTATGGATTTGCAGTTTATTAAGAAAATTACAGACTCGAGTTTTTTTTTTGTAAGAACCGGATCAGTTTTGGTGGGAAAATTAAAATTGATTGACAATTGTATTGATTTTTATTTAGTTAGGACTTTTTTATTTCAATTAATTTAATATCTAATCGGTAGGATTTTCTCTAAATTGTTTCATTGAGAGTAAATAATATCATTCATTTGGCGTAGGTTTGATTCAAATAACAAAACTTTGCTATTGCTACATGGAAATAAAACAATTTCATGTTTAAAACATGTTAAATATATTTTAAACAATAAATAAATAAAAACTGCAAAAATATATTAAACGGAAAAAAAAATATTTATAAACATTGTAAAAATGAAATAAAATTATACGAACAAAACAAAAATATTTTTAAACAATAAAAAACCAAAAAACTTCATTTTATATCAAAATAATTGATCTGCGGTGTACCACGGGTACAAATCTAGTCTTATATAATAAAGTAGAGTATCTTTTGTCCACTTCCAAAATGACACATTTGCTCCTTTCTAATTTTCTTTTATTTTTCTTTTACCTTTCTAACTAATTTCATAAGCATCAAATATTAACAATATTTCATTTATCCATTTATCAATTATTTACACCATTCTATTTCTTTTATTTTTATTTTTTCGTTTTCTAACTAACTTCATAAACACCTAAGTTTCAGCAATTTCTTACTACACCATTCCATTTCTTTAATTTCTTATTTTGAGTTACTCTTTTTTTCCTCCTTCCTAGTTTTTCTAATTTTGCATTTTATTTTTTTCTAACCAACTATTATCCACCAATTAGTTAACCCATTCTATTTATTTTTAAAATACAAAATAAAAACAACTCCAATTTGTTTTTAAATAAATTAATTAAAAAACATATACTTTTTTAAAAATCAACAAACTTAACACACATTTGCTCATTTTAAAATTAAAAAAATCTATCCAAATCAATGATCCAAAATTAATTTATCTCATAGCTAATAAATTGAAAAGTACGATCAAACCATTTCAGAGCTCCACATAAAGGTAATCCTACTATATGTAAACATAAAGTAGATATTGATTTTAGTTGTTTTTCTGATATATTGTATCATATTTAATTTCTTTTATTTTTAATATTAATTGTCCTTGATAGTTTTAATTTCTCTTTGATTAGTAGTTTTATTTGTGTTGGCCAATTGTTTTTGTTTGGTATTTAGATTTTTTTTAATAAAGTTATTTTGAAACCAATTTTTTTTGTTAGTTTGTTGGTTTTTTAAAAGTATATTTTTTTGAAATGTGGAGATTCAGAAAATAAGATTGTGGAAAACTTGGTATAATTGAAACAATATATACAAGATGCGTTTTCTCTATATTTTATCTTTGTTTTTCACATTATTATGATCAAATTAGTGGATGATAAAATAAATTCAGAGTATACATGATAAGATATTCAGTTTTTTTCTTTATATTTTGGCCACATATTGCATATTATATTTAGTGTCCAATACTAATTTTCATTTGGCATTCACATCAATGTCATGTAAGAAATTTATTTGACATCCACATCAATATCTTTTTTTCTTCCAACCAAACATTATAAATTAATAACTCACTCCAGTATTGGTTGCCCACACTCGAGGAAAAGTGTTTACAAACGTAGATTCAGAAAATAAAACTCTTGAAGTTCTTGCTAAGCAATCCGTCTGCTTATTATTCAATCTTGGGATGAGGAAGATATAAAACTCAGGTAGGAAATCACGTAGACGAGCAAGATCATCAAGCTGATTGGAGAAAGCGGGCCACTCCTCTGAATATTTCACCATGTAGACGAGCTCTGCACGATCTGTTTCAAACACTTTACAATTAATTTTTGCCGAAAGGATAGAATCACTTGCCTATAAAATTGCTTCCAATTCCCTAGGTAGGGGTGAAAGTGTTTTCTGGTTGCACTTCGCGCCCATCAATATTACATTATCCTCTCCCTGAAAACAAAACCAACCTAGGCAAGTAGTAGGATCAGATGACTTCCAAGAACCATCAATCCGACAACGAAACAACGAAGGGGTTATCTCCATAAACTCCATATTAACATCTTCCTCTGTTGGACTTAGTTGTGCCTCCTACCCGACAAAATGTTTAGTGATAGGCCGATTTTATATATCCTGGGAATCTGTTTTTTTGTCATTAAATAACTTCTTATTCTTTGCTTTCCACAAAAACTATATTATCCAAGGGAAACAATTGGATGTACCATGTTCCTTTAATTTATATGATTTGGTATTCTCCAATAAAGATAATCCAAATTCGTAAACTCCGATGCTATCGGGAAATTGTTTATTGATGATGAAACTTTTGATAGCACCCAAGTTTGCACAGCATAGGAACATTCAAAAAATACGTGATTAATAGTTTCCTCTTTTAATCCACATCGCTGACAAATATTATCACATTTTACTTCCCAATGATTTAATCTTGAAGTACAGCAAGAGCTCCTGAAGCTATTTCCCAAAGTAAATGTTTTATTTTTTGGAGAGCTTTAACCTTCCATGCTTGAGCTTTGAGAGCTATACAAATTGGACTCCAAAGAACTTCCTCTGACATATTCCATGCCAACTCATATCCTGACTTAACCATGTATTTTCCAGATTTTGTGTAGTGCCAAATTATTCTATCTTCTCTAAAGTGTTTACTAATAGAAATTCTCCTAATCAAAGAAATATCTTCCGGATCCATATAGCATTGTACGACCGATAATACCACACCTTGCACACTGGATTTATTAATTGGTTTACCTTCATATTTGGATAATCCTCTCTTCCTCGACCATTTTCCGGTCGAGGATTCACATCAAGAATCCAAGGATTATTCCAAACTGAAATATCATGCCCAGATCCTAAACACCATCGGGCACCTTTTTGTACTAAATCCCTCGTTAAAAATATACTCTTCCACCCAAAAGATGGAGAGTATGGTTTTTTAGCCTGTAATGGATGAAACTTCCTATAATACCTTCCCTTTAAAACCTGAGCGAGCAAAGAGTTCGGGTATTGAATAAGTCCCCAATATTGTTTTGCCAACATTGCATCATTATATTTTTCCAAGCATCGGAAGCCCACTTCCCCATTAGATTTAGGTTTACACATTTTCTCCCAAGCAAACCAATGTAGACCTCGATCCTTACCATTGGAACTCCACCAATACTTCGAGACAGCACTTGTTAACTTAGAGGTTAAATCATGCAAAATTTTAAAGCAAGACATAACATAAGATGGTAGTGCTAAAGCCACTAATTTAATCATTGTTTCCTTGCCTCCCTTATATAAAAATTTAGCTGACCATCTCTTAATCCGATCATTAAGTCGTTCTCTAACATAGTTAAAGATTTTACACTTTAAGCCACCCAAGCTCTCTGGTATTTCAAGATAGTTATCCATACCTCCTTCTTTAGTAATACTGATGAAGCCTTTCAAATGGCTTTTGAGTTGGTTAGGTATTTTATTACCAATCATAATAGGAGACTGGTTAAAACTGATATCTTGTCCTGAAGCTCTCCTATATCTCCCAATAAAATCCAAGACAGATTGACAATCTGCCGCTTCTGCTTTACAAAAGAAAAGACTATCATCCGCAAAAAGTAAATATGAAATAGCTGGACACGACCGAGCTACTAAAAGTCCAGTTATTTTTTTTTCCTTTTCCACCTTTTTAATATTTGCTATCAGCACCTCTGTACATAAAATAAATAAAAAAGGTGATGAGTTTCCGATTAATCGGAACGGAGCTTTCAAAGATAAAATTAGGGTTTTTCTTCTAAGTAAAAAAAAAATGGAAATAGTGAATCAAGATCTAGATGGATAACATATCCCCTTGTCTAAGTCCCCTTTCTGGGACAATATTACCTTGCGGCTGTCCATTCAACAAGACCTGATAAGAGACTGAGCTAACACTCCACATTATCCAATTAATCCATACCGAAGTAAGCCCTAAATGATGCAGAACTGCTTCCAGAAAACCCCACTCAATCCTATCATAAGCCTTACTCATGTCTATTTTAATAGCTAGGAAGTTTTCTCTACAGAATTTTTTTGTACGTAAACCATGAAACATCTCCTGAACTATTAAGATATTATTTGAAATAAGCCTCCCTGAAACAAAAGTCGATTGTATTTCCAAAATTAACCGTGGCAAAACCTTCTTAAGACTCAAGCAAATAATGTTTGATATAATCTTGTAACTAACATTACAAAGACAAATCGGCTTAAATTCAGCCATCCTTTGTGGTTTATTCTTCTTTGGAATTAGACAAATGTTGGTTTCATTCAATCTTTGATCAAATTGGCCCGAATTGAAAAAATCTTTAACCATTTGCACCAGATCCTCCTTGATAGAATACCAAAATCTTTGATAAAAAAGCATTGTTATCCCATCCGGGCCCGGAGCTTTCTCCGGATGCATCGCAAAAAAGAGATTTCTTAACCTCTTTCTCTGTTATTTCCTTCCTTAATTCCCTATTCATAAAATCAATTATCACAGGTTGTAATTCTTGTACTGTCTCTTCAATTCCACTTGTATTCGATTCCAAAAAAAGCTCCCTGAAATAACCAGTAGCAATATCTTCCATACCTTTCTTCGACTCTACCCATTTGTTAACCGATTCAAATAATCCCGTAATTTTATTATGCACCCGCCTTTGCTTTGTTGACGCATGAAAATAGTTTGTGTGTTTTATCTCCTACCTTCAACCATTAATTCCTACTCTTTTGCTGCCAGTAAATCTCTTCCTCATGATAGGCCTCTTTTAATTTTTGCACTATCCTTGAAATTTCCTCTTGCGGAATTGAATCATCATTTTTAGCCTCCTCCATAACTGCTTTGAGAGAAGCTATATTTGCCTGCCCCATCGGAACATTATTTTTCCTCCACGAAGAGATTGAGTTTTTACAATTCTTAAACTTGTCCACAAACCTTGGAATTCTGAAATTATTGGTTTTATATATCCACTGCCTCCGCAAGACCATCTTTCTCTATCCACCTTTTATCAAACCTAAACTGTTGTCCCATCATATCATGTAGGAAATTTTGAGAATTTATTTTTTCACATATTTTGCAACTCTCATATAAATTTTCGAAGCAATAAATGTATTTTATGCATCTTCTCATATATTTTGCAACTCTCATATAAATTTTCAAAGCAATAAATTTCAAATATTTAAAGCAATAAATACATTTTATGCACCTTCTCACATATTTTAATAACTTTCATATTTTGAAAGTTTCATATTAATAATCATATTCATGTTTTAAGGCAATAAATTTCATTTCATTTTGTTTCAATTATTTATTCTTGTTAATTTTGACATTTTTTTTTGTAACTTCCATAGCATTTATAGTATCACAATCAATATAATATATTACTATGTACTTATTGCATTTTTATAACGCTTATACTGTTTATGTAACTCCTATAGCAATGAATTACATTGACCTTAATTATATATATATATATTGAAATAAAAATTAGTGCATTAACTACCTAATTAAATAAATAAATTTATAATATGCTCTTAACCAAAAAAACAATCCTATAAATAGCAAGATATCCATGACCCATCTCACTAATCCTCATATCTCAAATCTCACATAGTTTTAGAAATTCTCCTTTTTATATGTATTTAACTAACCTTAACTTATATCTTATGTCATATTTCAAGGTTACATAGGAAGTGCAACTGACTGATGTGCTATGTAACAGTAAGATATGATAGATATATTTTAATTTTAAAATATTAGAAAATAATTATTTTTCTATTTTCTAATTGTTAAATTTTTGTATATAATTCCTAATTTTAACTTATGCATAATCTTAATATATTTTCAAAATGATTATATGCATCCTGACACCAATGTCGATCCCATTATGCTAGAGAACATCATGATATATAGTTTTATTTCCAATTTTTCTTTGCCATCAAAAGGTTAGTATCTAAAAGTGAGTTTCTCAATTTCCAATAATATATTCAAATATTTAATTTTTTTAAGTTTCACAAAAAAAATTAAATATTCACATCAAACACTTTATGAGATTATCTTATATTAGTAAATAACAAAAAGATTTAGAATTGATATGAAAAAAATTACCGAAAACAAACTTTAATCATATTAAAATGTGTTTATATATTCAAGAATGAGTAATGTCACACTCATCTTAGTTTATAAGTACTATAAGTGGTTTATTTTATGTTTTGTTCAATAGTATATTATTCTATTTTGATTTTTGATTTTTTTTTATTAATATTGCAATTGGTTCAACACAATTATCATAATTTCAATATCCGTTTTGACCTAATTCATTAAATTTTATTGAGAAATTTATATACATGCATTTCTTTTAAATACCACCAAAATTCTAAATTTCTAAATTGTATTAAAATGGTTCATAAACTTTTATAAATTATGGTACTTGTAACATATGGCATACTTTCCTATAATTTAACTATGTATTCTCTTTGTTTCAAACAAAAATTAGACTAATTAAAATAATAATAATAAATTAAAGAACACTAAAAGAATTAGAACATATCTTTTCCTTTTAGTATGATAGCTTAATGAAAAATAAACAATAAAACAACATTAAAATATTATATATATATATATATATAAATAGTAATAAATAAACAAATCTATATTAAATCCACGCAACCCGTAGGACTTACCCTAGTTAAAACATAGCTTTCTTCTTCTTCTCTGATTGGATTCTCAGTATCATTAGGAACAACCATTGGTGCCAGGCTGCTGAGACAGAAAGGGATAGTGATTGCGATGGTGAAGAAGACGGCAACAGTTGCTACTAATTTGGCGCATTCTTTAATATTTAAAACAACCATTGATGTTTCTCCCGTATGAAAGCGAACTCACCAAAAAACCGTAATCGATTGTTATTCTGATCCTCACTCTATCTCTTATGAAAGCAACTTTGATTAGTTGTAGTAACTTGATAGTCAAGATTCACTATTTCTCTCAAATCTCTGGCTATAAATAAGGAGCTTACTCTAATTTATGTACCCAATAACAAAAACTAACAAAATTAAAGAGTAAGCAAAATTAAAGATGCATATAATATCATAATCATGTCATTCGTTCCGTTTTTTTTCCACAACGATAGAAAGCTCTTCTAATGACTGGATCAGCTGAAAATTCCGTAAATCCATCCAATATCACTTGATCTGGTTATGGTTAGTTGTATTGGTTTGATTTTTTACATTTTGCTGCTTAAACTATTTTTATTTATAAGCTCACGAAAGTTAAACACACTCAACTTAAATTCGGTTAGGCACATGGATTTATTCAAGCTAAACGACTCAAAGTCTCCAACGTATCATCATGGCATCCACTGATCCAAGTAAATAATTATACAAAAAAGTTTGAATTTTTTTTTTAAACTAAAAATATATAAGAGATTATTCATTGTGAAATAGACTAGCTAGGAAAAGATTTTCAATAAAATTAGAAACTACAAAATTATATTATTCACAAACCTAATCAGAAAAGGATTAGAGATCTCTATTCGAAAAGGATAACATATTTGATTAATCTATAAATAAAAAGGAAATAAAATTCTAAAAAGAAAAGGATTTGGTTTCCTAAAACCGCCGACAAAAAAGCATTATATAAGGAATGTTGGTGTACCCTCTTCTTTCTCTTTCACATACTTAACATTCATCAACACTACTCCAAATAGTCTCTCTTCTTGTTCGAGTTTAAAATCTGCTAATCTTTTCTTCTTCCATTATCTGTGTGATCTTTCTTGTTCCTATTCATGTCGACAAAAACAAAGATCTTCGGCTTCATGCTCGTGATGATAACAACCTTCACGATTCTCTTGAGTTGCTGCTCGGCTACGGTCTACAAAGTCGGAGATTCTGATGGATGGACGGCGGAGGATGACACATATTACAATTGGTCTGAGGGTAAGGAGTTCCACGTGGGAGATTCTCTAATCTTCCAGTACGATCGCAACTTCAACGACGTCACACAAGTCTCCGGCTCTTTAGAACTTGAATTCTGCGATTCTTCTTCACCTAAAGCAGTTTACAACACAGGTCACGATGCCGTGACCCTTAAGGAACCAGGGTACCATCACTTCATCAGCTCAAATCATAGTCAATGCCTATCAGGACAGAGGCTTGACGTTCTCGTTGTCCATGACCCGTCACGTCCGATTCCCCCACCACTACCAAGAAAGATCCTTCCTTTTGGAAAGACATACAAGGTCGGTGACTCTAAAGGATGGAATGTGTACGATAATGATTTCTATTACAAGTGGAGTGAAGAGAAACAGTTTCATGTTGGAGACAATCTTCTTTTCAAATACGACAACGAAGTCAACGATGTCTTAGAGATCACTGGTGATCTTGAATTCAAATCTTGCGACCCGACTTCTCCAGTAGCCGTATTCAGGACAGGCCACGACCTCGTCAGGCTCACCGAACCAGGAGTGCATTATTTCATTAGCTCCAAGACGGGTCACTGTGAGGGTGGGCTTAAGCTTCGAGTAGTGGTCGCATCAACACCCAGTGTTTCGAAGCTGTCACCTATAGACCGCCTCATAAGGTGGTTACGCACTTTGATATCCCATCATCACTAAGCATTCATATCTGACTACTCAAGAACAAGCTATCTTCGTTTTCGATTTAGTTTGAGATTAGCTAACCAAGAGGTTGTTTCTTTATCAGTTTACGTACTAGTTAATTAATGAAATAAAGTCTATTTTCTTCGATGTACATAGTTTTCGAATCAATTTATTAATAAAGTAGAAAAGTTACTTCAAAGTTTATAATTTAGTATGATTTCTCATTAAAAGAAACGCCCTAATACTTCAAGGCCTGCTCATTGACCGGACAAAACATGAAGATATAATTTTTACCAAGCCAAGTGCGTAGAGGATCCAAATCATCATCTTTTCTTTCTTGTTTTTAATCAAAGTAACCGATTATATATAGGGAAAATAGCATTTTAAACCTTGAAAGTGTCATTTGCTAGTTTTTTAAACCTCAAAAATATTACACTAGCTAGCACTTTAAACTTTCAAACTATTTTTACTAACACTTTAAACCTTGAAACTATCTCTTTTGTTTTACAGCCATAAAATTTATTACAAAATAATTACCGGAAAACTAACGAAATTTATGACGGTAATGTGACGATTTTTTTTTACGGTAGTCCTTTGGATTTCCGAATAAATAGTTCCATCAGAATTTTTTAAATTAAAACGGTTATATCAACGTACACAACAGATTTCCGACGGTTACTCGAAAATACTTCAGAAATTGTTCGACGGATTATCGACATAACTGTTATGTCAAAAATCCGTTGAATTAAGATATCGTAGGAAATTCCATCAGTTTTCCATAACTTTTTCTTGTAATGATGGAATTTTGACGGGGTCTTAATTCGACGGATTTTCGACATAATAGTTCCGTCAGCAATCCATCGAAAAATCTCTGATGGATTTTTGAGTAACCGTCGGAAATCTGTTGGAAAATATGCACATTGATATAGTCGTTTGATTTTCTAAAATTCTGACGAAACTATTTTCTTAGAAATTCGTCGGATTACCGTTAGAAATTTTGTCGGATTACTATCGGAAATTCTGTCAATATTTTGGTAACTATTTTGTAGTGAATTTTATGGCAGAAAAAACGTGGGAGGTAGTTTCAAGGTATAAAGTATTAATAAAAATACCTTCAAGGTTTAAAGTGCTAGCATCCACCGCTTTAAAGATTAAAAATACTATTTTCCCATTATATATATGAGTGTATATTACACTACCATAAGTAACATTATCTTGTATCTTCGAAACATAGCAACAAGACTTCATTGGTTACATCACCTTGTATCTTAGAACACATCAACAAGACACCATCAGTTCAAACTGCAAGTATATTTTTATGAAAGCAATGCACTGAAGGTTTGTATAGCAATCTGAGATCGTCAGCCATGTTATCCTCTCTTGATAGCTTAGTAGACAATTCCATAAGTAGTACAGTAATGATTATCATTTAGGTTTCCACATGCTTTCTCTTCCTATCATATAAACTCATATTCAATATGTTTAGGAATTTTAATAATTAGTATCCGTGATTTCTGTGTGAATATCTCTGTCAATCATTGTAATTTAGGTTGATTGATACGCTATTTTTTATTATATAAACTTTATTTGTTATCGCGAGAACTTAGCGTATGTCAAAATCATAATTAACAGAATAATGACACGTGTCGGTTGATCATTTAGATTATCAAATATGTTAAAAATTGTATTATTTTTGTTTTCGTTAATCGAAAAAAACAACGAAAAAGAAAAGATTAAATAGTAAAATTTATTATTTTACTTTCTATTTTTAATATATGTTAAATCTTTTTATTTCAATAAAATTTAAATTACCTTTTCTAATTTAGATTTTTATAGTATTATTCAAGATCCAATACATATCTAATTATTTGAACAAAAAATATTGATCCAGCCTAATTTGGTTTTTTTTTACGTCAAAATAAACTTTTTATTTAAACTAAGAACCATGCGCAAAAGATGAGGTTACTCGAGGTAACCACAATGGCACAGTAGTATTTACAAATGAAAAGGAAGAGCCGGAACTTCTTGCACTACATGCAAGAAAGTCGGCATGAACATTAACCATTCTGGGAATCATATATATGAAAAGGGAAGGGGACTCTCCAGCCTTATGACATGTCGGATCTCCTGCTTGCGACACCTGTCCTTTTCTGAATAATTAAAAAAAAATTCATTAAACGCCACTGCTTCCTCCGCTTCCTCTACCCTTACTGTTTCATCATTCTATCCTCTCCACTTAAGACCATCTCCAATGGTTGACTCTATTTTTTCTCTCTAAAAATAGAGATCTTCAAAAATAGAGCATGGATTTGCTCCAATAGTTGGCTCTATTTTTTATTTTAAAAATAATATTTGAAATATATAATATTTTTATTTTATTAACTAATTTATACTAAAACTCTTTACTTTTTAATTTTACAAATTTTATCCACTTATTTTATTCTATAACAATAGTTCAATAAAATTCTGATTTTATTAAACTTAAATATTTTATTATAAAAAAACATTGCATTATATCACATAAAATTAAAAAGATAACTATTATATTTTAAGCATCTCTATTGGTATAATTTTCCCACAGATGATCAATTAATGCGTTGCGTAGTGAAAAATGAGCTTCTTTGTCTTTGATTTGTCTATAACGAGCAAGAAATTTTTGGAATCGGGTAGTCTCATTATCCGCTATCTCGACCTCCGAAGGTAGAGCTTCTCTTCCAACTTCAATTTGCGCTTCGAGATCACGCTCATCCTCGATTATCATGTTATGTAAAATTATACATGTAGTCATTATATCGTGTATCACGTCTTTTTCCAAAAACGAGCCAGTCCTTTCACAATTGTGAAACGCGATTGGAGAACTCCGAAATCACGCTCTACATCTTTTCTACATGCTTCTTGTTGTGTAGCAAAATATTTCTTTTTTGGGCCAGTTGGTTCGTGAATAGTTTGCACTATGGTGGACCATTTTGGATATATATCATCAGCCAAATAATAACCTATGTTATACTCCTTTATCTTTAATTTCATGTATTAGTTTTGGTTTTATTTTATTTTATCATCTTTCATGTCATTTGTATTTCTAATTAATATATGTTATTGTTGCATTTTTAATTTTCTTTTATTCTTTAACAAGAAAAATACAAATATGAACACATAATTTTGTTTTAGTATAAAACAAATACATATATAAATTAAAATATCATATTATAAATAAAAAAGTGTTTGGAGAAATACACCATTGGAGATGCTCTAAACATTAATTACTCGAAACGGGTGACTAAATCAACATTTCGGCTTCTCCTTGGTTTTATTTAACTCGCCTGATGAATCCAATTCAAGCTGTGTTTGTTTTGTAAAAAAAACTTGTCAGTCTTCGTTTTTCTTTCTGGGCTCTCCAATTATGAGCTTAGAGAATGTAAGTTGATTCTGCAATCACCCGGAATCATATATTTGTGTTTTAATATTTCTAATATGTGTTTCCGTTGTTGTTAATTACATGTTATGTACAGATCTAAATGTCTTAATGTACCACCGGATGTGATTGGATTGTCTGTTCATCATTGGTCGTAGCTGAAAACAACTGATGATTCATTCATCAAAAAGGTTTTTTAATCGTTTATCGTTTTCGCTCAAGCTTCTATTCATCTTCAAAAAAGAATCCATGCCCTTGTAAAATTTCACCATATATGTGGTGTGCTACATGGGATGTCGAATCCAGATGCAGAATCTCTTTACAATACCTGTCGTGACCTCACTTCATAGCCTAATAGCTTTATTTATGTCTCTTTCCTTCTTCTCTGTTTCATTGACAGCCAGACTCAACTAATGGTATATGGTTTGAGTACAATTTCCCCTAAAGCTATATTCGTATGTGCAACAATGGTTTCTGATGGCCAAAGACCTTTTGATCTATGGGAACGGTAAAGACAAGCCTTCTACAGGGTTCATGTTTGAGTAACAACACTTGAAAGGCTTGTATTTCGATCAATCACCCAACAAGGTACACTCATGGCATTTTTACCACCCTACTTGTAACTCCATCGAGATAACTAATATTATACTTAATACTCCATTGTTCAAACTTGCAGAGTTCCCTGAACCTCAAAGAAGTAGGCTATGCTACGACATACTTGCAACACTCATGGAATTTAATCTTATCCAACCCCATATGAAATAATCTGTTTGTATGAGTAACCTCTGTTTAACGCATAAAAGAGATATTCTCTTGATTGTTTGATGATGGTTTTAGCATATCAGATTCTTAGTAATGTTTTCATGTTACTAACTATAACTTTCATTTATTTTGTACAGGCTTGGCTTCTTCCAGTGGTCTACGTCCATATCCTCCTCGATTGCATCAAGAAGGAAAAACTCCAATATAGACGCATAGCATGAATCATGATTCTGCTATATATGGCGAACTTGGCCAAAGTGAGAGAAGAATTAGGAGCTGATGTGTGGTCTCGTTTGAAGAATAGTTCCATTGGTGTGTTTGCCATGTTCGCTGATTTGGATTACAGATAGGCAGCTAAGCGAGCTCATTATTTATTAGTCAACCAGCTCTTAGTGGATGATCCCCATGAGATTTGGTATCTTATTGATGATAGACCAATCTGATTCTCTTTCCACGAGTTTGGAGCTTTCACTGGTCTTAATTGTGATGCAATGCCATATGATGTATGTTCTGTTAGCCACAAAGAGTTCTGGAGAGAGATGCAAATATCTACAGCAACAGGACCTACATTTGAAGAATTGGAGCTTGTAATGGCTAGAAGCCATCTTTGGGATTTGGATAAGAGGTATATGGTGGCACAATTGTGTCTACTTTCAATTGCGGTACTTAGCATTCATAGAGGATCTAGGATCCCGTTGGAAATTGCTAAAATAGTTCTTGATCAAGAGGCTTTTGAGAAGCATTTGTGGGGTAGAGTAGCTTTTGAGAAGTTGATAACGTCGATCAAGATCATGAGGCTGGTAAAAAAATCTTATTCGCTACAAGGACCTGTGCAAGTGTTATTGACTTGGTTGTATGAGCACGTTCATGGTGTAGGAGAAACATATGGGAAAAGAAAGGTGAAGGCAAACGAAACAGATCCTGATGAGGTTCCACATTTGACTTGGCACTCTGGTCGTGGAGCAATTAGCTTTGATAAATTCATAACCAAGGAGGCGGCTGCTCATGGGAAAGTAAGTATATGACACTTGTTCATGTTACTTCAAATGTATTGATAACGGCTTTTAACGTGATTAAACAATGTAGGTTCGGGTGAAAAATATGGTTGAAGATATTTACCCAAAGTGGAATGATGCTGACAAGATAGATCCACTAGTCAAGAACATGATTGAAGATATCATCAGTGGTACACTGCAAGCCAACGCTTGGTATGAAGATGAGAAGAAGAAGAAACACAAACTAGATGTTGAAGACAAAAAAGATGATATAGTTGATGATGCTGAAATGTGTAACAAGAAAAAAAAAAGATGAGAGGAAAAGAACATGGAGAGGTATGCTGATATATTCTTCTTAAGTTTCTGTAATTGGTGGTTGAAAATGTGTTTTACTTGCTGTTTCTTGAATGTCTAATTTGGTGGTTATTGAATGTCTATATTTCTGGTGTTTTTACTGTGAATTCTCTTTCGTGCAGGCTATGTTTAATATGGTGGAGATGGTGGCTGGTGACGTTGATGTAATGAAGTATGTACTGGGTGATTTGGCGAAGCTAGTAGAAGCAAATGAGAAAAATAATGAGAAGAATACTGAACAACAAAAGGAGATTGCTGACATGTTTTCAAAGATGAAAAAGTATTTGGAAGTTGCTGAAACAAAAGAGAAGAATGTTCAAGTTCAACATGAGGAGGATGTACACTCAAACAGAAAAGTTGATGATGAAGCTTCAAGTGCAGCACCAGTAAGTTATCTCTAATGTTATGTTTCTTTTTACTAATTGGTTACTAATTCACTAACGTTATATTTATCTACAGTCACGGATGGTAGAATTGAATCAAACCTCCAATAACGAGTTCCCAAGTTCAAGAGTGGTGAATAAAGTGAAAGAAAAGGAACCTAAGAAGAAAGTGAAGACAAGAACCAAAGGTGAGATGAAGGAGAAGAAAGAGAAGGACCTTGGAAATAAACAAACTGAACCTGGGAAAAAAGAGAAGAAAAAAAGGAAGTTCAAAAGAAAGGGAAGATAGAAAAGAAAGTTGAGACGAAGGAGAAGAAAGAACAGGAAAGTGAGGTTAAAGAGAAGAAAGCACAGAAAAGTGAGGATAAAGAGAAGAAATAACACGAAAGTGAGGATAAAGAGAATAAAGGAAATAAAGATGAGAATACAAAGAAGAAAGATGAGAAAAAGACGAAAGTTGTAGTGAAGATAGAGAAGACAGATGGTGAGAATGAGAAGAAAGCTGAGGCATGTGATGAGGAATCAATATGGTCAAACCCAAAGGATAAAGAGGCTAATAAGATGCTGGACAAGGCAATAGATGGATTGCTGAACTTGACAACCAACTTGGATGTTGGTACTCCTAAACCAAGACGTGAAATCATGCTGGCTGGTTCTCAAAAATACCCATTTGTTGGAAACACTACAGTGAAGAGAATCATCAAAGGTATTAAAGTCTCGCCTGCTCAGTACGATTCGTTTGAAGTTGTGGATGAATTCCTACATGAGAAGCTATTGAAGTTCTTAAAGACTGATGAGTAAGTAATCAATATCCTTCCACTTTTACTATTGCCATAGTTGATCATTTGCAATACAACCAATTTTTCGTCATTTGTTCTGTAGGAAAGAACATCTTTTAACCAAGGAAAATGACCGCCGATTCTACCTGTCGATTCTTACTCCTAGGGAGGATTGGATAAGCAGTGATTTTGGGGTACGTTTCTTTGGTCCAATTATTTTCCATAAGCATTACATATGGTCATGTTTTTTTGTGATTATTAGAAGTTTTCTTTCTTGCAGCACATTTCTGTGGCAATGAATATGTTCTGTAACAGGCATATGAGCCAGCCGTCTCCTTTCTACAGTCAGCGGATAGCCTTCTTGGATGCTTTCTTTGTCAGGCATCTGTAGGATGACTACCATGTATATCTGGCTCAGGGAAAAAAATTTTATCCCGGAAAACATATTGGGACAACTTCTTTGGTCTTCAGCCTGTGGTGACTAACAAGAAGTGGTGGATTGATATTGATAACTTGTATGGGTGCTTGTTTGTGGGTACAAATCATTGGGTTGCTCTGGATATTGACTTGAGGACGAACATAATATTTATTTACGATAGCATCCCAACAGAGGACGATGAGAAGCTGCAACAAAGTGTTCGCCCTATCAGGAAACTAATTCCAGTAATACTTAGTGAATATATCCTTGTTAAGGAGCGCAAGAAGAGCTGTGCAATGATGGAAGTGAAAAGAATATTGACCAATGTACCAGTCAATGAAAACCCAGGAGATTGTGGTGTGTATTCTTTGAAATACATAGAGCGTCTAGCATTGGGATTGAAATTTGATGGTTTAAGCGACAAGATCATTCAGGCTGTTCGGGTGAAGCTTGCATCTGATATTTTTGCTGAAGTTCATCACGAGGTAACATATGGCCTCTTTGATGAGTATTGTCTTTGTAAGGATGTAGGTCCCTAGCTTCTTGATGAAGATGTGAGTGATGGTGACATAGAAAAACTACAAGTTTAGTTTGTTTCTTATTGAATTTTTATTTTGTTGCTTAGTGACACTTGTTACTCTTGTATTGTACTATAAATATGTTGTACGATGTGATGTTGTTTAATTATGACTTATTTATGACTTAGTTTGCAACATTTTATTGGTTTTACTATGACAATGGTAATGGTAATTGGTCTTTGTTATCTTCCTATGAATCATGTTGAAATCTATGAGATGTAATGACAATGACAATGGTAATGGTAATTGATGTTTGCTTCACGAATGGTCAAAATACCATCTAATCAAATTACGTAAACGAAAAACTAATACACAAACAAGGAATCAAATGGTTCACGAAGCAAAGTAACTAATGGTTCATAAAGCAAAATAACAAATGGTTCACGAAGTACATGTTTTACGGTTATGCCCAGCTAAGTTACAATTTCCACAGGTGTGTTGCTTCCGTGGCCTTTTCTTGTCCATAGCAACTTCCAAAGTTTCAAACCTTACTAAAGTTTTAAAATATAAATTATAAAAAATTTTAAACTATTATTTATATATATGGTATAAAAAATGTTTAAAAGACTACGAATATTTGAAGTATAAATGTTATTGATATTTAAGCTTCATAAAAGTTTAAAAAATTATTAATATTTAAGGGCATCTCCAACATTACAACATATCCACCTTCAAACTCCATTTAGAATAAAATCTTCTCCAACCCTACTTAATTTCTAACTCTAAAATGGAGATATACAAGTTTTATTTTATATTTGGAGTTTTTCCAATTCATTGCTATTTTACATATATTATACACCAAAATAAGTTAAACTAAAAATAATTCCAACACGGATTTAACACTTATAATCAAATTGTTACAAAATTTTGAATAGTTTTAAAAAATATACATAACACCACTTATCAACTTTTACAACCAAATTATGTCCTAAGCTAAAATATCAATTCAATTTTTCTAGTCATGTACATTTTGAATATCGGATACAAGACAAGAACGGGTAATTTAGCTAATGAAAAACATTATCCAAACTATTCCCAATAAAATACTGAACGGAAAATTTTGGGTAGCTAGACAGGATCCGGAAAAATGGGTAGATAAATTCAATTCTCAAACTCTAACTAATTTGTGAAGGGTCAACTTTGGGATAGATATTTCAGGTATTTTTGAAAAAAATAGAGAAATTTTTAAAAATATGAAAAAATTTAGATAATTTCAAATAGTTTTGTAAAAATTTACTTTTTTTTACATCAAAAAATAAAAAATATAAACGGGACAGATGGGTATTCCATTCTAATCTCTTACCCAATCCTTATTTATTGAACTAAAATAGAAATTCTCAAACGGATAATTATTTTTAAAAAATGCTTATGAGATAGAAAATTCTCCACGAGTACGGGACGTAACATATTTCCCATCTTAAAATAGATAGACTTAAATTTGTTTACCAAAATTTATATTTGTTTTAAAACATAACTTTGCATGTAAGTGTGGGTCTGATTCTATACAAAGAAGGCAAACGTCATAGAAAAACAGTGAATGTGGTTTTCAAAGAAGGATTCAGAATTGAGAAAATAAAGATTAGAGGTAAGGGAGCCTACAATTTTTTTTAAAATTCTTACATAATTTATTTTTATTTATTTTAATAACTAAATCTAATGACTATTTATGTTCTGACTTAATTTTAAAGAACACGTGAAGAAATAGTATATCTTAGTACATGTAGTCATCGGATAAACAACCTCATGATTTCTCATTTCTGATACAACAGTTTAATGCTTGGAATTTCTTATGTTTTGTTGTTTTGCTGTTGATAGATGATGTCGATACATGTTTTGGTTTCCAATTAGTTAGGAATTTTTTTATTTGGACTAATTTAATATCTAAATTGGTAAGATTTTCTCTAAATTGTTTCAATGGGAGAAAAAGACATGATTGAAGTGGCGTACGTTTGAATCAAACAACATAAAATTTTGATTTCTACATGGAAAATGATACAATTCAATGTTGAAACCACGTTAAATATATTATAAACTATAAGGAAACGAAAAACTACAAAATATATATTAAAAACCAAAATAAAAATATTTATAAACAATAAAAAAACAAAAATAAATAGCACCTTAAAATTACACAAAAGATAAAAAAATATTTATAAACAGGAAAAAAAATTAAAAAACTACAAATTTATATTAAAACAATTGACCCGCGGTGTACCGCGGGTTCGAATCTAGTGTTAATAATAAAACTCACAAGTGTTTTATGTTGTTTTGCAGGAATTTTCTTTTATTTTGAGTCACTAGAAGTCCCATCATTTTGTATCATAGAGTCTAGAGAGTATTTCGTTTGTCATTCTTTTCTTTCTTGTATAATTTCAGCCAAGAGAAGCCACCAGCTGCTGAGCTATTTATAAAACTCCTTCTCAGCTTGTAAATTTTAACCTATGAATTAAAAAACACGAATTTTCGTTGAAAGAAAACCCTAACCACCCCTTTCTTCTTTGCATGAAAAACGATTGAAGCTAGAGTGCAAACCTCTCTTCTTTCTGTGTGTGATTCACTTGAAACTGAGTGTTCAGACTTATCATAGAGCTTCTCATCCTCTGTGTGGTGTCTCTTGGTCCCCAGTTATTATCTTTCTGCCATTTATCCACTTGAATCCTCAAAGAATATTCGTACGAGCAGTTGGAGATTCACCGCCCATCTATCACACTTGCGGAGCGTACAAACGTTCATACATCAATATAGAAAGTTAAATTTATTTATTCATATAGAATAATAAAATTTTCTAAATAACTATCTCCTATAATAAACAATTCTTTCTACTTCTTTTGCTAAAAAAAATTAAGATATATAATAAACGACAAATATTTAATTTTATATATTTTCTTAAATTTAATTTATTTTAAATTTTAGAAATCTGTCCATCAAAGAGGTCGTAATTTAAGTGTATTATATAGCTTACATTGAGCTTCTCTTCAGAAAGATACATAAATATTTTTCATCATCTATGTCCCTCTATTATCTCTATACTATTAAAAAAGATGTACTATTGGACCTATTGCCAAACACATTTTCAAGACTACTTAAATGAGATAGTTTTAGCATTACATCCAAACAAGATTTTTTTATTAGATTAAAAAATTAATTATTTTAAATAATTATTAGTTTCCAAAAATTAAAACTCATTTTTTCTCTCTAATTAATTATGAACGAGAATTAAAATTACTTTTTTAAAAAAATTGTTAACCAATTGCAGAATAAAGATCTGAGATCTATATCATATTAATTTATTTTCGTTATTATAAATGAAATATTGGTTAAGATTTAAAATTATGATTCTCTTATCATCTTTGTTTGATCTTGTTTTTAATTTGATTTGAATTTTCATATAATACATATAACTAAAAAAGATCTATAATTTTTTTTACATATGTTGCAATTCAAAATTTTTGAAACAGACATATATTACTCAAACGATGAAAAAAACGTGTGTGTTTATTCAATATTCCACATCGACTAAAATTTTTGAGCAATAATTCATAGTCATATTATAAAAAATATAAAAATGATTCCAAATCCGAATGAACAGGAATGTTGACTTAACGACTTAACAATCATCCAAATTTAAAAGTTTTATTTGGTTTAATACGATTATTTAGCTGAACTTATAGTTTAACTAAATTTTATAAATATTTAATTTTAAAAAAGTTTCAGATATTATAAAAACTTTGCGATGAGTATTTCGGGTATTTTTGTAAAACAATTAGAGAATTTTTTAAAAATATGAAAAAATTAGATAACTTCTAATAGTTTTGTAAAAATTTATTTTTTACATCAAAAAAAATAAATAAACGGGACATATGGGTATTACATTCTAATCTCTTACACAATCATTATTTGTTAGACTAAAATTTCAAATTTCAAATGGATAATTATTTTAAAAAAATGCTTATGAGATAGAAATTCTCGACTGGTACGGCACGAAACATATTTACCGTCCTAAAATGGATAGACTTAAATCTTTTTACCAAACTATATATATATTTGTTTAAAAACATAACCTCGCACGTACGTGATTATCCAATCCTAGAAAATGAAGGCAAACCTCAGAGATAAACAATGAATGTGGTTTTCAAAGAGGTGTTTCTGAATTTGAAAAAAACAAATTGAGGTAAAAGAACTTACAATTTTTATTTTATGTTCTCACATAGTTTTATGCAACATGTGATGGTGAAAATCAAACCAAACCAAGCTTCATTCATTTCTTCAAATTAAACTTTCTTAATTGCTTATATTTGATTATTAAGATATTTAAGTATGATATTGCTTTTCTTATTTGAGATTTTAGTTGTTAGTTCTTTTCTAATAATGAAATAAAATTGTTGCATTTGCTTTAAAATAAGACACATGTTCGAATATTCGAACCCATATGCTCTCTTCCCTCAACGTATAGTGTAATTGATTATAGAACATTGACAATATAAATATGATTGTTGTATGTGATGAAGAATTATTAGAAGATAAGAGGTATGTTTGTGTTACCATATATATGATTGGAGAGGATGTATTTTAAAAAATAATTTTCAAACAAAACCGTGTACATGTAATCTAAAAAACACTCTCAAGTCTTTCTTCAATGATGTAATCTAAATTCCAAAATTACAATTTTTGCAATTTGATGCTAAAACTACTTTAAATATATTGTAACCAGATAAACGGTAAAGAAACAAACAAAACTTTAAATATATATTATACAAGCAAAAAAAAAACAAATAGCAACTTAAATTTACAGGAATAAACTTTAAATATTTATAAACAAAAAAACTATAAATTTTTTTTAAAAAAATTTACCGTACCGCGGATTCGAATCTAGTTGGTTATAAGAAAAAAACTAAAATCGCGACGAACAAAAAAACATATTTAAAAATCAATAGTTAGGAATAATTTGAAAATATGTGTTGTAATGTGTGACAGAGTATGTATGTATATATATAAGGGGTGTTAATAAAGCTCAAAACTTTCATAGCAAGAAAAAAAATTGTATGAAAGTAATAAGTTTCTTATATTTAAATTTCAATGATAAAAATATATCTTCTCGATTTGATTGCCATCTTTACTACCAGACCGGGATTATCTAATAAAGTTTTTAATTAATGAGCCTGGGCCTTTTGGGCTGTTCTTATGATCCGACCCGACCCGACCCGACCCAACTCCCAATTCTTTGACCAAAAGCAAAATAAGAAGATCGGGTCAATCACGGTCCACGCCCAAAGCTCTTTCGTCTTCCTCCTCCTGAAGAGTCTCCGAGTTCTTAGAGAAAGAGAGAGAGAGAGAGAGAGAGAAGATCGAAGATGGAAGGAGGAGCTGCGCTTTACAATCCTCGAACTGTGGAAGAGGTTTTCAAAGATTTCAAAGGTCGTCGTGCTGCCATTGTCAAAGCTCTCACCACCGGTAATTTCCTCAATTTCTCCGATTTTACTCCGTTTTTAGCGTTTATTTATGCTTATCTTCTCCGATCTAAGTTCAATTTCTGAGAAATTTTGATTTTTTTTTATCTTTTGCAGAAGTTCAAGAATTTTACCAACAATGCGACCCTGGTTAGGGTTTCTCTCTTTTGGTTCCCAATTTTGAGTTTTTTCGACTTGATTTTTCATGTGTTTTCTCTGTCTATAGATCAGAAAAGTACAAATCTTGTCTAGATTTAGTCTCTTTGTGTGGTAATTGTATTGTATTATCTGATTTATACTTAGTCTCTCTTGTGTGGTAATTTGATTCAAGTTGTTGTACACTTTGATTAGACTGTAGTCTCTTTGTGTGGTTATTTGATTTCAAAGTTGGGGTTTAAATTGTATAACCTGACTAGACTTGGTCTCTTGTGTGATAATTTGATTTCAAAGTTCGGTTTTTGAATTTGTACAATTTGATTTTTAGACTTTAGTCTATTTGTGAGGTAATTTGATTTCAAAGTTGGTTTTTTTTTGTTTTGTTTTTTTGGACAATCTGGGTTTTGCAGAAAAGGAGAATCTTTGTTTGTATGGGTTACCAAATGAAGAATGGGAAGTGAATTTACCTGCTGAAGAAGTACCTCCAGAGTTACCAGAGCCAGCTCTTGGTATTAACTTTGCTAGAGATGGACTCTCTGAAAAAGAATGGCTTTCTCTTGTCGCTATTCACAGTGACGCTTGGTTACTTTCTGTTTCCTTTTACTTTGGTTCAAGATTCTCTTTCCACAAGGAAGACAGGTGATGGAATGATTCATGGTTTCGCTTTCGGTATTATCCTTGATTTGTATGTATATGTGCTTTAACTTGTTTAATAATTCAGGAAGCGTTTGTTCAACATGATCAATGAGGTTCCTACTATATTTGAAGTTGTGACTGGAATGGCTAAAAAACAAGCAAAGGATAAGTTGTCATCTGGTGCAAATCAAAATGGCAGCAAATCCAAGTCCAACTCAAAAATGGTAATAAGACCTTTACTTATCCTTTTTCCTCTTTGGTTTCAGAGCTTTTAGACATTGATTGGCAAAGCCGACGTTGACAAAATTGCACCTACTCAATCCATTACTAGCTTTTGGGGGAATCTTGGTTATTTCATAATCTTGGAAGTCTCTGTAGACTATAGAGAATATCATCCCTACCATAGAAGCTTGTTGTTCTAGTACTATCTCTCTAGATCTATGCTATCCTTTTTGTCTCTTTGTTTTTGCACTTTTCGGAAACTGAGATTGTTAGAATAGATATCCATACAACAAATGAGTGATGTATGATTTACCTGTTGTAACTGGTTTAATTCATATTCTTGATTAGTAGGGTGGATAAAACAAAAGAGACAGTGTGTTGTTTGGATTGATATTGAGTTTCTCGAGTATATAATTTTGCTTGCTTTGATTTGGAATACAGAGAACTTCAGATGGCAAAAGCTCAAAGACCATGCAGGCGAATGAGGAGGAAGAAGAAATAGATGAAGAGGATGAGGAAGACCATGGTGAAACCCTTTGTGGAACATGTGGAGACAGTGATGGTGCTGATGAATTCTGGATCTGCTGCGACCTTTGTGAGAAATGGTTCCATGGCAAGTGTGTGAAGATCACTCCAGCTAGAGCTGAGCATATCAAGCAATACAAGTGCCCTTCATGCAGCAACAAAAGAGCTCGAGCCTAAATATGTTCTGTTGTAGTGAATAGACTAGTGAAAACTCTCACTACCCTCGTGACCTCCTCTTTATTTGGCTAGTCTTAGCTCTTTATTGGCCATAACAGCTTGGGCCTATTTCTCTGTAAAATTTGTTTTATTCTGCAACTGAAAAAATTTAACTGAATTTGTGACCTCTGGTAGAACCATCTCACATGTCCTAAATCAAAATGCTCATATGAAGTTAGCTTTTAAACCAAACCTTATTAGGTAAATGCAGTACCACACGCAAGCCTAGGTCTCACTTCTGATTCAAGGTGGTAAACATTATCATTCAAAGATGGTTATTGTCTACTCTCAGAACTAATTCTAGATCACAAAAGGGGAAAGGGTCAAAATCAACATGAACAACTTTTACGATGTCTTTTAATACACTAACTAAGATTCAGTGCGTCTTTTAACAACTTACAAAATTTTCAAAACACCTACATAAACTTTCATCATATGTGCTCTGAAATCAATTTTGACCAAAACAAAGTTAGTCAAACTGTTGAGTCAGATGCGACATGGTATATTTCTATTGAATCAGATGCCACGTGGCATTTTGTTTTGCTGAGTCAGATGCCGCATAAATTTTTATTTATTTTTTTTCATTTTGAAGTTTTATAATATTTTGGGTCTAAATTTTTTTTGACACTTATAATAGAGAACTAGAAACATCATTATCAATTCAACTATCTTATCATTTTTTTATCATTTATGTAGCTGCAATGGGAACTTTAGTGGGAAATCTGACATGTCATCCATATTGTGTCACACGTGGCATCCATGTCAGTAGCATTTAACGGTGCAGTAACGGTATGTATGATTTTGCACAAAACTATAATTGAAGTGTCGATATTTAAATTATTAAATAATAAGGGTATGTTTTAGTCTACTTTTTAACGAGGGTGTGAATTGAACATAGTTATGTTTTGTGGGTATGTAAAAGCCGACTTCTCTAAAAGGGCTACGTAGCTTTTGGCCTTTTTAACTTCGGGCTCAAGGAACGGGAACCTTGTAGCTGCGCTACTAAGACCTGCCTCAACCAGAAGTTGCTTCATAGTACTGCTGCAGGCAATATCTTTCTTAAAGGATACCTTCACTGGATGTCCAGCCTTATGCCACATGGCATCTCTTAGTGCGTTAACGTCCTCGTTCCACCACCAAGAGAATTGGTCACAACCAGCCCATACTTGTTCTTCTACGGTGTTGAATGCATCCATGGACTGGTAATTGTAGTGGTAAGAGGCCGTGATCAAAGAGTAGCCCTGGAGAGGAATCACTCTAGTGGCAAGGAAATGTAGCTTGGGAATAATCTTCTTTTCAGTTTCAGACAAATTCAGAGGTTTGGACAGTTCTGCTTTCCACTTTGAGTCCGCATCGTCCTTGATCACTATGGCGTCCCCATCATGTCCTACCGCTAGCTTTGCGGTGTCCATCTCTGCCACTGTGAGGTTGTCGGAGACTATGCAGTACAATTCAGTGGACACAACCCTAGCCACTCCAATGGAAATACCTTTCTTGCACCTCAAGGTAGGATTAACACCGGTTTCAGGTTGAATGGTCATCCTTGCAATCTCTTGCCTTGTGAAGTCATTCGTCTTTCTGAATCGCTCCCTCAGGGCTAAGACCTTCTATTGGAGACCAGTGCCAGGTCTTGCTTATGGTTTCCTCACTAAAGTTCCCACTCATGATGTTTAAGCCAGTAATGAAAGAGATAGGAAAAATCTCTACTTGAGGGATCAGCGTAGTCATTGGCTCCTTTGAATCTGATTCTATGGTCTTCATACTTTTTCCAGTGTCAGAGGATAAAATATTGAGACCCTTTGGGACATGTATTTAAACTAATGCATTGCAGTCTTTGTCTCTTGGGGAAGCGCAAAGGTTTTTGGGTTTAGGTATATCAGAAATTAGGAGTATCATTAAGGCCATTGAATGTTGCTGATGAAATACATTAGATTTCTTATTTGTTTTGTTTTGTTTTCCTCTGTTTAGTTTTATTGATCAAAGTCAATAGAAACTCAATGTTACTAAATACTCCACTTCATTATTATTTTTTTTTTCCAACCAAACATTAAAAAATTAGAAACTCATTCCAATGTTGGTAGCCCAAACTAGAGAAAAAATATTTACAAAAGTAGATTCAGAAAATAAAAATCTAGAGGTTCGTGCTAAATAGTTGGCATGTTTATTATTTGATCTTGGAATTCTTGAGATGATAAAACCATGTATAGAATCTCGGAGACGAACAAGCTCATCAAACTGATTGGAGAAAGCTGGCCACTCCTCTGGAGACTGTACCATTGAGACGAGCTATGCACAATCAGTTTCGAACACATGACAAAGAAGCCTTGCTGAAATAATAGAGTACACTGCCCATAAAATGCTTCTAACTCCGAATGCAAAGGTGAATTGGTTTTCCGGTTACACTTTACACCCAACAACCTTACATTATCCTCTCCCTGAATACAAACCCAACCTAGGCCTGTAGTAGGGTCAGATGATTTCCAAGAACCATCTACCCGGCATCGAAATGATGTAGGGGTTAGCTCCAACAATTCCATGTTAACTACATCCTCTATTGGACATAATTGTGCCTCCTTCGAAGCCAAATATTCAGTGCAAGCCCGATCTAAAATGTGCACGTTTTCTGGCCATTAAGAAGACTGATGGGTCTGCGGTATTGGCTAGAAAATATGTGTAGGAGATTGTGAGACTTTATGGAGTACCGGTGAGCATTGTCTCGGACCGGGATCCTAAGTTCACATCTGAGTTCTGGAATGCGTTTCAGGCGGAGATGGGCAGGAGGGTGCACATAAGTACGGTTTATCATCCTCAGACAGATGGACAGTCAAACAAGACCATCCAGACTCTGGAAGATTTATTGAGGATGTGCATGCTGGATTGTGGTGGTCATTGGGTGGATCGCTTTAGATTGGTTGAGTTTGTGTATAACAATAGCTACTAGGCGAGTATTAGGATGGCTCCATACGAGGCTCTGTATGGGAGGCTATGTCGTACACCTTTGTATTGGACTCAAGTGGGGGAGAAGAGCACTTTGGGTGCGAGTTTTGTTCAAGAAACCATAGAGGGGATCCGGGTTTTGAAGTTGAACATGAAAGAAGCCCAGGATCGGCCAAAAGAGTTATGCCGATAAGAGGCGGAAAGAGTTTGTGTTTGAGGTGGGAGATATAGTGTATCTCAAGATGGCTTTCCTGAGAGGTCTGAACAGGTCCATTACTATGGCTAAGTTGAGTCTGAGGTATATGGGGCCGTTCTGGATTGTAGAGCATGTTAGACCGGTAGCGTATCGGTTGGAGTTACCCGAGATTATGCAGGCATTTCATAAGGTCTTCCATGTGTCGATGCTGAAGAAGTGTGTGCATAGGGGTGACGAGGTATTGGCTGAGATTCCGTCAGATCTCCAGCCCAATATGATCATTGAGGCGAGGTCTTTGAGAGTTCTCGAGCGGAAGGTCAAGGAGCTTCGTCGAAAGAGGATTCCGATGATGCGAGTTCTATGGGACTATGACGGGGTGCTCCTTTAAATAACTTTTTGTTCCTAGCTTTCCACAAAAACCATAGTATCCAAGGGAAACACTTTGATGTAACTTGTTCTTTTAAATAATTCGGTATTCTCCAAAAAAGAATTCCGACCTTGTCGGAAAATTATTTTGTGATAAAGAAACCTTTGAAAGCGTCCAAGTTTGTAAAGCGAAAGAACACTCAAAAAATACATGATAAATAGTTTCCTCATAGTTTCCACATCGGCTACAAATATTATCACAACTAACTCCCCGATGATTTAATCTTGATGTAATAGCAAGTGCTCCTAAAGCGATTTGCCAAAATAAATGTTTAATTTTTTGGGGAGCTTTAACTTTCCAAGCCTGAGCTTTAAGAGCTATACAATTCGGCCCCCAAGTTACCTCCCCTAACATATCCCTTGCTAACTCATAATCTGACTTGACCGTATATTTTCCAGATTTTGAGTAGTGCCAAATTAGCCTATTCTCCTTAAATAATTTACTAATAGCCATGCCTCTAATCAAAGAAATATCTTCTGGATCCATAAATCTTGTAAGACCAGTAAATACCACACCTTGGATACCGGATTAATTACACAACTTACTTTCAAATTTGGGTAATCCTCGCTTCCTCTGCCAATTGCCGGTCTAGGATTCACATCTAGAATCCAAGGATCTTTCCAGACTGATATATCACGTCCATATCCTATACTCCATCGGGCACCTTTTTGAACTAAGTCCTTTGTTGAAAATATACTCTTCCATCCAAAGGATAGGGAGTATGTGTTTTTAGCCTATAAGGGATGACACTTCCTATAATATCTTCCTTTTAATACCTGAGCGATCAATGAGTTCGGATATTGAATAAGTCTCCAATATTGCTTTGCCAACATTGCGTCATTATATTTCTTGAAACAAAGGAAGCCCACTCCCATTTCTGATTTAGGTTTACACATTTTCTCCCATGTAAACCAGTGGAGACCTCAGTCCTTTCCATTGGAATTCCACTAAAATTTTGAGACCGCACTTGTTAACTTTGAAGTTAAGTCTTGCGGAAGTTTAAAACTGGACATAACATATGATGGTAGGGCTAAGGCCACCGACTTAATCATTATTTCCTTGCCTCCTTTCAAAAGAAATTTAGCTGGCCATCCATTAATACGGTCATTAAGACGTTCTCTAACATAGTTAAAGATTTTACACTTCGAGCCATCCAAGCTCTCTGGTATCCCAAGATAATACATACCTCCTTCCTTTATAATACCAATCAATCCTTTCATATGGGTTTTAGTTTGATTGTTTATTTTATTACCGAACATAACCGATGACTTGGTAAAGTTGATCTCTTGTCCTGAAGCTTTCCCATATCTCTTAATCACATCCAAAATACTTTAACATTCCTCCGCCTTTGCTTTACAAAATAAAAGACTATCAACCGCAAATAGTAAATGCGAGATAGCTGGACACGCCCGGGCTACTGAAATTGAAGTAATTTTTTTTATCTTTTCCGCCTTTTTAATATTCGCTATCAACACCTATGTGTATAAAATAAATAAATATGGCGATAAAAGATCCCCTGTCTGATTCCCCTTTTTGGGACAATATGGCCTTTCGGTTGCCCATTCATTAGAACCTGATACGAGACCGAACTAACACTCCACATAATCAAGAATATCCAAACCTAATTAAACCCTAAATGATGCAGAACTGCCTCCAAAAAACCTCATTTAATCCTATCATAAGCCTTACTCATATCTGTTTTAATTGCTAAAAGAATTTCTCTACAGAATTTTTTTGTACGGAAACCATGAAACATTTCCTGAGCTATTAAAATATTATCTATGATAAGCCTACCCGAAACAAAAGCCGATTGTGTTTCCGAAATTAACTGAGGTAAAACCTTCTTAAGCCTCAAACAGAGATTTTTTGATATAATCTTGTAACTAACATTACAAAGACTAATTGGCCTAAATTCCGCCATCCTCTGCGGTTTTTCTTTCTTTGGAATTAAGCAAATGTTAGTTTCATTTAGTCTTTGATCAAAGCGCCCTGAAAGAAAAAAATCTTTAACCAATTCCACTAGATCATCCTTAATAGAATACCAAAATCTTTGATAAAAAAGCGCAGTCATCCCATCTGGCCCTGATGCTTTCTCTGGATGCATCACAAAAAAAGCTTTCTTAACCTCCTTCTATGATATTTCTTTTGTTAATTCTTTATTCATGATTTCAGATATCACAGGTTGTACTTCATGTACCGTCTCTTCAATTCCACTTGTATTCGATTCCGAAAAAGCTCACTGAAGTAACCAGTAGCAATATCCTCCATATCTTTCTCCGACTCATCCCATCTATTATCCGATCCAAATAATCCTGAAGTTTTATTACAATGTTAATTTTTTTTGGTTTTAATGTTGAGAGACTAAATGTTTATTTAAGTGAAAAACTTAATAATGAAGTGGCAGTAGCTTAACTATATCATAAGATTATATAGGTAACTAGCTAAACTAGAGATCATCTTCAACTAATGATCTTAGCAAATGATAAAGCAACTGTTATTGAAAACACTCCATGTCGATGAAGGTAAATTTGCTGCAGTACTCTATTAGCCTTTCTTTTGAGTATGATGATCTCTGGTTACAGGGATAGCCATCACAAGTGTGCCACTATGATGAATCTTAAGCTATTTTGCACTGAAGAAGATTATCGAGATTTCTTGAGGATGGTCATGTCCGAGAGAGTTTGATGCATTTTGGAACATAAACAATATGGGTTTTTAAATGTTATTGTCAGTGAGATTTGATTGGATTTTAGAAATCTTTTCTTGATCCAAGACCATCAACCTTGGTTGGTAACACAATGGACATCCAATGAAAACACTAGATAGTTTCTTATCAAACACAACACAGGTACATGATTCTCATACAATTCAGAAAAAAAGAGAAGAGAAAACGACACTGGTGTGAATAAAGGATTCGCTTTTCTTTAAAGGATTTAGGCAAGCTGAACAAAGGTGTCCTCGTGACTTTTATTACTCTTCTTCATCTCATTCGTCATTCTTGTATGAAACAAAGGTGTCAACTTTGAGAATCTGCAGTGTAGAGAAATCGAATCCTCAATCCTCACTTGATCTCTCAATCTATTCACGCAACAATAAAACACAAGATTTGGTAACCCAGTTCACGACCGCAGCCGCTACGTCTGGGGAGAGTCTGTGTTCTCAACATCCACTAATGAATCGGAATCACCCCGATTGTGGTTTACATGAAGATTAACTCTCACTCCTGATTACACCATCGATTTACATGAAGAAGAAGATAAAGAAGAAGAGAGAAGAGTAACAAAGAAATCCAACCTAGAACCCGAGAACACATCTATCACCTGTACTCTTTCTATGTATCTCTTTCTCTCTAAACCCTTTGCCTAAGGAAGCATCGCCATAGAAGAAACAGATTGGAACAAAACCTAAAAGACTTGGCCTTCTCTATTTTATACTCTCACCAACAAACAAGATGATGGTCCGTGTAATGACCTAAAGCATACCTCACATGTAGCTGCATATGACACTAAGCCAACACAATAGATGATACCCTCTGTTTCTTTGAGAAGCTTTCCAATACTTAGCCAAATCACCTTTTGGTTCTCCTTTATTTCTGCAATCTTTTCTTCTCCAGATTTTCTCTAGGATTCAAACTGAGCTTCTTAAAGCTTCTTCTTCAATCACCACTAAAGTTGTATCTTATTCTACATGCAGAAAATGAAATCCAATAATGCTTAAGCCATTTCGAAGTGAATAGATAGAAGTTTCAGGTTTCTTCCTCTCCTTCTTACCTTAGTATCAAAAGCGTGTAACTTAACCATCTGTGGATTAGCAATCAACTTGGGGTCACTCTCAATCCAGGTGCATGGGACAGCCACATCCGTGTTAGTATATGCCAATACATCAAACACACCTAAACATATGCAATTAAAACTAGTAGTGTGGATATGATGGTCGCTCAAAGTTCCTTACATGTTTCATCAAGACAAGACAAGTAAGTAATGTTGGAAGTAACTTGTCTCATTATAGCTTGAATCTCCTTATCACTTTTCATCTTCAACTAATGATCTTAGCAAAAAAGATTCAATGACTGATCGAGGAAAGGATAATTTTCTCTCATGCCCCTCTCTAAAAAAGTTTTACTTCAATATCCCTGTTATGTTTTTTATTTAGTTTAAAATTAAATTTAAATCAAAAAGTGGGTAAATGTCTTAAAAGCCAAGACAAGTTACTTAAATTACAAAAAACTGTGACCCTCAAACAAAAACACGAACCTTAACCCAACTCATTAACATTTAGCCCATTAACAAGTCCAATAACAAGAATGAAAAGAGAAACTGATATAAATCAGATCTGATCCCTTCTTTCCTGATTTTCGTTTCTGCTTTCTTCTTCCCGTGTCTCGTGTTCTTCCTCCTTTTCTCTTCACCATAACTTTCACCTTCTGTAACTTCGTTAAACCACTGAAAAAACTCTCGTTTCTCAGCTCGAAAACTCCTCCACCTTTGGTTTTCTCGGATCGCCATTAAGTATTTATCTTGGACTGTGTGTCTTCGTCGACATTTTTTTGTTCTAGTTCTCCTCTGTTCTTTTTTTGCAACCGTCGTTCATCATCCCCTCTGTAAGATCAGTCTCTTGAACCGTAACCTCTCAATGTCAAAAACCTAGGGTTTACAGTAAATAATTTATTGGGAATTTGTTTAGGGTTTTATGGGTCTGTCCGAAATGGGGAAATGAATTTCATCTGAAATCTACTAATTTGGATAAAATATTGTGAATGAAATTCGTGTTTGAGTTGATTGATGTAGTGTGTGAGAGGCCGAGAAATGTAGAATAGGGTTTTACAAAAATTGTGTTTAAGTTAATTGATGTTGTGGAGTGTGTGTTTATCTTGCATTGTAGATATGGCTAAAAAAGAAACCCATAAGTTTAAAGCACGGCTTCGTCAGCACCAGAAGAAGTAGAATCCTTGTCCTCATCAATTGGAGAGGAAGTTGAGATTCAGACAGCTTAGAGAGATCATCCCCGAAAAATCCAGAAGCAGAAGAGGAGTCCTCAGATAATGGACATGATGAACCATCGAATCAGGTAAAACCAGTATGACTGAGTAAACCTAGTGGGGAAATGTTTAATTGTATATGAAGTTTGGATTTCCCACATATTTGATGAAGTTTAAATTTGGTAAAAATAGAATCGTTATGAAAATCATTATGAAAAGGTAATCTTGGTACAACTACTAATCGGTATGACTTGGTAATCTTGGTACAACTACTAATCGGTATGACTTGGTAATCTTGGTACAACTTCTAAGTGTATTTTTTTGGTTGTAGGAGGATAGTGAAGAGGAGGAGGATATTGACGACGACGAGGAAGAGCAGCAACCTCAACAACCTGACAGGTTCTACCATGGCTCACAGAATTACAAGGAAGCTTGCAAATTCAGTACTCAATGTTGGATCTCCAAACTAGTGGCGAAGTTGAGGAAGACCCTTAATGATTTAGAGATGGATTGGTTTAAGGATGACCAGAACCAGTTTAAGCATATTATTCACATGCCGAAGGAGAGGACGAGGAAGTGCATGGGCTTTTGGATGCTTTGTTTGCGGACTGCGCATCTAGCGAAGCGCTATGTCTGGTGGTTTGTTGTCAACGGGGTTCCCGTCCGGTACTCTTTGTGGGAGCATGGACTAATCTCCGGCCTAAACTGCCGTGAGTACCCTAAAAACCATACGGATCTTGGGAGCTTAAACTTTATTAAGAGACAGTTTGATGGGTGAAAGAGTGGGATCAAACTGTCAGAGGTAGAAAAACAGTTGACCACCATGATAGCTTGTGAAGATCGGTTGAAGATGGATGTGCTATACTTCCTGGCCTCAATGATGAAAACGCATTCAAAGTCACCGGAAGTTATTGAAACTTTTCTTCTACGCATTGTTGATAATCTGGAAGAATGCAAGATTACACTTCTTTCTCTGTATAGACTAAGCATACTTGTAGTATCTTACTTATACCACCAAATCTGGGCATAAATATGGAGCATTATAGTAATCGTTGCCACTTCTTAACGACATTATTGAATCTTTTCTTTTTCATAAAGAACCACATGCCACGTTCTTTATCATAATTTTAAATATTTTTACAACAGTTTCATCAAAGGGCCTAAAGAACATGTGAAAGCTCTCTTCTTCTCATTCCATGAAAAATTCAAGCAAGGTCTACTTATTTCCGTGGTAAGCCATATTGATATGCCTAATTAAGTCTCTGATCATGCAAAAGGATTTGGATAGATATAGTCGGTTAGTTAACCTATCTTTCAAATAAACTTTTTGTTAGTGTTTGGAGTACCGGATTCTATTGCACTTTTTCTCTCATCTTTCGCTCACATATTCTTCTTTAATAATCACTTGTAAGCACTGAGAGAGAGACTATGTTCTTGTTAAGCATATCAATGAAATTAGGCTTAGGAGATGTTCATAATAATCCTTGAAAGATACGGTAAACCGGAGAACATTGGGCAAAACAAGTTTGTGGTCTTTGTTGCTCATGATTCATTATCACTTTCTTCTAGTTTAGTTTAGTCTTTGTAATTAAAAATTCTCTTTCTCTTTGTTTATTTTTATACAAAGAGATACATCTAGTTCTACGCACTATGTTTTGTACTTTCATGTGGGAAAGTTGGCTAACATTTTCTGTTTTTGGCAGATTTTCTAATATGATCTCTGTTTTTCTCATATCATATCCATTTTTAATACAAAGAACTTTTATTCAAATCATAATTTCATATCATTAAATGACATATCTGCATTTGAAGATTTACTTTTATTCAAGATTTTATTTCGGCACCAAAATAGTCATTTATAAAAATTATAAAAATAGGATAAATTAGTAATTAAAAATTAATTTACTTACGCTTACCAAACATTTTCTCATAAATAGTAATGAATCAATTGTAATCAATAAACTTCCTTCAATTTTTTAATGATGAAAATAATGTTGGTGTACACCTCTCTATCAGTACATCTCACCTCGGTGTACATCTCTTTCTCTTTACACCTCACCATCAATGTATACATCAAATACTAGTATGTTATGAAGTTCTATGTGTACACTTCTCTTTCTCTGTACACCTCATCTTGGTGTACACTTCCACTATATTAAGCTCTTGAATGAGATCACTAGTAACCTTTTAAAACATCAACTTTGTTAGATGTGGACTTTTGCTTCAGATTCTCACATTTCACTCTGTTATACTAGTTGTGACAGTTTTTAAAAAATACTTTCCGACTTGTAGGTGTCATTGATTGAAATAAAATCTTGAGAGGTTTCTTTTCTTGTTCTTAATTAAAATAGAATTTCCATATACAGTTTGAGTACTACAATCAGGACATAATATATTTATATTTAAACTAACTGAATAAAACATGACACTGAGTTTAAAGTCTCTCTATGAAGAGAAGTAAATCAAAATACCAATGGTTCCTCCAAGTTCTATGACACAAACATCAGCTGGACCTGACTAGGGATGTTAAAAAGAGTTGAACTTATAGGGTTAGCCCTGGCCCATTTTTATTTATGTTGGCCCTTGGCCCTGTTTTTATGCTGTAATATTTTCAGGCTCTTAAAGGGTCAGGTTTCAAAACACAAGAGCTTCAATAGAGTTGGCCTTGATTTGTTTTTTTTTTTAACTTCTGTTTCGTAAAACGCCACTGTTTAAGTTAGGTTTTTTTCCCTTTTCTGAAAAAGTTCTTCTTCGTCTCTTCTTCGTTCAAGCTTTAGAAAAATCTCTTCTTCATCTCTTCTTCATTTAAGCGTTAGAGTTCTCACAAATTCACGATTTTGCTCACAATCACGATCTGGGTAAGCTTTAGATTGTTGTGGGTAAGTTTTAGATTTGCTATATGTAAACAAAAATCTGAATGTTTCTTTTGAAATACAGTATGGATTTACAATCAGAATAAACAATTGCGGTTCTAAATGCAGAAAATGAGTACATGGAGATGGAGAGGAACAAAGAAATGGGAACTGAAGGACAAGCACACAGTGCCACTCAATCAACAAAAGCTCTAGTTAGTAAAAAACGTAAATCTAAGGCAAAGTGTTGGGAAGAGTTTTCTAAGGTAGGAATAGAGGAAGATGGAAAAGAAAGGGCTAGATGTCACCATTTTAGTATTAGGTTGGTAATTGATAAGACTTATGGAACATCTACTATGAATCGCCATCTTCTAATATGTCTTGAAAGGCCTCCACCTAAAGTTAGGCCTAAGTATGATCACAAAATTGATAGAGAGATGACTGCTGAGATTATCGTTTGTCATGATTTACCTTTTTGATATGTTGAATATGAAAAGGTCATGGCTAGAGATAGATATCTAAATCCAGACTGTATACATATATGTAGACAAGCAGCAGCAACTGAGGTTTATAAGAGGTTTGAGATAGAAAAGCTTAAGTTGATAGACATTTTTGCAAAACACCAAAGAAGAGTGTGTTTCACTGCAGATTTGTGGTCAGCCCGTAGTACTGTTATGGGATATATTTGTATTACTGCGCATTACATTGATGATGATTGGAAGTTAAACAACAAGATTTTGGCTTTTCGTGACTTCAAACCTCCACATAATGGTGAAGAGATTGCAAAGAAAGTGTATGATTGTATGAAAGAGTGGGGTTTAGAGAAAAAGGTGTTTTCAATCACTCTGGATAATGCTTCTGCAAATGATAGTATGCATCGTCTTCAGAATGGTAATAGGCTGCTGTGTGATGGGAAATTTTTGCATGTTAGATGCTGCGCACACATTCTAAATTTGATAGTGCAAGGAGGGTTGGAATTAACTAAAGGTCTTTTGGAGAATATCAGAGAGAGAGTGTTAAGTTTGTGAAAGCATCTGAATTGAGGAAAGATTCATTTGCATCATGTGTAGAGAGTGTAGGGATTAAAAGTGGAGCTGGTTTGGCTTTGGATGTCTCTACTCGTTGGAACTCGACATATGAGATGCTTGCTAGGGCTTTGAAATTTAGGAAAGCATTTGCTATTCTGAATTTGTATGAAAGAGGTTACAAGTCAATGCCTTCCGAGGATGAATGGGATCGTGGAGAGAAAATCTGTGATTTACTAAAACCTTTTAATACCATTACCACCTACTTTTCAGGCGTAAAGTATCCAACATCCAATGTTTACTTTATTCAAGTGTGGAAAATTGAGTTGTCGCTGAAAAAATATGTTAATTGTGACGATGATGATGTGAAAAGTTTGGCTTTGAAAATGCAAAGGAAGTTTGCAAAGTATTGGGATCAATACAGTATCATTCTAGCGATGGGAGCTGCTTTAGATCCAAGGTTAAAGTTGCAGATACTTACATCAGCTTATAACAAAGTGGATCCCATTACTTCCGAGGAAAAAGTTGATATTGTTAAGAAGAATCTGTTTTTGCTATTTGATGAATACAAGGCCAAGTCTGCAATGTCTTTGAAGTCTTCAACGCCAACTCCTCATGAGCTTCTCACAGAATCACCACTTGAAGATGATTTGAATGATGTAAGTATCTTTTGCCTGGATTGAACAAATTATTATAGCTTATATGAAGTTAGTTTATTGCAGGTTTTAGCTCACTTTATTTTAAAAGACTAGTAAAGTGGAGCTGAAGATGACATGTTATTAATCTTGTGTGTATGTATATTTCAGGATCTCTTTGAGCATGAAAATAGCCTTAAATATGGTTCAGACAATTCCAAATCAATTTTGGAAACCTATTTGAATGAAACTAGACTAGAGATGAAGACTTTTGCATACATGGAAGTTTTGAGATTTTGGAAAGAAAACCATCATCAATATGGTGGATTGGCATCCATGGCATCTGATTTACTTAGTATCCCAATCACTACAGTGGCATCAGAATCAGCTTTCAGTGTTGAAGGTCGAGTGTTAAATCCTTACAGAAACCGTCTTCTTCCAAAAAATGTGCAAGCATTACTTTGTACTCGTAACTGGTTACGTGGATTTGCAGAGTTTGAAGGTAATATTTATGCATATCAAAGTTATATAGGAGTAATGCAAAGTTATCACTTTCTTATGTTGTTTGACTAACTTATGTTTTTAAATTGTAGGAAACATTGAAGATAACTTTGATATTGAAGATAATGATGCTTCAAATGAATGATGAGTTTTTTTATCTTTTGTAATTGGATTTATGGATTTACATATCTTAAAATTTTATATTCTCTTTGATTTATTATAACTTTTGTATTTAAAAGAAACAAAAAAATAAATCAAAGACTAGTTTGGTTCTTCATTGAAAAAAGAAAAGACTTGTTTGGTTTGTAAATGGCTTTTATAGGGTTTTATAGGGTTTAGGACTTAAATAGGGCTGGACTTCAAAGGATTTATGAAAGGCTGGGTTTTAAAACCCTATTTAACATCCCTAGACCTGACTGTCCATCCACTGGAATTCTAGCTGCACGCTCAATCCATTCTTGAATAGCATCAGTGATATGAGGAACAACCTACAAAACCCATGTTGGATAAGCTTCAATAACTTAAAGCCCAAGATATCTCTAACAAGATGGTTAGGATAAGATATGCTTAAGTAATCCAATTAGAATTAGGAGTTATCTAATTTCTATTAGGAATAGGAGAAGCAAAGTTGTGCTATCCCTATAAATACAATTGTCGAGCTATGATAATTGTATCACAAATATTGAGAGCTTTGAATGTTAAGTTTTGAGAGAGTTTCTTAACATTAATAAAGAAAAGTCGTTCTTTATAATCTCTTGAGTGTTTGTGAGATTAGAAGTGGTATCAGAGCTTTAAGTTTAAGTGATCACAAATCTTTGTGGAGAAATCACGAAGATCATCAAGACCTATAGCCGACGTCACCGAGCCATGGGAGACGTCACCGATCCTTCACGTACGAAGGAAGTAGCTCCTTCATCCATTCATTGTCCCATGTTGAACTCAACAAATTATACAGTTTGGGCCATGAGGATGAAGGTTCTTTTGCGAATTCATAAGGTGTGGTAAACGATTGAACCCGGTTCAAACGAATCCAACAAGAATGATATCGCGATCGGCTTGTTGTTTCAATCCATTCCAGAGAATCTTATATTACAAGTTGGTGAGCAAGATTCTCCGAAAGGAATCTGGGAAGCAATCAAAGCCCGTCATCTAGGAGCTGATCGTGTCAAGGAAGCGAGACTTCAAACTCTTATGTCCGAGTTTGATAGAATCAAGATGAAGGACACAGATACGATAGATAACATTGCCGGAAAGCTGTCCGAGATCGCATCTAAGTCAGCCTCTCTTGGACAAACGATTGAGGAGTCGAAACTTGTGAAGAAATTTCTCAACAGTTTGCCAAGAAATAAATTCATACATATCATAGCCTCTCTCGAACAGGTCCTAGATTTAAAGACAACAGGATTCGAGGACATCATAGGGAGACTTAAGGCATATGAAGAACGGATTCTCGATGAGGAGAATCACGGTGAAACACAAGGAAAACTCTTGTTTTCAACTTCTGATCAAACACAAAACTCCACAAACTCACGAGGAAGAGGACGTGGAAGAGGAGGCAGAGGATTCCGAGGTAGAGGCAGGGGCAGATACAATGCTCAAAACCGAACAGCTGATCAATCAAGTGAAAAGAAGGATAGGTCAAAAGTCATCTGTTACCGTTGTGACAAAGCAGGCCACTTCGCCTCCACCTGCCCAGAAAGAATTCAGAAGGTACAAGAAATAAATAAAACAGAGACGAAAGAAGCAGATCCAGCACTTTATATTCATGAAGTTGTGTTTCTCAATGAAGAAAATCTTATACCGAAAAACTATGAAACCGATGAAGGGGAAGGAATTTGGTATCTAGATAACGGAGCAAGCAATCATATGACCGGAAACAAAAGTTATTTCTCGGAACTCAACGAAAATATTAAAGGCAAGGTCAAATTCGGAGACGACTCATATGTTAAAATCGAAGGGAAAGGTTCGATTCTCTTTCAAAGCAAAACGGATGAGCAGAAGTTGGTAACAAATATCTACTATATTCCTGAGCTTAAAAGCAATATCCTCAGCCTAGGACAAGCTACTGAAATCGGTTGTGATGTTAGGATGAAGAAAGATTACTTAACAGTACATGATCCAAGTGGGAGATTGTTGGTAAATGTCATTAGATCATCCAACAGACTTTATAAGATAAATCTGAAAATTGGAAAACCGATTTGTTTAAGCTCAAGGATAGAAGAAGATACATGGATGTGGCACGCAAGGTTAGGACACGTCAGTTTTAAGACTTTAAAGGATATGTCCCAGCAAGAAATCGTACATGATCTTCTGAGAATCAATGAAGAGAAGGGACTGTGCGAAGCCTGCCTAGTTGGGAAGCAAGCTCGCCAAAACTTTCCCAAGTCAGCTATGTTTCGTTCTATGAAACCTCTAGAACTTCTCCACGCCGATTTATGTGGCCCTATCTCACCAGCAACAATCGCAAATAACAAGTATATATTTGTTATCATTGATGATTTTTCAAGATATATGTGGACAATCTTAATGAAAGAAAAAAGCGATAAATATGGGAGATTCAAGGTAATTAAACAGCAAGTGGAGAAAGAATTCAAGAAAGAAATCATGACTCTAAAGACTGATAGAGGAGGTGAATTCACGTCAAGAGAGTTCAATGATTTTTGTGACGAAAACGGGATCAAGAGGCATCTCACGGCACCTTACACACCGCAACAAAACGGCGTGGTGGAGAGGAGAAATAGGACCTTAATGGAGATGTCCAGGAGTATTCTCAAGGCTAAAAAAATTCCAAATTATCTATGGGGAGAAGCAGTGAGGCATGCTACATATTTAATAAATAGGGTTCCGACCAAAGCACTTGAGAAGATGACTCCATATGAATGTTTGCGACAAAATAAACCAAAATTAGGACATTTAAGAGTATTTGGCTGTGTCGCATATGCAAAAGTCGAAGCCACAAACCTCAAGAAGCTGGACGACAGGTCAAAACCACTAGTTCACCTTGGGATCGAGCCAGGATCCAAGGCCTACAGACTTTATGATCCAACGACGCAAAAGGTGGTTGTGAGTCGTGATGTAGTATTTGACGAGAAGACTAGCTGGAACTGGAACAGAGAACATGGCGGACCAAGTAGGGATCCGCGTATGTTTTACATGAGATGGGGTGATATAGAAGATATTGGGGCTGGACCTACACAAGTAGGCAACGATCATAACGAAGATCATGATCATGATGAAACCGGAGGCAATAACAATGATTTCGACAATGATCATGATCACGACAATGGTAATACCTCGGATGCATCAGATGCAAACTCTCACACCAGTCATGATGATGAGCCACAGCAACCTCTAAGAAGAACAACTCGGCAAATAATTCAACCGAGCTATCTTAACGACTATGTACTCCAAGCTGCAGTAGAATGTGAGAAACTCCTACTGTCAATTGATAATGAACCAAGATGTTATGAAGAAGTAAAGGGTTTATTTGAATGGAGACAAGCAAGCAAAGAAGAGGTCGATTCAATCAACAAAAACAAGACTTGGTTTTTAGTTGATAAACCAAGTGGGACAAAAGTGATTGGTCTAAAATGGATTTTTAAGATCAAGAAAAACGCGGATGGTACAATAAATAAATATAAGGCACGCCTTGTCGCTAAGGGATATGTACAAGAATCCGGCATTGATTTTGATGAAGTTTTCGCACCAGTTGCTCGACTTGAAACTATACGGTTACTAATAGCACTAGCAGCTTCACATGGATGGGAAATTCATCACATGGATGTAAAGACGGCGTTCTTACACGGAGAATTAAAAGAAGACGTATATGTTGAACAACCGGAAGGTTTTAAAGTAAAAGGTGAAGAGCATAAGTTATACAAGCTTTCAAAGGCCTTGTACGGTTTGAAACAAGCGCCTAGAGCTTGGAATACGAAGCTAGATCAAATCCTAAAGGCGATGAAATTTAAAAAATGTTCAAAGGAGACATCCGTGTATCGCAAGGAAGAAAAAGAAAATCTCTTAATTATTGCTATTTATGTTGATGATTTATTCATAACTGGTAATAATTTAGAGGGAATAAGTGATTTCAAGGTGGGAATGGCATCTAAGTTTGAGATGTCAGACCTCGGGAAACTTACTTATTATCTCGGCATTGAACTTCATCAAGGAGAAGATGGGATCGAGATTAAACAAGAAGCTTATGCTAAAAGGATCTTAAGAGAAGCTGGTCTAGAAGAGTGTAATCCGATCAAAGTACCTATGGAGTTCGGATTAAAAGTTTCAAAGGCTGAGGAAGAAAAAGAAATAGATCCTACAGGGTATAGAAGGAACGTTGGTTGCTTAAGATATTTACTCCATACAAGACCAGACTTGGCATTCTCGGTGGGAGTCGCTAGCCGATATATGCAAAGTCCTCGCACATCACATGGAGAAATTATGAAGCATATCCTTCGATATCTCAAGGGAACAGTGGCTTGTGGATTAAAATTCAGTCGCAAAGGATCAAAGAAAATTGTTGGTTTCAGCGATAGTAGCCACAACATTGACCAAGACGACGGGAAAAGTACTACGGGTCACATATTTTATTTCGGATCTTCACCAATAACTTGGTGTTCTCAAAAACAGAGCACGGTGGCTCTGTCCTCTTGCGAAGCCGAGTTCATGGCAGCAATGGAGGCGGCGCGACAAGCGATTTGGCTTCAAGACATCTTAAGTGAGATCACGGGATGGAAGACGGAGCAAGTCATCATCAAGATCGACAACAAGTCTGCGATTGCACTAACTAAAAACCCCGTATTTCATGGTAAAAGCAAAATACATAAACGCTACCATTTCATACGAGAGTGCATTGAGAAAGAGCTTGTTGACGTGGAGCATGTGCCGGGAACCGAACAGAAGGCGGATATCTTAACTAAGGCATTGGCGCGAATCAAGTTCAACGAAATAAGAAGCTTGATAGGAGTGCAAGACATGGCCAAAGACAACTTGAAGCTTAAGGGGGTGATTGTTGGATAAGCTTCAATAACTTAAAGCCCAAGATATCTCTAACAAGATGGTTAGGATAAGATAGGCTTAAGTAATCCAATTAGAATTAGGAATTATCTAATTTCTATTAGGAATAGGAGAAGCAAAGTTGTGCTATCCCTATAAATACAATTGTCGAGCTATGATAATTGTATCACAAATATTGAGAGCTTTGAGTGTTAAGTTTTGAGAGAGTTTCTTAACATTAATAAAGAAAAGTCGTTCTTTATAATCTCTTGAGTGTTTGTGAGATTAGAACCCAAAATGGAAATTATTTCATCGACCAGATTGTCTAGTTACCTGAACAATCTTCCCAAGATCATCTCCTTTCCTCTCTTTCTCAAGCACATGCTGGTTCATAAATTTCAACGTACAAGTTCACAAATCAAAACTTTTTGTTAATAACTTCCACAAAGACAAAACAAACAATGCGAGAAATCAAATGGCCGAAAGATTCTGAAATAAAGCCTTCTCAACAATCAAAGGCAACACACAACATCAACTTTTTTTCTAGTATAATGTGCAAATCTTAGGAAAAGGTTCTGAATATGATGAAATTTATGCCTAGCAATCTAAGCATAATGATTCAGTGTTGTTCAACCAATGAGAAATGGAACAAATCTAAGAAACACTGAAACTAAACAATCAAGACGATCAATCAATTGCTCCAGGGATTGCAAAGTTTTGCCTAGCAATAATCTAAGCGTAATGATTCAGTGTTTCATCCAACTAGAAATCAATCAAATCTTAGAAAATCCAACACCAAACTAAAGAGCTACTCAACATTATCAGTCTTGCTTGCTTGCCTCCGCTTGAAATCGAGAAGCTTCAATAACCGGTGGCAGTTTGAGGCGGTTGTTGATTTCCTAGTGGGTTAGGCTTAGTCTAGATGATAATAACCCACAATCCAGTTTCTGAAACCCACGATGTTGGAGACGAAGAGAATATATGAAAATTGAATTCATCAGATTTTGGAGAAGGAGATGGTAGAAGGCTAGAAGCAAATGCACGATGGAAAATTGGGGATGAAGAAGACAAGCAAACAGATATTAGAGAAGCAGAGATTTCATCCAAAACTTGAGCATAAGAGATTGAAAGGAATAGAGATTCCTAGAAGATGACTCTCTCTCTCTCTCTCTCTCGGATGACGCTAAGAAATAGAGAGATGAGAAAGAAGAAATGTCGATGAAGAAGATGATAGGAGAGAGAGAATTTAAGTTTTTAGCAATTTTTTTTTACAAAATGGCATTTTCGTGATTACGAGTTTTCAATACGGGCTAGATTGGTTTTAAAACTTAAAATACTCCAAAAACTACATAAATCTCATATTAAAACTTAAAAACTAGCTCTAGGTTTTCAGATTATACGGGTTATACGAGTCAGTTTATTCGGAATGCTAGGTTATTTCGGATTTGAGAATATAGCCGAATTGAACCGATTAAAATTTTTGGTTTAATCGGTTCGAATTTATTTTTGTTCGAATTGGATATATGAATATAAAACCATTCCGAAAGTTTTTAGATCAAGTCATTACAATCCGAAAGTCAGTACATAAGCATACATTTTGAACCAAAAGACCTATTAGGCTATTACAAATAGGGTTCCACCCACGAAAACAAAAAGAATTGCATATTTATAAAGAATACTTGTAGTTTGTAAGCCTCACCGCAATTATTCATTACAAAACATCAACTTTTGGTATCTTAAATCAAAGCTACAATTAGCCATAGTTATAATTAAACCTATTAACCTAAGAGAAGCTGCAACCAAAAAAGACAACAAAGCAGCTGCTTCCAACTTCTGTGAAGGTTTGAATCCACACAAAAACTTCCAGACCAACCTGTGGAGTAAACAAGAGACTGTAAGAGTGTCGAAGCATTACAAAGCCTTGAAATAAAACAAAACCAACATACATAACCATGTGAAACTATAACAAAATTAAAAAGCTTATACATAAACAAAAAATACATACATAACCATATTAAATTCACAAATCTCAAACATACGAAAAAACAAAAACTGAACAATCTACTTTCTCAAACATATAGATTAGAGATATACCTTCCCTTACCAACAAGGATTACTGAGGATCTTGCATTGAGTTCCAAGAATCTACAGAAGAAAACAAACTTTGTTAGTTTGTTATACCATTATACAGTTACACATTAACTTTGAAAAACTGAACTGAAGAGTACATACCTAGTGAATCAAGGAACTCGACTTCTGCCAACATTTGTACTAAGTTAGCAGTCTCTGCTTGAGTTTGATAAGCACACCGTAACCATTATTGTGTGCATAACAAAACCTCAACCAGATAAGGAGTTAGAGAACTCTTAAACGGATCAAAAACTTGACCACTAGTACTAAAGGCAGACTCTGAAGCAACAGATGAAGCTTGAATTGCTAGAACATCTCTAGCCATTTCATATAAGATTGGAAATTTGGAGCTGTTAGACTTCCACCATGACAGAACTTCATGGTAAAAACCCAAACTATTTTCTCTTCGAGTCACTGTTTTTTCTGCCAAATAGATATCTAACTCACTACATATGGCTTCATTACTCCTCAAGATAACCATCTTATTATAGATTGAATCCATCCTCTCACAACCATCATCATCAGAATCTGACAATTCTAATACAACACTAAGTTCCTCAGATTCTACAGATACATGTGTCTCACAGAGTTTACTAAGTCTAATACTATATTGATCATAAAGCCTCTTCATCACACTAGTTAGTGTACTGTAAAACTGCCTACTTTCTATGGTACCTTTTCCATAAAGCTGATCGAAGCAAAGGGCAGAAAACTGAAGCTTGTTCCTCGGATCAAATACACTAGCCACAATCACAAGTTGATTCATATTTCCAAATCAATCTCAGTACTTCTCAAACTTATCCCGCATAAGATGTGCTTGAGCTCTAATATGTGTGTCACTATTGCCACACTTCGCAATCAGATTCCTTTCTATATTCACAATCTCGTTGTAGAAATGGTTAGAACTAACAGATTGAGAAGCTGAGAAAGTTAAAGTACACTGATAAAAGATTTTCAGAAACTTTACCAGCCTTTGAACTTCATCCCAATTCTCAGAAGATGGTGGTCCAACTCTCTTGAGCTTCGTCTTCTCATCCTCTTCTAAGAAGTAATCACAATACAACTTGTCCTCACTCAACATCTTCTCAAAACCAGACCTGAGCTTAATGGCAGCAGTCAACATCAAATAAGTTGAATTCCATCTTGTAACACAATCTAAAGGCAAGCTACCTCTAGTGATCTTGTCTGACTCACACCGCATCTAGAATGCCTTTAATTTATTGAAATGTGACTGAACATACTTGAATGCGGTTCTAGCATAGCAACACATATGAAAAAACTCCCCATCTAGAACTAATGATTGCGGTTCTAGCATCCTTAAATGATCCTTCAAAACCCTCAGATCCTTGTCATTTCCCTTTGCATTATCCACTGTAATGGTGAAGACCTTCTTAATTCTCATTCCTCTATGCAGTCAAGCAGCTGGCCCGTAATCGTGTCTCCTTTATGATCTGTGATTACCTTAAAGGAGAGGATCCTTTTCTGCAGTTTCCACTCCGCATCAATCCAGTGAGCTGTGGCCACCATATAGTTGTAAGAGGTTGTAGGAGAGACACATATGTAAGTCGTGAGAGAAACACTCTGCTTTTCAACAGCAAACAACTCCTTCAAAGCAGCCTTCTCTTTTAGATACATTGCAGCAATATCTTTAGTACATGTCTTTCTAGAGAATGTCTTGTACAAAGGCAACACATCAAAGCAGAAATGTTTCCACCCCTCTGATTCAACAAATGAGAATGGCAACTCATTGACTACAACTAACTTATTCACTGCTGCCCTAAATATATCAGGATTATACCTAACTAACTTCATATTACGGCCATTATCACTACTCAACAACCTTTGTTTCTCTCTTGCATCATAATCCTTAAACAACTTACATCTAGATATGTGGCCATTCATTGGACTAGTTACAGCTAATTTTGAGTCACAACCTATCTCTAAACCACAATATCTACAACTGGACTTAGAGGGATCATCAGGATTTTGAACGAAATATTCCCAACACCCAGCTCGTTTAGGATATACCCTATTTGGTTTCGGTGGCAAACCAGAAGCAGTTGCTGGTGTTTTCCTCTTCTTTCCAACCGTCACAGACTCGGGAATTGGTGGATTATCTTCCTCTTGAGAAGACATCTACAAGTCAAGAGTAAAATTCAATTAGACAATGTCACAGAATTGATAGTTATAATAAATACAATTAATAGAGTTTGAAAATTAGATAAGAAAACCCCAATCTTTAAATAACCCAAATACAACCCCAAAATCTAATAAGATTTGAACACCCAATTTTTAAAATCGAAAATCAAATTTAGGGTTCCACTTTCAAGTTCAAATTCACGAAAATTTAACCATTAAAACTTCAAACGAACATGATTATCTTGTTAAATGACCCAAATACAACCCCAAAATCTAATAAGATTTGAAAACCCCCAATTTATAAAAAACGAAAAATCAAAATTAGGGTTCCATGTTCAAGTTATAATTCAGGAAAATCTAACCATTGAAATTTGAAACGAACATGAAATCCTCGTTATATAACCCAAATAGAACCCCAAAACCAAACCCAATTTGAAAACCCCCAATATTTAAAATACACAGGAGATTGATTCGCTCCAAAGAATGGAGATACTGGAAAACAGGAGAAGATTAACAGACGAGGTGATGAATTTCTTCCACTTGAGGTTTCGAAATAAGATGATATGAGAAGAATTGAAGAAGAATATGTTATCGCCTCTAACTCTCTCAGTCATTCTCGAGTCTCGTGTGTTTTTTTTCCCGGTTAAGGTATCCGGTATAGGTGAAATTAATCGGAAATTATTCGGTTATCTCTTACCAATCCGATCCGATCCAATAACCGAACTCCTAAAATAATTGTGCCAATTGGTTTACTACCTAGTATCTACTGTAATCCGAATCCGATCTATATCGGTTCGGTTTAGCCCGATCCGATTAACCTGGACCATTATCCCAAGGCTATTAAAAACTATCCAAATCCCCAATTTCCCCTAAATTTTTTACAAGAGGATCACGACCTTTCACATGGATTCACAATACCAAGGCCCTGATTGGTAAAGCTTACAGTAAAGCATAAGCTGTAAGGAGCATAAGTCTTGATGATCAGAAGCAGCAAGCTCATTTATATTAAATTAATGATATGTGATTGGTATAGCAGTGAGCAGTTACACATAAAATTACAATTATATACATCATTATGTAAAACAAAAATATATATCAAAATTTGCTAACATGGTAATAATTCTAATATATAGATAGATAAATGAATATATTTTTTATTTCAATTTTTTTAAAAAAATATGTGACTATGTTTTCGTATTTTATAAGCATAAAAAATATATCATTTGTTTTCAAATAAGTTAAACATGCATATTCGTTGACTTCTTTTTTACATATCATATGTATTACGTAATTATGTATTATATACAAGTATAAGAACTTTGAAAGAAAAGTCAAAGAAAGTATAGATTTTGAAAACAACTCACTTTAAATTTTTTCAATATATGTTCTTGTTGTCTTGTACTCTCGTGCTCCGTAAGTTTTTAGGTTTTTTTTTATGATTAGGTTAAATTTTATAATCATAAATTTATAGTAAATTTTCAATGGCATCTACAGAAAATTAATCAAATTATTAAGGGTAAAATGTACTTTTACAATTTTTAAAGAAAAGCTCCATTGATTAGTAGTGGACTATGGAGCATTTAAAAGACCTTATGCTCTTTTTTATGTTCAATTAATAAAACATGATTGGCTCTTAAAAAATATTAAGCCCATTAATATGCTGTATCAATCAAAAGCCCAACTTAGGGATTAGAAAAATAATTGGGTTTCAGGGCCCACATATTAGAATTGGGATGTTACAGTGTCCACTTGCAACATGAAGTTGTTGAGACGTGTGACCCTATCGAACATAGTCAATTATGAGCTCAAGACAAGATGCATACATTTAATGAGAGTTACCCATTCAAATCCCTCGAAAAAAGGAATATAAATTATTAGTTATGCTTTACCAATAATGATTCAATTTATCTCTGACATATTTCTAAGCTTAACATTGGCTTGGGATCTCTAGAGAAAATACAATAAAAAATCTCCTTTTACCTGGATTACCGAGAATCAAGACAAGATCAATGTCGGGGTTACTCGCTGCAATAGATTCTCCAACTATGTAAATGGGTATATTTGGTAAACTCTGACCTAACTGTTCTCTCAATGAGCTTCACAAGATCTGAAAGCGTTTCATTAACATAAGATTAATCCATTTAGATACAAAACACTAATGAGAGTCATGAGGCATCAATAAATGCAAGCCGAAAAATGAAGGCACCATATGTCAAATATCATAAAATCAAAACGATAATGACATCAGACATTGTGCACAATGAAGAGCTTAAAGAAGGTTGAATCAAACAAAAGGTGATCCAGCAGCATCGATCCCTGCAAATTTTGATTTTCACAACTTGTCTATCAAAATGACTAAATCAATCAATCCTTATTGGATTTATAAGTTGAAAACATAAATTGTTGGATGATAGACATTCTAAGCTGCTTGGAGAAAAATATATTAGCACTAAACATCAAGTTGGGACGTAATTTCCTGACAAATTTTGTGTTCAGTGACTAATTAGAAATGATGCAATTGAAAGAAAATGAATAGCACGTTTAATTGGTTGCACCAAATTTTTTTGTAAATTAATTTGCTTATATTTAGTTACCTCAAAAATATTACACTAGCACTTTAAACTTTCAAATTATTTTTACTAACACTTTAAACCTTGAAACTATTTTCAACATTTTTCCGCTATAAAATTAATTACAAAATATTTACCAGAAAACTAATATAATTTCTTATGATAATCTGACGAAATTTTTTCTCGGTAATCTAAAGGATTTATGACAAAAAGTTCCGTCATAATTTTTAAAATTAAAACAGTTATATCAACGTATATATTTTCCAACGGATTTCCAACGGTTACTCAAAAATCTGTCAGAAATTGTTCGACGGATTACCGATATAACTAATATGTCGTAAATCCGTCGAATTAAGATCTCATCGAAAATTATGTCAGTTTTCCGATAACTTTTTCTTGTAGTGACGGAATTTTGATGGATCTTAATTTGACGGATTTTAGACATAATAGTTCTGTCAAAAAAATTTTAACGGATTTTCGAGTAACCATCGGAAATCCGTTGCAAAATATGTACATTGATATAGTCGTTTGAATTTCTAAAATTCCAACAAAACTATTTTGTCAAAAATCCTTCGGATTACCATCAAAAAAATTTGTCGGATTACTATCATAAATTTTGTCAATTTTCAGTAACTGTTTTGTAGTAAATTTTATGGTGGAGAAAATGGGGGGAGGTAGTTTCAAGGTTTAAAGTATTAGTAAAAATAGTTTGGAGGTTTAAAGTGCTAGTGTAATACTTTTGAGGTTTAAAGTACTAGCATCTGGCACTTTCAAAGTTTAAATTGCTATTTCTTCTATTTAATTTGATTAGATTCTTCAATATATGCAAATGCGGAAAGTATGAGTGCAATAGATTATATAGAGTGCCGGACCCAAGAAATTTTCTTACCATACTTTCTTGGGTCCGGCACTCATACATTAGAAGAAATAGAAGAAATATAAAGTTGTCTCGTACACCAAATCTTATCGTACACCAAATATATGGTACAAGTTGGTGTATAAAATGCTCAAGACTCGCCTCATACACGGGTGTATATTACTTGTATAGAGTGGGTCCGGCACTCATACATTAGAAGAAATATAAAGTTGTTTCGTACACCAAATCTTATCGTACACCAAATATATGGTACAAGTTGGTGTATAAAATGCTCACGACTCGCCTCATACACGGGTGTATATTACTTGTGGCATACTTGTAAGTGGTGCACAAGATGGTACACATGAGAGAGTGTTTTTTGGTAATTCGTGTATGGGAGATGAGATACATGAGGATAAACATGTGTACAAAGATAGTGTACATAGTCGGTGTACAATGTCAATGTAAAATAAGAGTTTTATATTAAACACATACAAAATGGATATTGTTAGATTCACAAAAAGATTTTACAAATTAAAATTTTATGTTTTAATTTTTTGGATGTCTTATTTGAAAGATAATCAAATAAATAATAATTGGAGGAAAAAAAAGAAGAGAGAAGGAACGAAAAGAGAAGAAAAAAATAATAATGTAATTTTGAAACTCTTGCATTTTGCACAATTTTCTCTATCATGACTGAACCAAGATATCCAGGTCTTTATTCAAAATTTCAAAGTACAAGTAAACTTCTAGTTTAGTGTAACATATGATGCGATTGTATAACTTTGTGCAATATAATAAAGAGGATAACATGAAATTTTTTTCCAATATATGTTTTTTCTTCGATGTGATACAAAGATATACAGTGTCATTCTTATTTATAGTCTCTATATGATTATCAGTAAGACAAAATGTATTTGAAACTTCAACAAAAAATTTGGAGACTTTTGGAGAATATAAAACATGATCGATTATAAAATTTATGTCTTTGGAAGTCGATAAATTAGCTCATCTAGACTTTTCAATTACTTTTACACTGTGTAATATTACATTGACATGTGCCTCATAAATTCTAAAAAAGAGAAAATATTTTTAATTTTAAAGACGTATTTTAATGTCTTTAAACTTGATATAACACATATATTTATTATTTAAGTTAAATTGAATACTTAAATAAATAAATTCATAAAAATAAATTAATAGCCATAGATTTTTATATAAGAATTCATGGGGCACAGTCTTTCATATAAGAATTCAAAAAGCTTAACTTTCATATACTTAATGAGATATAAATTTCTATTTGATCGAAGAAGAGTCAAAGCCTACCTTATATAATGATTAATTTTGGAAATACTATATAGCCTTTTATTTTATCGTAACAGAAGCAGAGCCTCTATATTATGATCAATCCAGGAAAAAAATAGTTTTTTTTTTAATTGTAAAGAGGACAGAACCTACCATATATTACGAATAAACCGGATAAAGCATAGTCTCACTCTCACGATGTTTATAATATTTTATGTTCTATAAACATAAATTTATGAATTAAAATAATAAAATATGTATCTTACTTCATTGGATCTGAAGCGGTAAAGACATCGTCAGATCACAAACTTATTCGTGCTGATAACGTGTTATAAAATATCACATAAATATATATATATATATATATAATATCTCAGAAATGAAATAAAGAAATAATAAATTGAATTAAATAAAGAGAGAGTAGAGAAGTGAGAAAACTAGAGGAAGAATGAGAGTAAACTTAGAATAGGCCCAAAACAAAGTTTCTCTTCACTACAAAAAGTGAAAAGAGAAAAGTAAGAAGAGTAAAAAGAAAAAAAAACAAAAAAAGAGCACACACCTTAATTGCTACTAATAATTGCCCACACGCATTGACCCCTCTTTCTCTCTCCCATGTGTCTTTTGAGGAACTCTCTTAGAAACAAAACACCTCTCAGCTAAGCTTGTCTCATCACTTGACCAGCTTTTGTCTTCGTCCCACAGACATCTCCACTCTCCTTTGTCCTCTCCCCCCCCCCACAAACCCTAATCACTACTAATACACAAACCACAGCTTTTAAATATTATATTAATTTGTATGTTCATTTGAAAAACTTACAGCTTTTGATATACTCGTAGCAGACAAACACACTTGAGCTAGCTGTTCTTTCTCTATATATAATTTATTTTCAATTGATCACTTTTCTCATCTCATGGCATTTCCTCAGAAAAAAAGAACTCCTTCTTTCTCTTCCTCTGTTCTTGACTCTATTTACCGATCTATTGACGAAACCGATGGTTTCCAAAGTGACCTAAGAGGATGCAAAAATAGCAACAACGAAAATGTATCTTCATCATCATCCTCATCATCATCACCAAACAAGAAAGATGACAAGCTCACAACTCTCCGGCGAGCAATCATGGACGACGAATACTCGCTCTACACCCGAAGCAGCACCACTACTATTTTTTCATCTTCCGAAGGAGAGTCAAACCAAACAAAGAGAAGATCAAGAAAACTTGCGGGGCAAGGTAACAGATCAGGTGAAGATAGAGTATTCTCCAAGTCAAATGATGATAAAAATGTTAACGAGGTGAAGATTCTTGATGAGATTAAGACTTCGAAGCAGCCTGTTTCTCCTGGAGCACGTCTCACTAGTTTCCTCAACTCAATCTTCCAATCTAACGCTAAGAAAGTGAAGCTTTGTTCTGTCGGAAAGACCACAGATGTAAAGTCCTCTTCTTCATCAAGGTCTTGCTTCAGTCGAACAAGATATACAACCGACGACAACAACAAAAACAACAACAACTGCAAGAACATGGAAAGGTCTATCAGATTCTATCCCGTAAGAGTAACTATTGGTGGAGACTATGTTCACAAAAACATTACTCGTCAGAAAAAACCGATTCAAGAATATACTGAAAAGAAGATTGCCGAAAGAGTAAAATCGCTCAAAGAGGAAATTAAGACCAAAGTTCATCAGACCGAGTTGACTTGCATCACAAGGAAAATCGGTTTAAAGGATTTTGTTAGAAGTTATAAATATGAAGGTGAAGAAGAAGAAGATGATGCTTGGAGTTACTCAGGTTCAGATCTGTTTGAGCTTGATCATAATCACCATATTGGTATTGGTCGGTTCTTAAAAGAACTTCCGGTCTATGAAACTACTGATTTCAAGACTAATCAAGCTCTTGCAAGAGGCTTGCTTTTGTAGCATTTTATTATTATTTTTCTATATCATTGAAATCAATTTATAATTATTGTTTTGTTGCATCAATGTCACTTGTCGGGTTTTGCGAAAGTTGCAGCAGGACTCCATAAAATATCGGGACATTAATAATCCATACAATTGCCATGATTTTAAGGTATATAATATAACTATTTTAAATTTTGCTAAAATTTGGACTTGATGATAGATTTTCTCTTTTAAAATATATCAACTACAAAAACAGTCACAATTCCGACCAGGGGTAGGGGTTTTGTCGGAATTTGGTCCAAACTCCCAAAAATAATATCTCCCAATAACAATATCTCCTAAAATACACAGCTTTTCTGTGTTACCAAATAATACATGAACTATCTACACTATTAAAGGGGAAACACATTTTAGAAATAACCTTTATGTTTTAAGAATATTACATCAAATACTATTGAGTGTAAAAAAGAAAAAAAAAAGTGTTGGACAATTTTGAAAAAAGTAAAAAGAGAAACACGCAGATTTTGGGCAAGTTGGACGGATCTTGGATGCTGGATCTTTGGATCCATACAAAAAATGTGGCCCAGTTGAAAAACGTGGCCTGCTAACATAAAAAAAAACCATTTTAGATGAATATGTTCCATCTAAGCTGCATGGAATCGGAAGCGCGTACGTGGAAACATAAGCGTTTAGAAACGTAGAAGCGATTTTTTTCAAAAATTTAGGAAGCGGATACGTGTTAGAAGCGTTTATATAATATTATATATATACTGTAAAACCAATAAACCATACGTAGAATATGTTTTAAAGAATTGTTTTAAATAACAAAAATCCAATACAAAGTCTTAAATATTAAGCAACACAACTAAAAATAAAAACCACTCAAAATCAAAGACATAGACAATTGTTTCATCCTCATCAACATCAGTTCCATCGAAAATAACCGCCTCCAAATCTGGCTCATCAAGAGAAAGATCATCAAACTCAAGTCTTCCTATATCAATCTCATCCAATGAATCAAAGTTTGTTAGGACCTTCTTTGTAAGCATAACTCTTTCTAGATAAAAGACGAAGATTAATATGCACAAATACCAAATCTTCAGCTCGTTGGGGAACAATCTTGTTTCTTGTTGCGGAATGGATGAATTTGTAAGTGTTCCAGTTCCTTTCACAACAAGAGGATGAAGAAGGTTTTCCAAGCAACTTAAAAGCTAAGGCTTGAAGCTTTGGAGCTGAAGATCCATGAACTGCCCACCATCTTAAAGATTCTAAGATAAACCTATCATGAAGTGCATCAACACTACCAAAATCTTCCAAGTCTAAAGAGAAATTAGAATATTCAATTTTAACCTCTCTCCTTTCATCTTTATTTGGAAAATACTTCATTATGCAATTTTTTCTTTCTCTAGTAATCTCTAAATCTTGATGTGGAGCTTTCCTATTGCTCTCTTCTCCAAGCCACTCTGAGCTATAATCTGCATCCAACAAAAATATACAATAACGATGGTACTTAAATAACCATCTAATTTGTTTATATTTTAATATTTAAGATAATAAATGAAAAGGAATTTATTGAAAAAAAATTCTCAACTTTGGCCAGATCTATATTTAAACCCTCAACTATTTTTTTAGTAAAAAATTCCCTCAATTTTAATCCGTTAATAGATTTGACCCTCTCTAAACCGCTTCTGTTTCTTGTGACGAAATGTTATTTTGAAAGACATAAAACATCTGAGGCATTTGTATTTTCATAGAAACAATAAGATTTTTAATTGAAAACTACATGAAGTGGATGTAAAAATTTCGAATTGGAAACTTATGGTTCTGGTTTCGTGATTTTATTGTGGATTTTGATTGGATTAGTTTGGTTTTTAGAAGGTGTAAAAATAAATAAAATACACAAAATATGAACAAATATCTAACAATTCAAGATGTTGAACAATATTTTGTTTCAAAAAATCGACAAAAAAAAACCTAGCAACATATTTTAACATAAAGAAAACTAATAGTCCTACGAAGTAATACCCATTTCAAAATAAGAAACTACAGATAGCCTAAAGTAGAAACTACCCCATCATTAATTTTGAAGAAAAAATTGTGTTGACTCAGTGGTAGAGTTTTCTTCAGCCACAGTCTTCTGTTTTTTTCTTGGTCTTCCTTGAGGGTTTAAATATGGATGGAGCCAAAGTTGAGGGGATTTTTTCATTAAATTCCCTAATTTTTTACTCAAACTCTTCGATGCATGTTTATAAATTGAAGAAACTAGACAATATAAAATTTTACAATAGGATGCGGATGGTACGACGCCGTTTGGCTAAAATAAATTTAAGTTTGAAAGGTCAGTTAAGTGTAGCTGAACCAAACTGAACCGAGAATCCAATTATACTCTTCCTCCTCCCTCGCGCGCTCTCGTCATATGAAGAACCTCAAGCTTTGAACAAAAAACTTTTCATGTCGTCGATTTCTTTAAATCTCGTTTGGTGTAATATCCGGTTTAGTCTAGCTAGCTAAATCAAATCGAATCGATAATTTCAATTCAACTTACTCTTTGCTCTTCCTCTCCCGCTCTTGATTACCCTATAAAAAGATGATCCTGAAAGAAGTTTATGTTACTAGCTTCTTCCCTTAATCATCAAATTCTACGATTTCCCAGGTTTTAAAGATAGAAAATGAAGGGATTGGCAGAAATGCCTGGATTGGACCTTTACTTTCCCATGTCGATCATCGGCAAGCTTAAGCTCGATATTTATCTTAATGTCGAATCAGAATTCATGGCCATAGAAAGCTTCTACAAAGATCCAATGAACGTACGGATTCGGGACCTAGCTATTCACACCATGCTCAGAGTAAGTTCGTGTTCTTGAGTTTATGTTGTTGTTGTATCGATCGGTTTGCTTATCTCAGAATGGCTTCTCTTTCAAACAAACTGTCTTTGATTATCAAATTAGGTCAAAACTTGTACTTACAATTTGAGGTTTTCTCTGCAGAACAATACAACCATCACTGATGTCTTTGTCCTGTATCTAGCCATGAACTATTTCAACAGATTTATCTCAAGGAAGAAGATTTTGGTATGTCTTCATCTTTTCTTTGTCTAGCTGTGTACATGTTAGCTTCAGACTTTGTGCTGTGTTATGTTGTGTTGATTAGAATCAGAGACAGAGTTCAGTGAATCTTCCTAGGTGTTTTATTGTGTTGTGTTAATTATAGTTGTTGTGTTCACTATAATAATGTGTTGCTTATAATGTTGTGCCGTGTTGTGTTGATTATAGTTGTCTTTGTCTCGTATCTAGCCATGAACTATTTCGACAGATTTACCTCACGGAAGAAGATTTTGGTATGTCTTCATCTTCTCTCTGTCTAGCTGTGTACATGTTAGCTTCAGACTCTGTGTTGTGTTACGTTGTGTTGATTAGAATCAGAGACAGATTTCAGTGAATCTTCCTAGGTGTTTTATTGTGTTGTATTGATTATATTTGTTGTGTTTATTATAATATTGTGTTGGTTATAGTTGTTGTGTTGCTTATAATGTTGTGTTGTGTTGTGTTGATTATAGTTGTCTTTGGCCCGTATCTAGCCATGAACTATTTCGACAGATTTATCTCATGGAAAAATGTTATGGTATGTCTTCCTCTTCTCTCTGTCTAGCTGTGTATATGTTAGCTTCATACTTTGTGCTGTGTTATGTTGTGTTGATTAGAATAAGAGACAGAGTTCAGTGAATCTTCCTAGGTGTTTTATTGTTTGTATTGATTATTGTTGTTGTGTTATTATAATGTTGTGTTGATTGTAGTTATTGTGTTGCTTATAATGATGTATCGTGTTGTGTTGATTATAGTTGTTTTTGGCCCGTATCTAGCCATGAATTATTTCGACAGATTTATCTCACGGAAGAAAATTTTGGTATGTCTTCCTCTTCTCTCTGCCTAGCTGTTTACATGTTAGCTTCAAACTCTGTGTTGTGTTATGTTGTGTTGATTAGAATTAGAGACAGAGTTCAGTGAATCTTCCTAGGTGTTTTATTGTGTTGTGTTGATTATAGTTGTTGTGTTTATTATAATGTTGTGTTGCTTATAGTTGTTGTGTTGCTTATAATGTTGTGCCGTGTTGTGTTGATTATAGTTATCTTTGTCTCGTATCTAGCCATGAGCTATTTCGACAGATTTATCTCACAGAAGAAGATTTTGGTATGTCTTCATCTTCTCTCTGTCTAGCTGTGTACATGTTAGTTTCAGAATCTGTGTTGTGTTATAATGTGTGGATTAGAATGAGAGACAAGATTCAGTGAATCTTCCTAGGTGTTTTATTGGGTTGTATTGATTATAGTTGTTGTGTTTATTATAATGTTGTGTTGATTCTAGTTGTTGTGTTGCTTATAATGTTGTGATGTGTTGTGTTGATTATAGTTGTCTTTGGCCCGTATCTAGCCATGAACTATTTCGACAGATTTATCTCACGAAAGAAGATTTTGGTATGTCTTCCTCTTCTCTCTGTCTAGTTGTGTATATGTTAGCTTCAGACTCTGTGCTGTGTTATGTTGTATTGATTAGAATCAGAGACAAAGTTCAGTTAATCTTCCTAGGTGTTTTATTGTGTTGTATTGATTATAGTTGTTGTGTTTATTATAATGTTGTGTTGATTATAGTTGTTGTGTTGCTTATAATAATGTGCCGTGTTGTGTTGATTATAGTTGTCTTTGTCCCGTATCTAGCCATGAACTATTTCGACAGATTTATCTCACGGAAGAAGATTTTAGTATGTCTTCCTCTTCTCTCTGTCTAGCTGTGTACATGTTAGCTTCAGACTCTGTGCTGTGTTATATTGTGTTGATTAGAATCAGAGACAGGGTTCAGTGAATCTCCCTAGGTGTTTTATTGTGTTGTATTGATTATAGTTGTGTTTATTATAATGTCGTGTTGATTATAGTTGTTGTGTTTCTTATAATGATGTGATGTGTTGTGTAGATTATAGTTGTATTTGTCCCGTATCTAGCCATGAACTATTTCGACAGATTATCTCACGGTAGAAGATTCCTCTTCTCTCTGTCTAGCTGTGTATTAGCTTCGGACTCTGTGTTGTGTTTTGTGGATTAGAATCATAAACAGAGTTCAGGGAAGCTTCCTAGGTGTTTTATTGTGTTGTGGACAATTGATTATAGTTGTTGTGTTGATTATAGTTGCTTATTAGAGACATAGTTCATTGTTTTCCTGATCTTTCTAGTCAATGAGAAATGAAATGAGCAGTGAGATTGAGCTCATTGCACTATTTTATCTTTCAATCACATCCAAGGTGCGTTCAAAAGCATACTCTCGTGATGCAATGATCCAATCTACGAAGCTAGAGAAAGCGGAGAAACTGATCTGCAAGGGTCTTGATTACAAATTAAACTCTGTGACACCTCTAGCCTTCGCTCCCCACATGTACAATCTCTGTGCCGGTGAAGAGTTGGCTGTCACAGTGAGCACCATCATTGTGGAAATGCAAAATGGTTAGTTTGTTTTCTTACTAGAGACTTGAAACATTTTAAGATTTCCAGTGTTTCTTTAGCTAGCTTGCGGTTTTGATCTTGCAAATTCAAGATTCACTGTCTTCAAGCATTCCACAGTCTCTGCTGCAGCAGTGCTCACTGGCATTGCTGATCTCTATCCTAGGCTCTTACCACTCTTTCCACTCTTCGTTAAAGTGTTCCAAGGGGCTGACAAGGTAAAAACATTTTCTTTTCTCTATGTCATTTCTGTTTTCAGTTTAACGAATTCTTTCAATTGACACTCCCCCTTCAATATGCTTGTTTTTTTTTCAGAAGGAACTAAGGGCATGCTTCATTCTAGTTGTGGAGATGTGCAAGAAGAAGAGACTTCTTCCCCACGCTTGTGTCCCTGAGAAATGCCTCTGGAAGATCGAGCCTACCAAAGGACCGATGATGAGCATCTCCCTCAACTGGTCTATTCGAGGTGATCATTATCAACTTCTCCAATCAGTCAACTCCATCAGATGGGTTTCTACATGTTTTGCAGCCTTGAGAAAACGGATGGATGATTTGAGGGAAGAAAACAATCCGCTAGCAGACCTTGAACTGAAGGCGTTGGAGAAACATATGAACTATATGGTGATCCAGTTCTTGCGGTACCGGGCTGACATCACTCCAAGCAAATGTAAAAATGTGTTTCTCTGTGTTTTATTTGTTACCTGAGACATCCAAACAACAAAGCTGATTTGTGAATTTGTTACAGTAGCCTATATTTTGTCTCCACGACCTCTGCTATTACTTTTTGTACAAGAATTTTTGTAGGTTTACGGTTTTAGGATTTCAAATTTAGAAAATTTTTAGGTTAAACTTAAAACAGAGTGCACTTTATATTGTTTTGTTAGTTTTTCAATTAAATATCTTGTTGTTTCTATGAAAATACAAACGCCTCGACGTTTTATATCTTTCAAAACAACATTCTGTCACCGAAAATGGAAGCGATTTACAGAGGGTCAAATCTATTAATGGATTAAAGTTGAGGGGATTTTTTACTAAAGCAATAGTTGAGGGTTTAAATATGGATGGGGCCAAAGTTGAGGGGTTTTTCATTAAATTCCCTAAATTAAATGAACTAGAATATATTTATAAACTTACTTGGGATTTAGAGAATATGCCATACAATGGAGAGGAGTGTTGTTCTTGTTCCAACGAGATGTCAAAATAGACTGCACAACATTCAAAAAAATGAGTCATCTTCAAGTTCTTTTCTTTCTTTTTTGAAGATAGCCGTTTTCATATTTTGAATCATACTTTCCCACCATTCATAGACTAGATAAAGTAAAAGATGATCAATATAAGCGGCTCTAATCACACTATATATAGGCAAAGTGAAAGATAAATCATATTCAAGCTCATCCCATAACATGTCATCTAATATCTTTTTCTTCACTGCAAATGCTCTTTCTACACCATCTTCTTTATAATCCATCCCATTTAGGACTAATCACCATTTGTTGTAACCCAGTTTTTATTTTTTTGAATCTCTTGAACATCACAACAGTTGAAACAAACATGTTAAAAAGAAGCTTAATAATATAATATTTCAATTTTTATAAACATAAGATTGATTTAAATTAACAATAGATCAAAAAAATAAACCTTGTAGAAGCAATTGTAAGGAGCTTAAGATCACAATATTCTGTACATGACAAGCCTCATTCCATGGTTCATAATAAAATTCTTGATCCAAGTAACATCCTCACTGATAGACTTTATCCAATAACAAGCATCATACACATCTTCATTGCTTCTTGGATTATGAACTGGTGCACATATGTTCTTCAAAGCAAGGTTTAAAGTATGAACCACACATGGTATCCATAAGATAGTAGGAAACTTGGCTGAAATAAGTGCACCAGCTTTTACACAATTGGAAGCATTGTCTGTGACTACTTGAACCACATTTTCATGCCCAGCCTCCTTTATGCATTCTATGATCATATCTGTAATCATCTCACCAGATTTTGTTTGACCTTGGGTATTGACTTCCCTTAACATCATTGGACCACTCTCATTTGTAGCTACAAAATTAAAAATGGGTCTTCGTTGTGGATATGACCAACCATCACTACATATGCTAACTCCTTTATGTTTCTATGAATCCTTCAAAGGCTGCAAGTGTGTCTCAATATTTTTTCTTTCTTTTTGGAGAAGTTAGTCCTCAAAGCATTATATCCAGGGGGGACATATCCTAGAATCTGTGATGCTCGCACATATGATTTGCGGTAATGAGGATTTCTTGCAAGGTTAAAAGGTAAACCACTTGTATAGAACATTCTAGCTACTTCACCATCACATTGCTCCCTAGCCTCATTGTTAAATACTTTTTTCAAAGGTGTTACTCATCCATTTTCTCTTCTTCGAATCAGACTCACTTACATTGGGAACTTTGTATCTCATATCATAATCAAGAGAAGACTCATACGCTTTCTTTGATGACGAAGATAATGGGACTGTCTTAAGAGTTGCATGTTTTATCCTCTCTTTGCAATCATTAACCAAATTTTTTATGCGATCTCTTTGTTGTGGAGTAACCTGCAACTATCTTTTGATTCCCTTAACTCCCTCTTGTAAAAGATGAGTCACAACTCTACTATGAGATCCAACATATGTTTTCCTGCAAAATTTGCATTCAAACCTCCATGATCCTCCCCTTGCTTGCTTCTCAATCTTTTTCACATAAATCCACAAAGGTGCTTTATCATCCGGAGATGGCTCATCATTATCAGATGTGCTCATATTTTCTGGAAAAAAAAATAATGACTAAAATTTAACCAATAAAAATCAAACGTACTATCACAAAATCTGTAACTTTTATATATATACAAATAATTCTGAATCTAAACAAAACTCAAACACCAATGTCTCATTTGTAAACGTAAATGTAAACTGATTGCTAATTCTTACATAAGGAAGAACTATTAAATTAATATTAACATGAGACTTTAACTTTTGTTTCATACTTCAAATTGAGTTTTGCTTTCAACCATTAAACAACACTCAAAGTTTCAAACAATGAATCATATGGATAAGTCCACTTTGCTTTCACTTAGGAACTGTATCATGTATAAGTATTGACAAATATATTTATGTAAAAAACTAAATTTAAAGTCATCATTACTCCAAAAGAAGAAGAGCCTTATTGTTACGGTATCAATCATGATATGATATGATTTGGTATGATACATGATATGATTTAATCTGGTGTGTTATTATATGATATTATCAGATCACTGTATAAATGTAATGTCGATATCTTAGGGATTGAGTATCTTCATCTATCTGTATATAAGGCTATTCATGCCCAATGTTAATACCAACAAAAAATTCCTTTCACTTTGGCATGGTATCAGAGCCATCAACGATCTTCCACCTTTAAATTTTCATTTTTTTCCCTCTCTCTGTTTCTCTGTTTCATTTCTCTGTTTCATTTTCTCTGTTTCATCAAGCATGGCTAATGCTGCAGTCACTGACGTCAACCGATTGAATCCCTACTAATTGCATCCGTCTGACAGTATCAGGTAAGTTCAGACTCCGATCTTGTTGAATGGAGTCAACTATGAACACTGGGCGAAGTTGATGCTAAACTCGCTCCGCACAAAGAAAAAGTTAGGGTTCATTGATGGAACTCGTCCCCGACCGTCCAATGATGCTGATTTAGCAGAACAATGGGACATGGTCAATTCTATGATTATTGGCTGGATTTACAGCAATGTGGAATCGAAACTTCGACCTTCGATCTCCCTCGTTGATAGCACAAAAGCTATGTGGCAAAGTCTTAAACGAAGGTTTCTGTTACTGATGCTACTCGTCTTTATCAGTTGCACGCCGATATCATAGCGTGTAAGCAAGAGGGTGACATAGTTGAGATATATTTTGCAAAACTAAAGGTCCTATGGGATCGATGACCTTGCTGATCTGGCAAAGGGTTTTGCGTGTTATTATGGTAGTTCATCGTGTGCTTCTATGGTTAAATATGAGAACCATCTAGAGAAAATAAGGATTCATCAGTTTCTCATGGGTTTTAACACCATTAGATTTGGTACTGCAAGATCCAATCTCCTACGCAGAGGTACTGACTTGAACCTTGATGTCGTTTACTCTCAGATTACTCAAGAAAAATGTCATCTGAATGTGATGAGGTGTAACGCCCGTGTTCTGGAAAGAGGAATTTAATAATTATCGGTAAAATAATTATTAAATTGTATTTTCTGATTGATTTTTATTTGAGGGAATTGTGAGGAAAAATCAAATATAAATCATGGGGTCAATTTGAAAAGATCTGAAAGTTGTGATGGGTTAATTTGATTAAGATCAGAAGTTATGGGGCTGTTATGCAAAAACTAGAAAATTAGGGGGCTTAAGAGAAATTAATCAAAAACCCTACTTCCTTTCTTCTTAAAACCCGACGACGCCTCCATCGTGGAATTGAGACAGAGAGTTGGGTTGGTTTGTCGCGCTTGATTAGGAGCTAAGTTGTGGTGGTGTGATCGCCCATTAGCTTGGAGTCACGCCGTCGTTGGAGAGTTCGTTGGCGTTGTGCATGTGAAGCTTCGCGCCTCTCTCATCTCTCGTCATGGTAAGGTCTCTTCTCCTTGGTTAATTGTTAATGTTGTGGTTCATTGTTGTTGAGTCTCGATGAGAGTTGGATGGAGAGTGGTAGTCTGGGGTGGCTTGAACCATTGATCGATGGTGTCGTGACGATACGGTGACGTGAAGTTCCACGATTGAAGCTGTGGTGTTCGTCGATGGCGGTTGTCGTGGAGCCATGACAAATCATGGCGGTGGTGGTGGCGTTGAGGAAGGTCTTCGATGGCATGATGATGGAGTGGCGGTGATGAAGTTTTGGTGTCGTGGTGGAGGTTGTCGTGTTTGGCGACGACGGTTCCGTGAAGTTGCAGAGGTTTAGGAGACGAAGAAGATGACTTATGATTCACGTGAATCATGTTTTGTCTTTTTGTAATTATCAATTGTGTAGTGTGTTAGTGACTTGGATTCCAAGTTTCAATTAGTTTATTAATTAATAATTAAATATTATCTTAATAATATTATTTTATTATTTGTTATAAATTATTGTGGATTGTCAAACTCTAGCTCTGGCCCATCATGCCCATATCCGATGAGACTTAAGACGGTTTATACTTTTCCTATTCCGAATAGGATTTACCTTTTATCTCTTGTATTGATTCCTATATAAAGGTTTTATTGGAACCTCATTATCAATAATACAACTCACAAAATTCCCCCATAATTCTCTCTAGTTTACAACACGTTATCAGCACGATAGTCTCTAAAACCCTAGCTAGCAGCCGCCGCATCTAAAACCCTAATTTCGCCGCCGATCACAAAGGAAGCGGATCAAAGCAAAACAAAGAAGATCTCTTGAAACCAGTCAATCTTACTTCACTCTGAGACTCGGTTCCCCCAATACATGGTAACAGGGTTGTGAAAAGATTGATTGAGTGTATTTCTTGAGGAAGATATCTGGTTCGTGATTTCCACTTGAAACCAAATCTCTAAGGTAAGTTCTAAAACCCTAGAACATATATAACCATGAAATCGGTAAACCCTAATTAAATTAGGAAATCTCCAAAACCCTAAAAGATGATCTATATTTAGATATATGTTCTGATGCTCGATTGTTCTGGCTAACCAGAAGTCATGTGTTCGGATGTATGATCCGGCTGTTCCGATAAAACCCTAATTATATAGCATGTTCGGTTTTTCATGTTCGATATTAATTGTATAATTGTGTCGCAAGACACGGATATTCTTGTGTGATTAATTATTGTTTGTTTGTTGATATTCACAATGAGGTTATAAATTTGGTTAAATAATTATGAAACCCTAATTAATATGGAAATTGCACATATATGTATAAACCCTAATTGATCCGCATATGATTGTTTGTTTGATTGATAAATTTGATTGCATGATTAATTATCATAAATTAAAATCCGATCAAAGCACATAGATATGTTAAGATCTTGCATGAAAATTGGATCATATAATTTTGCTAGATTATTATCGCATGAATTTATTTTACATAACCTTGCTATTTTGTTAAATCGGTTGCATGATAATAATTGTCACAAATTAAAATCTGATCAATATATAAATATTTAAGCTGCATGAGAACCTTGCATGATAATTTGAACGTGTATTTTGAGCATGCTAGGTTACTAGAATATTATCACGTAAATTGTTTTACACCATGCATGAATATTAAAATTTTGTGATACTTAAGAGTATATAATGCATAATTTCAGATGTTGAATATCCAAAACTTGGAATTTGCTGCCCTTACTCTCTCGGGAGATAACTATCTACAATGGGCATTGGATATTAAGATCACTCTAAAGTCTAAAGGACTTGGCGAATGTATCATTGAGAATAATAATGAGAATGAAAGAAATCGATACATGGCAATTATGATAATTCGCCATCATCTTGCTGAGAGTCTCAAAGATCAATACTTGACAATTGAAAATCCTCTTGACCTTTGGAACGAGTTGAAAACAAGATATGATCACCATAGAACGGTGATGTTACCAAAGGCAATGTATGAATGGAGGAATCTAAGGTTCCAGGATTTTAAATCCGTGGATGAGTATAACTCGGCCCTATTTAAGATAGTCTCTAAATTGAAGTTGTGTGGTAAGAAAATAACTGAAGAAGAGATGCTTGAAAAGACATACTCTACATTCCACACAAGTAACGTATTGTTACAGCAACAATATCGTGGAAAGGGCTTCGAGACATATGCAAGTTTGATCTCTTGTTTATTGCTAGCTGAGCAAAACAATGAGTTATTGATGAGAAATAGTGAAATGAGACCTCCCGGATCAATCCCACTCCCTGAAGCCTTTACGGCCGCTGTTGAAAAGAGAGAAACAAACCATGTCCAGAAAGAGTTTAATGGCCGAAGTAGAGGCCGAGGCCGTGGACGTGGAAGATGGCAAGGAGGACGTGGCCGCAGCTATAGTCCCTATGGCCGAGGACAAGGCAGAGGCCGAGGGTATCAACCCATCTTTAATCAAGGCCGTGGAAGAGGCCGTGGCAAATTTTCTCATCCACAAAACTCGGCCAACAAGCATGGATGCCATCGGTGTGGAGTGGGGAATCATTGGGCCAAAACATGTAGAACTCCCAAGTATTTGATTGACCTCTATCAAGAGAGTATTAAAGGGAAGAATCCGGAAGCAAATTTGGTCCATCAAGATCATGAAAATGATTTTGATCATGAGCAAGATAATCTAATGCAATATGAGACTTCATATTGTCTAAAAGAATAAAGTTGATCTCGACATTTAGTTTCTATGTTTGGTTTTGGTGTTTTTATTTGCTTGGATTTATGTTCTTGAATTTATTTGTTATTGCTATTATTTTGGATTTATTTGATTTAATGAAAGGATATTATTTTAAATCTCTAAAATATGATTATTGATTTTGAAGAATGAGTGATGACAAGGATATTTTTGTGGTGGATAGTGGATCAAGCCACACAATTTTAAGAGACAAAAGATATTTCATAAATCTCACACTCAAAAGTGCCAATATATGTACCATAGCGGGTATGGCTAATTTAATAGAAAGATATGGTCAAGCAAACATATTATTACCTAAGGGTACACATCTAGAAATAAGTGATGCACTATACTCACCGAGCTCAAAGAGGAGCCTATTGAGTTTTAAAGACATTCGAATGAATGATTTGCATATTGAAACTAAGAGCGAAGGGAATAAAGAATTCCTTATGATATTTGAACTCGCCAATGGCCATAAGAAAATCCTACAAACCATACCTGCCATATCTACAGGCCTTAATTGTGCTAAGATAAATATGATAGAAGCAAATGCCACAGTAAACAAAGTGTTTTCCAAAAATTTCATTCTATGGCATAACCGGCTTGGCCATCCCGGTTCTAACATGATGCGAAATTTTTTATTAAATACAAATGGGCACACATTGAAAGAAAGAAGAGTTATCCCAAAGAATCTCACGTGTGAAGCATGTTCACTAGGGAAGCTCATAGTCAGACCATCACCAGTAAAAGTGAATAAGGAAACATTGAATTTTCTGGAAAGAATACAAGGTGACATCTGTGGACCAATTCACCCACCTTGTGGGACGTTTAGATATTTTATGGTACTTATTGATGCATCCACGAGATGGTCACACATATGTCTATTATCAACTCGAAATTTGGCATTTGCGAGATTACTTGCTCAAATAATTCGTCTAAGAGCACACTTTCCAGATTTTCCTTTAAAGACTATACGTCTAGATAATGCTGGTAAATTCACGTCTCAAGTGTTTAATGATTATTGTATGTCCATGGGGGTAAGTGTAGAATATTCTGTGGCACATGTACATACACAAAACGGATTGGCCGAATCATTTATCAAACGCATTCAACTAATTGCGAAGCCATTACTAATGAGATCAAAACTCCCGGTCTCAGCTTGGGGACATGCAGTTTTACATGCAGCTGAACTAATTCGCACAGGCCATCTAGTGAACACAAATATTCCCCATCACAATTGCTAACGGTCATGAGCCAGACATATCCCATCTTAAGACATTTGGATGTGTCATATATGTACCAATTGCTCCACCACAGAGAAGTAAGATGGGACCTCAAAGGAGGATTGAGATATATGTTGGATATGATTCTCCCACCATAGTTAAGTACCTTGAGCCAACCACGGATGATCTATTTAAGGCCAGGTATGCGGATTGTCAGTTTGACGAATCCAACTATCCAACATTAGGAGGAGATAATAACACACTGGTAAAGGAAATTACATGAAATCAAACATCCTTAACATGGCAAGATCCTCGGACTAAAGAATGTGAAATAGAAGTCCAAAAGATTATACATTTACAAAAGCTAGCTAATCAATTGCCAGATTCCTTTGCTGACCCGAATAAAGTAACAAAGTCATATATACCAGCTGTTAATGCACCAATAAGAATTGATGTCCAAGAGGGACACAATCAAGTTACTACAGAATCTAAAGCGCGTTTAAAGAGAGGTAGACCATTAGGTTCCAAGGATAAGAACACTCAAAAATCAAAGAAAGGTGCAATGGGAGAATCTGAGGTTATTGGAACCCTAGACATGAATGAACCAAAGGAACCAAACATTGATACTCGGGACGCAGATCTTCAAGGTCCTGAAGTTCTTGACAATAATGAGATCTCAATAAATTATGTCATGTCTGGAAAACAATGGAATAGAAAGAATGTCGACATTGATGAAATATTTGCATACAAGGTAGCACTTGACATTATGGATATAAGTGAGGATCTAGAACCCACATCAATATTAGAGTGCACTCAAAGAAAAGATTGGATTAAATGGAAAGAAGCTATAAACGTGGAGTTAAAGTCATTAAGGAAGAGGAATGTATTTGGTCCTATAATCCGGACACCTCTTGATATTAAACCAGTTGGACACAAATGGGTATTTGTGAGGAAAAAGAATGAAAATAATGAAATCATGAGACATAAAGCACGACTTGTTGCACAAAGATTCACGCAAAGACCATGAATAGATTATGAGGAGACATACTCCCCTGTGGTGGATGTTACAACATTTAGATTTCTAATAAGTCTGGCCATAAGAAAAAATTTGGATATGCGGTTAATGGATGTTGTAACCGCATACTTATATGATCCACTGGATAATGAAATATATATAAAAGTCCCAGAGGAAATTGAGCTCAAAGATAAAGAAAGTTCTCGAGAACAACATTGTATAAAGTTGAATAAGAGTCTTTATGGATTGAAACAATCAGGTCGAATGTGGTATAATTGACTAAGTGAATATCTAGTCAAAGATGGCTATAAGAACAACCCCATAAATCCGTGTGTATTCATAAAGAAATTTACTAAGGGATTTGTAATCATCGCGGTGTATGTAGACGACCTGAATATCCTAGGAACCTTTGAGGAAATTTCCCAAACAGTCGAATATCTAAAGAAAGAATTCAAGATGAAAGATTTAGGAAAAACAAAATTTTGTTTGGGATTACAACTTGAGTGTATGAATAATGGAATCCTTGTGCATCAAACAGCATATACAGAGAAAGTACTCAAGAGATTTAACATGGACCAATCTCACCCATTGTCTAGCCCCATGGTTGTGAGATCCCTTGACTTGGATAAAGATCCATTCGGTCCAAAGAAGGATGATGAAGACATCCTTGGTCCCGAAGTGCCATATCTAAGTGCCATAGGAGCTTTGATGTATTTGGCGAGCCACACTAGGCTAGATATATGTTTTGCCGTGAATTTATTATCAAGATTTAGCTCATGTCCGACCCAAAGGCACTGGAACAGGATTAAACATATACTTCGTTACCTACAAGGAACGAAAGATTTGGGATTATTTTATATTAACCATAACTAAGATGGTTTGATTGGTTTTGCGGATGCAGGTTACCTCTCGGATCCACACAATGCTAAATCCCAAACGGGATATGTTTTTACTCACTGTGGGTCAGCTATATCTTGGCGATCCATGAAGCAAACTCTTGTTGCTACATCGTCCAACCATGTAGAAATCTTGGCGATGCATGAAGCTAGCCGTGAATGTGTTTGGTTGAGATCAATGACTCAATATATTAGAGTAGATTGTGGGATGTCCGAAGGAAAGGAGGAACCGACCATTATGTACGATTTACAAAAGGATGGAGAAGTCCAAGTTCAACAAGTTCGTTCAAGTGAGAATTCAGTAGATTTATTTACAAAGTCTCTACCAACCTCGACATTCAAGAAGCTAATACATCAGATTGGAATGCGAAGATTGAAAGACATTCAGTGATGTTCGGAACAGGGGGAGTAATGCGTGTTGTACTCTTTTTCCTTAACTCGGTTTTGTCCCAACTGGGTTTTCCGAGAAAGGTTTTAATGAGGCAACATCCAAAGCGTATTACGAGCTTTTAGAGTTATGACATCCAAGGGGGAGTGTTATAAATTATTGTGGATTGTCAAACTCTAGTTCTGGCCCATCAGGCCCATATCCGATGAGACTTAAGACGGTTTATACTTTTCCTATTCCGAATAGGATTTACCTTTTATCTCTTTTATTGATTCTTATACAAAGGTTATATTGGAACCTCATTATCAATAATACAACACACGAAATTCCCCCATAATTCTCTATAGTTTACAACATTATTTAGGTTGTTTTTGGGAATCTAAGGTGTAGACGCCTCAAGAAGTTTCAGAAAATTAGATAGTTGTGTCGCGGGAATTTTCTGTGCTTGGCTAAGGTGAGTGCATGACTATGAGATTAACTGTGGGAATTTGAATGTATTAACATGTCTTCTTGTGTAGAGGTCATTGGATGAGAGTCTATAGCATGTTATTTTATTGAATGATTGGTATTGGGATTATATGTTTTTACGTTACATTTTCCTGTGTGTGTATATATTGTAGATGGGAGGATTGCCTCATTAAGTATTTATCGAAATACTTATGCATCTCCTTTATTTGATGCAGGAAAAGAAAAAGAGTGATCGTGGAATCATGGCAAGGAAGAGGGGATGATCTAGACTCGTTGGTTAGTTTAAGTATTTTAGTATTAATGCCGAATTTATTTATTTTATGATTTTTAGGATGGAGAATCATGTGGAATAATCTGGTGAATTTATTTGGTTTAATTCTGGATTGTTATTAGAATTTGGTTCTTGTTTGAATTAATTATTATTCATGAGTTAGTTGAATTTAATTGTTTGGGGAAGTCAATAATATTTATGGGGATACTAATTATTTGTTAAAAAAAAGAAAGGGGCGGTCATTTCATGAGGAGTATGGAGGATCGTGTTCCTGTTGTGGGTTTCTCGACTACGACCCAATCTTCTACAGTCCAAGCTGCAACCACAAGATTCCCACGTTCCACTTCGGTTTGTACTCATTGTGAAAAAACTGGTCACGAAACAAGTAATTGTTTTCAAGTCATTGGGTTTCCAGAATGGTGGAATGACAAAAGAAAAAGTTCGGGTGGTCGTGGCTCGCGTGGTAGAGGTTTTAACAACCAAGGTCATGGCCGTAGAGGTAGAGGCTCTGGTGTTTTAGCAAACAATATCCAGATTGGTGAAGGTGTTACTTCCAATGATTTAAAGGGAACTGGTATACAGCACTTTACCCCAGATCAATGGGCCTATTTGGCAAGTTTTCTGAACACTCAACAACAAAACAACCCCAACAAACTCTCGGGTAAGCGAGATAAGCTTCTTCTTTATGGTCAGTATAGTCGATATGATATCATTATTGATTCTGGAGGCTCTCATCATATGACTGGGGATATATGTTTACTAATTAATCTTCAAGATATTGAACCATGTCCGATTACACTACCCAATGGTCAGCTTACTTGGGCTACAAAACATGGCAGTTTGAATCTTGAGAAATGTCTAGGGTTGCATCATGTTTTCTATGCACCTAACTTATCAATTACATTGATCTCCGTTGCTCAGCTACTTCATGATGTTGCTGGTTTTGTTCTGTTCACAAAGCAGTTTTGTATCATTCAGGACCAAGTTTCGAAGACTTTGATTGGTGCGGGTGAAGAGCATAACGGAGTCTACCATTATACTGGCGCAGTTGGTATTCAAGTCAGTTATGCTGTGGACTACAAGCTCGAGAGTTATGGCATCGACGATTGGGTCATCTTTCGTCTAGAATTCTTTATGTTTTATCTCATATTAGGGGTTTTTCTAATAATTCCAAGGATTTTGATAAGTCTTGTGAAATTTGTGTAATGGCAAAACACACTCGTGATTCATTTTCTATGAGTCTTAATAAAGCTGTTGGTTGTTTCTCTATGCTTCATTGTGATCTTTGGGGACAATACAAAATGCCATCTTCTTGTGGACCTCGGTATTTTCTAACCATTGTCGACGATTGTTCAAGAGCTGTTTGGATTATTCTTCTTCTTGAAAAAGAGAAGCTCCAAATGCGTTGACAACATTTTTTAATTTTGTGGAAAACCAGTTTCATACAAGTATCAAAACCATACAAAGTGATAATGGTGTCGAGTTTGTATGTTTGAATAGTTTTTTCGCAGAAAAGGGTGTGATACACCAAACTTCATGTGTAGAAACTCCACAACAAAATGGAAGAGTGGAGAGGAAGCATCGTCACATTCTCAACATGGCTAGAACTTTGTTATTTCAAGCAAAATTATCCATCACATTTTGGGGAGAAAGTGTGTTAGCTACAACATATTTAATCAACCTAACTCCCTCCGTCGTCCTTGATAACAAGACGCCTCATTAAATATTATTCGGCTTTCCACCCTCTTATGATCAGCTGCGTACGTTCGGCTCATTGTGTTTTGCTAGAAGAATATCTCGTGATAAGTATAAATTCAGTGAAAGAAGTGTTCGATGCATTTTTGTGGGCTATCTGGTTGAGAAAAAGGGATGATTAGTCTTGGATCTTGACAAGGAAAAATCCTTTGTTTACCGAAAGGTGGTATTTCATGAGGACCAATTTCCTTTTGTTGAAAAATTACACAACCGACTATCCTCTTACCATCGTTAGAATCAACGTCACCGGTTTATGATGAAGTACAAGTCCCGGCACCCGCACCCAATGTTGCAGTAACAACAGATCCACAACCAGTCCCCCCAATACTAGAGCTAGAATTGATACAACCAATGGAATCTAGTATTACTAGATCTGAAGAAATATGTGGAGGTGCATCACCGGTTAGAGAAGCAGCTCCAGTTACAGAAGTTTCTACGGTTAGAGAAGCCGATCCGGTTAGAGATGATCCAGTTACAGAAACCATCCCACTTCGAGAATCAATTCCACCAAGAGAACCAGAACTTGAGATTGAAGTGGAGGTGGATCCGATACGGGGAGCTTCTGAAACTGTTGATGAGCTAGGCAAAGGTAAACGAGTTCAATTTCCTTCGGTCAAACTGAAACCCTATGTCACCAACGCTGCTGTTACGATAGATCCAATGTCCTCAAGTAAGTGCTTATATCCCATAGCTAATTATGTTTCCTCACATCGGCTTTCCTCTTCTCAACAAGCCTTCCTCGCCAAGATTGTCAAGGCAGTTCAACCTGAATATTTCAAGGATGCTGTTAAGTACAAAGAATGGTGCGATGCAATGGGACTAGAGATTGATGCTCTAGAGCGTAATAACACTTGGGATATCACGGAACTTCCACCTGGAAAAATTGCTATTGGCTGCAAATGGGTATTTCGAATAAAGTTTAAATCTGATGGCACTATTGAAAGGTTTAAAGCTCGCTTCGTTGCTCTTGGTAATCGACAACAAGAAGGTGTGGATTATAAGGAAACATTTGCACCAGTCGTGAAAATGACAACAATGCGTATTCTTCTCGATGTTTCCGCGGCAAAGAGTTGGGAATTACATCAAATGGATGTATATAATACGTTTTTACATGGTGATTTAGAAGAAGAGGTTTATATGAAGCTACCACCGGGATTTTTGCATTCAAATAAAAATCAAGTCTACAAATTAAAGAAAGCTCTTTATGGACTTAAACAAGCACCTAGGTGTTGGTTTTCAAAGTTGACAACATCGTTAAAGGCGTTTAGTTTTGTCCAAAATCAATCAGATTACTCTCTGTTTACACTCAATTGTGATGGAGCTTCGGTTTACGTTCTGGTTTATGTAGATGACTTGATCATTGGAGGAAATGATTCAAAGTTAATCACGGATTTCAAAGAGTATCTTGGTCACTGTTTTCATATGAAGGATCTTGGCGTTTTGAAGTATTTCTTGGGCATTGAAGTCTCATGCGGTCGAGAAGGAATTTACTTGTGTCAAAGAAAATATGCTCTAGATATTATTTCAGAATATGGCATGTTAGGCTTAAAACCGGCAGATACTCCTATGGAATAAAATCACAACCTGTCAAAGGATGATGGACTCTACTTTGAAGAACCAGAAAAGTATCGTCATCTTGTCGGCAGGTTGGTTTATTTGGCTGTGACAAAACCCGAGTTAAGTTATGTTGTTCATATACTTGCTCAATTTCTCAAAGCTCCACGACAGAAACATTGGGATGCTGCTTTGCGCTTAGTTCGCTATTTGAAGAAATCTCCGGGACAAGGTATTCTTCTCAGTTCGAACAATCCTCTCACACTTACAGCATATTGTGATGCGGACTATGCTGCTTGCCAACTCACTCGGCGTTCACTCATCTGCTACATTGTTATGCTTGGAAGTAGCATTGTTTCTTGGAAGACTAAAAAACAACATACAGTTTCTCGGTCCTCTTGTTATGCTTGGAAGTAGCATTGTTTTTTGGAATCGTGCTTCCGTTGCGCTTCCTCGCGATTCCGCTTCGATTCCGCTTCGGAAGCAGGAATCAAAGCTTCAGCCAAGCTTCCATGTAACTAACACTTATTTTTTATGAAAAAAGTCCAATGCTAATTTAAGCAAACATTTTATTTTATTTTATAAAATTTTAAGCCTTATTTTTATATGTTTGCTAAAGTTTGGTTTAGTTCGAAAATTTGGTTTATACCAAAAATTTGAAACTTTTTGATAAAATTAAAAAGGTTATTGAAAACATTTAAAATTTCAATAAACTGATAGGCTCACTTTTACAAAATCCTTACGTTAAAAATTTATCAATAGGCTTTTAGCTCAAACAGAAACCGAAGTTTGGTTCAAAATACATTAAGTTAAGAGAAATATTAAAAGCTACCTAATTAGTGAAAGGCTAAGTCATTCTGTCTCCTATGAAACGTTCTACTTCCTATATAAACTCCACACGCTTGGTTTTGTTAACTGACTATATGAACAGTCTAAATGAACACTAGTCTTTTTGAATTGGAATTAACTTCGAAATTGTAAGGAACTTCTATATAATAAACGACTTTCTTAGTTAATAAGATTAGAATCTTAAGCAATTCGCAAACCTTGTTTGCAACCTAGATTTGTCGAATTAGCAGAGAATCACAAAGTGTCACCTATGAGATCATACAAGGAACCAAAAGAATAGGGTTAATGCATTTAATATTTGAAACTTAGTTTGAGTCGGAGATGATCTTATAACAGCAGTAAAACCGCACACAAGACAAGAGCCCGCAAGAGGTTCCATCGAAATTAAGAGAAAACTGCAAGTCTTTAGAATCATATGCTACAACCAAAGGAACCCAATGATGCAATCTGTAGCTTTAATGACCATATTTCTGAAATTCCCACTCGCTGTTATCTGTTAAAAAACCCAAGCAAAATTCAAAACCAAAGAGAAGAGATAACCGATAAGAAAGAGCTTGTTAGATCAGAAAAAAAAACATACCCAGTGGACAAACTTGACGAGTCTTGAGCCATCTGCTGATGCAATGGAAGTGAAATGCATGGTTGCAAACCCCTACAGGTCAAACAAAATCATCGTTTCTTTAAACCTTAAACCTCGAGATGTCAAAAGAAACATATATTGGCTCTGTTGTTGGCCAATGATGATTCATCCTAATAAGCTTAAACTATTTATGTTTGACTAATGAAAAAACCTTCTAAAGACAATACTTAAATCCAGAGACAGCCACATCAAATATAATCATAATCAAGATAACTCCTGATTTTACACAATGCAAAAATGTATCAAGAGTTTTCAGTTCTACATATATTTGAGAAACTCAGCCATGGCCTAGAAGTAAGCCCTACTATAAAGATGTGATACAGAGGTAAAAAGGGTAAACAAACATTCTACCTAAGTTACAGATATGAAATTGAGACATAGATATGGATATGAATGATCTAAAACCGTAGCATCAAAGAACCCAAAGTATGCGCTAATGCTTCTCATCTGCTAATCTTTCCTTTGTTAGCCTAAATAAGAACTAGTTTCAACCGCACCATCTTACAATCACACACAAAGCTAAAATAAGAGAGAAATCTAGTTACCTTATGAGCACCAACTGCTACGTTTTCAAGTAAATACATATCATACGTTCTCATAGCATTAAAGTAAATAAAGACTCTAAACTCGATTAAACAATGCATTCTTATTAAGATAAAAGTAGAAAATTCAACCAGCAGATCAAACAGCAATCATCATAAACACAGAAAGAGAACTATAGACACACATATGTGAAACCCAGAAGCAAAACCAACCAACCAACCAAACTCTAGCCAGGAACTTAAAATTGAGCCACTGTTAACTAATCTATTCAACTATAATAATCAAGTAGTTGCTACAAACCCAAAGATAAATAACTCAACGAATGCTCAAAGATTAACGAAACCAAACACAAAGATACAGAGTTGAGATGAAATAACAACATAAATCTTGATTCAAACTTACCCCAAGCAACAGTGCATTCTTCACTAGTGGCACTAGCCTGATTAGCTTGACATTCAATACCTACAAACACGAAAACGTAACTCAATCAAAGTTCTCAAGACGATTCAGAACAACACATTATAAAGTATATATATATATATATATCTTAAAGCTTACACAGATCCATTATGTGGTTTCTGCAAATTGCGCAGTTATCAACAACTATATCTGAAATTAAACAAGAGCGAATCAATAAAGAAGAAGCAAAGCGAGACATAAGAAGGTAAGATCGGAAGGATTTAGGGTTTGAAGATACCCCAAGCCCAGAGAGCGACGGCGCTCCACTTTTTAATTTCAAAGCGCTTGGGTTTCTTTGAAGAAGATGAAGGAACAGTGCTGCTGGAGGATTCACCGGCGGGAATCATAGTAACGTCGGAGTCGAGAGTCGCCATTGATCTCTTTGATCGGAGTTGGAATTAGTTTATGGAACTTGTAACCCCAGAAAACTTGAGAGTTCTGAATTATTTGAGAGTCTGAGAATTTACGAACAAACAGAAGAATTTACAGATTTTATAAAGTTAAATTCTCAATTCCGATTCGGATTCGGATTCGAATTTAGAAATTCTGAATAATCCCGATTTTTTCCTTTCTATGGATCTGGGACCCATTCAATGATTTGGTTTAGTAAATTTGTTAAACCAATTTCTTTTTTGCTAATTATAAATTAATTAAAACATTTCATGAATAAAATTAGCATAGGATAAAATTAGCATTTGACTTATTTATTGGTTAAATTATTTTTGTTATATAAAATGTATCTCTCACGAAAATGTAACACATATCCAAACTATAATTAATAACATTCTAATTAAAACATGTGTTATGATTTAATTTAGATACTAGATTCTGAATTTTATTTAATATAACATTTATAACCTGAATTTATACGGTTCTTTATTCAGTTTAGTATTTGGTTTTGTTTCAATCCGTTTAATGAATATTGTGACGACCACACTTTTTTTTACACGCAATTACGTATTAAATAAACGCCCATACATTTAAATAATCTCCAAATAATAAACAATCAACAACCACGCATTGTCAACAGTTCTACTGGTCCTAATCATCCTCTCCCTCCTCGCCTCGATTCAACGATCACACCTTATCTTTACCTGCATCGACAAAAGTGATGCATCAACATTTGCTAAACCAAACATTTGGTAAACCAAATGCTGAGTGAGATTGATCCTCCTAACAACAGGTTATATGAACGCCCACGCAATTCAAACAACCACACCAACACGAAATAATAACACCACGTATTACTTCACATAATCAGCTAACATGAAACCTTATGCAAAGCTAATCAAACATATCCATGACTAACCACCTAGCAATTCACAACATCAAGAAATGCTAAAAACACAAGTCACAGAACAACAGGGTCAATCGACCACAACTTATCGACGAACACCCTCGATACCCTCTATCGACAACACCCTATCAACCACACCTGGTCGATAGCCAACTATCGGCCTTGACCTATCGACCACACTTGGTCGATAGCCAACCTAAAAACCATCCGAAGAAACTCATCGACTTACCTATCGATCACTCCTAGTCGATACACCCTATCGATCTCGCTCTATCGACCACACCTGGTCGATAAGTACTAGGAAAAACACCCAGCAGGATCTATCGACCAACTTATCGACCTGTCCTAGTCGATACACCCTATCGACCTCGCTCTATCGACCACATTTGGTCGATAAGCACTAGGAAAACCGTCCAGCAGGACCTATCGACCTTGCTCTATCGATCTTCCCTAGTCGATAGCGCCTATCAACCTCGCCCTATCGACCACACCTGGTCGATAGCGAGTCCGATTTCTCCACTTCTCAACTTAGCCTAGGCACACTCCTAAGGCCAAACCTCTAAACCACAGCCAATACACATACCAAACAACTAGGGAAACACTCCCAACAAGCCATGGAATCATCATGAAACCACAAATCACACAATCACCAAGCAAGCATAAGAATTTACAATCAAAGCTTAACAAAGCACAACAAGCACAAATCCATGGTTCTCTAACCACCCCAAGCTTAGCAAACTCTAGCTAAAGCTCCACCAATGACCACAAGGTTTCTAAGCAACCTAGGAACACCCCAAAGCTCAGAATAACCCCATAAGCCCCCACAAATGGCTTAATGATAACCTTTGGTCACAACTAATCTTAGAATGGATGGAACTTGCCTAGGATGAATTCCCCAAGCTCAAGAAGACCTCTCCTTTCTTCTCTAGCCCCACGCCAAAACCTAGCTCCAACCCACTCCTTTTTCCAAGCTTCACAAAGCTCCACACCCTTTGATCTCTCAAGATCCAAGCTCCACAATCTCTTCTTCTTCTCTCTTCCTCTTTCTAAGCTCACAAGCTCAAGAAACTCTCTCTCAACCCCAAAAATGGCGAGCCAACAAGGTGGAGAAGAAGAAGAAGAAGCAAACTTGATTTTTTCTTCCTTCTTGAGAAAAACTCCACAACTTTCGAAACGATTTATGACACCCCCAGAAAAAATCTAAATTGATTATTTCACCCTATAATCAATTTCTTGAGACTTGTCTAAGATTCAGAAACTCGAAAGAGTTTCCAAATTAATGAAATTAATTAATTTCCGGAACACGGGCGTTACAAATGTAATGTTAAAAATAATAATAGTTTCATTAGTATTTTGAAACTTAGATTGATCCGTCAGTCGGACCGAGAATGACCATGAACCGGATTAGTGATCGTTAGATTTTTAGGAAACTCGTGACCTATCAAATTGGATATAAAACAACCAAGATTTACTAAAATTTTTGTAAACCAGATCTGTGTGTTTTAGAAAGTTTTATGATAATTTTACTCTTACGACATAATTTAACTTTATTTTTTAGTAAGGATGGGCATAATCCATGTTCTATTCCGTTCCATACCCGTTCTCATTCCCAAATTTTCACCCCATGTGAAAATGCATTGCTGATATTGGACACCTTTTGTATCCCGATTGAGAATGGGACGGAATGGAAATGCAAATTTTCAAATTCCTTATGGAACAAATACAAATATATATTATAAATAGAAATATATGTTTATGGTTTATTGATATAGAAGAACTAAATATATATATATATATATATATATGTGTGGTAGATCATCACATATACAAATAATATATATATTTAATTTAAAATTTCAACAACTAATCTAGTATTTGACCAACAAAAAATCAATCACAGATATTATTATACAACAAATAATTACATAAATAAACAAATAAAACCTAAAGTATAAACAAAAGATGTGTATAGGATTTGAGTAACCCGGTTAAATTAAAAATATTAGTGTCATTTTGGCGAGTACAGTTTCTAAAGACCAGTTAAGACATCACTCTCCGCCGATTTTAGGTCGGAGAGTAGGTAGTAGAAAATACATTTGACTTGACGCTCTTTTTCTTTCCGTTCTTATGCCATTTCTTTAATGTTTTGACGTTTTCTCATCCAAAACCATTCGATTCATCGTTTGATTCGATCTAAAAATATTCTTCCATATCCAAAGTAAGTATTCCCTCTGTTCTATTTTATTAGATGTTTTGACTAAACACGTGTATATTAAGAAATTTACTTTTCTTTGCAAAAGTATAATTTATGTTTTATTCTAAATTTATATAAACAATCAAAGTTTAAGTTTTGTATAAAAACTTACATGGACAAAACATTAATTAAAAATATAACTTATAACTAACAAATTTGAAACGATAGTGACTGAAAAATCTCTCTTATGAAAGAAAATAGAAAAATCTTGAAAAAATGCAAAACATAGTTTTGATTTGATAAAGATTTAAAAATGCAAAACCTGCTTTTAAATAGCACTTTCAATGCCCCTTTCCAGATTTGTTGTTCTATGTACTCTCGAAAAATGGAAAAAAAAAACTATGGTTTAACCGCCTTAATACTATATAATTAAAATTTTATTTAAAATTTAAAATTATAAAAATTTATAATTTAAAAGTTGTATCCTACTTCCATTTCCTCATGGTATCAGAGCCTGTGATCTTTGTATGTGATATTGAAGGGTCTAGGTGTATAAGAACTTGTCTTGTGATCTTTGGTTGATCTTATTTTCATGTTTCTAAGGTTTTAAAATCAAATTCTCCTGAGTGTTTTGCCAGTATAAACCAGGCCATTAGTCCCATTAGTGTTGGCCATTTAAGCCTGAGAATAGACAAGATTGTAGCGAGTCCAAGTTTTCGAACTTAAATCTGAAAATGAGTTCATATTTTAGATCTTCATCACATAGGTTCGAGTCTGCCTCTTCTTCTTCTAGATCAGAAAAGAAGTCACTTAAAAGTTCAAAAAGAATTATCAAGGATCAATTGATAATTGGAAAATTCCAAAAGTTCATAAGGATCAAATTTATCAAATTTCTAAAATGAATTTCTTAAGAACAAAATTTTCAATAAAAACAGAAGAAAGAGATATTCAACTTACCAAACCTTTTGAAACAATTCCTCTTTTTTCTGAAAGCTCTTTACAAATGCAGAGAGAAAAGAATTTCAAATATGTACACATTGGTTTAATCCAGGTTGGAATTAAACCACTTTCGAAAGAAGGTTTAAATACTTCAATCTTAGCGACCTTAAGAGATACACGTTTTAAAATTTTTGAAGATTCTTTATTGTGTTCTATTGAATCAAGTCTTTGCATCGGGTCAATCTCTTTTGACTGCTACCCAAATTTTACAGTCTCTTTAAATGATAAAAATATTTTAAAATTTCTAGTTTTAAAAGTAAAAACTCACAATTATGAAATGATCGAAGGATTAATTCCAATTGCTTTGATTTTTAGAGTTCACTATAAAGCAATGTCAACTGCTTTCTCTTCAAAAGTTAAACTCTCGAGTTAAAGGGTGAAACCTTATTACTTCAAACTGATCTATCCAGATACAACTCTGTCACTCCACGATCCATTCAATGGAAAGATGTTAATCTTCTAGATGAATGGGTTCTCGAAGAAGCTGTTCAACCAAAACCTTTAAAAGCTCTAGAACCTATAGAACCAAATACACGCTTAAAAAACATTGAAAAATTCCAAGATGGAAAGGTTAAACTTTCTTTCCTTAGAAATAATCACGTTGATTACATGGATAATTTTTCATGTGGATCTCTGTCACACCATGATACTATAGATTTAGGAAGAGTCTCTCAAGTAGCTCAAGACTATCCTAACTCTATCATGAGAAATGTTGATTTTCAATCACAAATACCAATACCGGTTTATACAACGGAGAACAATGATTATTAAAAATCTGAGCCAACTAGCCCAACATTTTCAGCCATTACAGATAATATATTAAATGAGCTAAATGTTTTGGAAAAAGATTTTCAAATAAACAAAAAATTCATAAGAGAAGATTTTTATTCAAAAAATAACACTCACAAGAGGATTTTGTTTTTTGAAAACTTTTCACAAAATAAAAACCTTATCCAAAAGGAGTTTTATGACTACCTTCAAACGCATAAAATACAAGTCCTACTTTTTAACTGGTTTGAAGACTATGCATTCAAAGACAATATCAACTATCCTTTTTCTAAAACTGCTAATCCTATCACAAACCGTAATAAAACTTCTGAGTGGGAAACACTAGCCAATAGTAAAATAATCCGATCAATCATCCCCCTCTCCAAGAAATAAAACTTGAACTATTGGGTACACCAATTGAAGCAATTCCTTTTAAACGACCAAATGAAGACGATAAAGCAAATATCAAAAAGATTATTGTGCAAAACAATTTTTCAAACACAAATCTTAGAACAATAAGTAAACAGCTTGATAGAATTGAAAAATCAATTCAAAAGCAAGTTTTTCCCCCAATAGAGCCTTCTTCTAAGAAAAATATCAAAATTCCCATGTTCAAACCCTTCCAAATTTCCTCTTCAAGTGTAAAAACTTACCAAGATACAAACATAGAATTAATTTAGCCAATTAAGTAAAATAGAAATAGGAGACAGTAGTATGCCTCAAGCTTCTGAAGTCCCTGACACTCCTACTTCTAAAATCCAAATAAATACTCTAGCCAACGATACAGAAAATAGTGAAATCTCAGATCAGTCTCATGATTCAACCCCTAAAATAAACCGTCTTGATTGGAATAACAGCAAAGACCGCCAAATCATCTCAGCCCCTGATCTAGGCCAAACCCAACCAATAGAACAATCTAGGTTCAATTCATCCTCAGTATATGACTGGCATATTGACGGCATAATTTCCTCCAAAAAATAACAATGGCCACAAATGGAGATAAAACTGTAGCTGAACTCCTTATAGCTGGTTTTTCGGGACAGCTAAAAGGAGATGATTTCGGAAATCCTCAACAAGATGCAGTAGCAACCTTGGTTATAGCCATAACTTTGCATTTTAGAGGAGACTTCGGTCCTAAAAGATAAAAATTCTGAACTTCTTTCAAACCTCAAGTGTAAAAAACTAAGTGATTTCCAGTGGTACAAAACACTTTCCTTACTAGGGTTTTACTCCATCAGGACTCAAACCAACCATTTTGGAAAGAAAATTTCTTAGCAGGCCTTCCAACCCTTTTACGAGAAAAAGTTAGAAATAAAATTAGAGATACTACTGGAACACAAATAATCTCTTATGATGATTTCACTTACGGAGAATTGATCAGTATTGTCCAACAAGAAGGACTAAAACTATGTCAAGATCTAAAGCTCCAGAAACATCTTAAATGGGAACTTAAAAGAACAAGATTAGAACTAGGATCCTTTTGTAAACAATTTGAAATAGGTCCCACGAAAGGTAGCAACTCTTGGTTAGGAGATTGCAATAAATCGTACTACTCAAATTCAAAACCAAGAAAACTTGGTAGAAACCATAAGGAACAAAAACCCTGTGAAAAGTTTTGGCAAAAACCTCGTAAAACATTTCAACCAAAAGAAGCCTCAACTAGCAAACCTTTCTATAAAAATCTCACTTGCTTCAAATGTCATAAAAAGGGCCACACTTCAAAATTTTGCCGTCTAAATCGAAAAATCCAAGAGCTTGATTTAGGGGAAGAAATCTCTAATAAATTATCAAACCTCCTACTAGAGTCTTCTTCGTCATCATATGATTCTGATTCATCTTTATCTTCGGAAAAAGGTCTACAAGTTGATGAGCTAAAACAATCATCAACTAGCTCAGAATCAGATGGAAAGAAACTCAATGTACTAACAAAAGATCAAGAGTTTCAACTTGAAATTCTAAAATCTATCTCCGATCCTCAAATAAAACAAAATTTTCTTGAAAAAATCCATTCATCCATGAATGAAACCGAAACAAATAAGTCCGAAAATAAACCAAATCCAATACCCCATCTAACTCTAAATCATCTTACGATCTCACCACCATCCTTAACAAAAGCAAGAAAAATATTTCAAAACCTTCTATTCAAGATCTTAGGTCTGAAATAAAAGAAGTAAAAACCGAACTTAAACTTCTAAAAGAAAAACAAAAACAAGATTCTGAATATTTTCATTCAATATTATCTTCGTTCAACGACAAACATGGTTCAAGTTCTGATGAACTTGATAATGAGAGTCTAGACGATATTGGAGAAACGAAACTAAAAGAACAAATACAATCTTTAGATTCTGTTGCAAACGATTTTCTATATGTTTTAAGAGAAATCACATCTCGAAAATACAAAATCAAAATCATGCTTATTTTTTCTGAGAACTTCAAAATTTATACAATCGCCCTTTTGATACGGGTGCCGATCTTAATTTTATCAAATCTGGACTTGTCCCAAGGTGTTTTCACCCTGAAACCAGTGAAAAACTCTCGGCAGCAAATAATTCTAAACTTTGTATCACTTCAAAAGCTGAAGCTTCAATCTCTATAGATAACATTTTTATCAAAACTGCTTTTATTCTCACTGATGATATCTACCAATATGTCATTTTAGGAACACCGTTCATAAATTTTATCACACCATACAAAGTTATGGATGATTCAATTTCTTTTAGACTTCAAAACAAAAAGCTTTATTTTGAATTTCTTGAAAGCCCCAAAAAACGAAGTCTCAATTTAATGAAAGCTTGTTCTATACAAAACAATTACCTAAGTACCTTAATACAAAGTAAATCTTTCCATTTACAAAATCTAAAAACAGAAATTTTATTAGAAAAAAACAAAGGAAGCACTAGGTACAAAACAAACAAAAGAAAAAATTTCGGATCTTAATAAACTTTTTGAAAAAGAAATTTGTTTAGATTTACCAACTGCCTTTTGGAATCGCAAGCAACATATTGTTAATTTACCTTACGGAAACAGTTTTAACAAAAAAGAAATCCCTACAAAAGCTCGCCCAATTCAAATGAATCATGACTTGGAGAGGCATTGTAGAAAAGAAATAACAGACCTCCTAAACAAAGGTTTAATTTTAAAATCTAGGTCTCCTTGGTCTTGTGCGGCTTTCTATGTAAACAAAAATTCTGAAATAGAAAGAGGAACTCCAAGATTAGTAATAAACTATAAACCTTTAAACACTGCTTTAAAATGGATTCGATACCCTATACCAAATAAAAAAGATTTACTATAAAGAATTTACTCTGCACATTTTTTTTCTAAATTGGATTTAAAATCAGGATTTTGGCAAATTCAAATCTTTGAAAATGATCGATACAAAATGACATTTACTGTACCTTTTGGTTAATACGAATGGAATGTAATGCCCTTTGGGTTAAAAAATGCACCTTCAGAATTTCAAAGAATCATGAATGATATATTTTCAGATTACTCAAAATTTTGCATTGTCTATATTGATGATATACTAATATTTTCAAATTCTCTTGATGAACATTTTAAACACTTGAAAACATTTTATTATGTTGCGAGAAAAAATGGTCTTGTGGTTTCTAAAACAAAAATGTCTTTATTCAAAATAAATATCAGATTCATGGGTCACTACATATCGCAAGGTATGTTAACACCAATATAACGATCTTTGGAATTTGCAAACAAATTTCCAGACAAAATCTTAGATAAAACGCAATTACAAAGATTCCTTGGAAGTCCTAATTATGTTCTAGATTTTTGTCCAAACATAAATAGGATGGCAAAACCACTATATAACCGTCTAAGAAAGAACCCTGTTCCCTGGACAAATGAACATACCGCCTTAGTACAAAAAATTAAGAAACAAGTCCTTCAGATCCCATGTTTGCATATAGCAGACCCAGAACTCCCAAAAATCGTAGAAACAGATGCATCAGATATAGGATATGGAGGTATACTTAAACAAATGGATAAAAGCGGAAATGAGAAGATAGTCCAATTTACGTCCTCAAATTGGAATGATACCTAGAGGAATTATTCAACTATTAAAAAAGAAATTTTAAGTATTGTATTATGTATACAAAAGTTTCAAAGTGATATTTTGAACAAAATATTTCTTCTAAGAATCGATTGCAAAAGTGCTAAAGATGTTTTACAAAAAGATGTAAAAAACCTTGCCTCAAAACAAATTTTTGCGAGATGGAAAGCTATATTAAGTATCTTTGATTTTGATATAGAATATATTAAAGGAGAATTAAACTCTGTTCCAGATTTCTTGAGAAGGGAATTTCTCCAAAATAGGTACCATGCCTCCGAAGAAGATTGATAAAGGCAAAGGCATAGCCATGGATACAATACCAGAAAAAACCTGTAACGCCCATGTTCCGGAAATAGAAATCCTGAGTTGTGAAACGGGTATTATTTTGGAGACTTAAAACCGAGAGACGGTTTTATGTTGTATGGTTTAAGAAGTGGAGGTGGTTTAATGTTGGTTAAAGAAGCTGATTTCGTTTTAATATTAAACCAATGGGAGAATTAATTAATTTATGGTTTAATTTAATTCTTGGTTTAATTTAAATGAACCAATTAAATCCCTAAGTCTATTTAAAGAGAAAAATAGCCGAAACCCTAGTTATTCTCTCTTTTTTTTCGTGGCCACCTTTAAGAAGAGAAAGAGAGATGTTGAATGTGGCTTAAAAAGAGGAAGGAGAAGCTTGCAAATCAAGAAGATGCAAATATGTCCAACATGTCGTGGTAGAACAAAGGTTCGACCTAGCAAATCGTCTCCAATGGTAAACAATTTTGATGGGCTTGTTGCTAAGCCTTAGATCTAGATGTGCCAATTTTCGGATATTGATTTGAGTCAATATTCTAAGCGTTATATGCGTTTTCGTGAACTGTTCTGTTTCAGACGCGATTTGGACCAACGTGTATTCAAAGAGAGATCACGAGAGAACTTTCCGTCTGATCGTCACGAAATTTCGTAAGTAGCTTCAGGACATCTAGAAGAAGAATTTCAACGGTGAGATTTGAAACTGGACGGTTAGATTTTGATTCGTAATCCCATCTTTAAAGATGATCGTTTCTGTTATTTTTCCAGTTTAGGTTGAAGGTTGTTTTGTTGTTGTGGTTGGATGTAGGGTGAGGAAGAGAGGTTGCGGTTGTGTTGCTGTGACATTTAAGAAACCCTAGAAATTCACGGAAATGAAGGTTTCTTAAAAAGGAAAGTTTTATGAAAAGGAAAGTTTCCTTAAAAGGAAAATACCATCAAGGAAAATCGTTGTGAGCAAAGGTGAGTGCAGGACCATAAGCTTATCTAAATGATTTAATTATTTAATGTGTTTTGCATGAATATAGGTCGTGTATGATTTCGTGTGGATCTAGATTGAGTGTCTCGTGAAATGGTTGATTTAATGTGGTATTTCGTGTTTAAATATGTTAAATATTTTAAATCGTTTGTGTGTATAGCTTGTAGATGGGAGGATTGCCTCACTAAGTATTTATCGAAATACTTATGCATCTCCTTTTATTTGATGCATGAAGAGAAAAGTGTGACCGTGGGATCATGGCGAGGAAGAGGGGATGATCTAGAACTCGGTTGAGGTTTTTATGGTTGATTTTGTTTAATTCGAATAATTGTTGAATTGTTGCGAATTATTTATTTTTATGATTTTTGGAGTTAAAAGCATGTTAGAAATTTGGTTAAATTAGTTATTAATTTTGGAAGTAATGTGATTTAAGTTTCAAAATTTGGGTAACTAATTGTGGTGGTTTAATCATGTTTAATCAATGAATTAACTTATGGTTGAGTTTTTGTGTTATTTATTTGATGGTTTAATTTGGTTAAACTGAATTAATTAAATTAATATGAGTTTTTGTGCATTATTTAATTTCATTGAATTTGAGGGATTTAATATTTATGGGAATATTATTATCTGTTTTAAAAAAAAAAACGGGTGCGGTCGTTTCAAAACCACCCCTACAAACGCATCCAAGGAACCCAAAACAGAACCTTGGATTACCATTACCAAAAAAGTGTCAAACATGAAGATGTCACATACACTTCCTCAAATCCCCATACCCCACAAAAAATTATGGACCAAATCGCATTATTACAAAAAGCCCTTGAACAAAGTTTTACAAAACAAGAGAAGGGTATTTCTTCAAAACCCTCTTTTCAAATGATTTGAAATGTTCCTGAAGTCTCTTCTAAATATATCTCTTTAAAAAACAAGACTTCAAAATCGATTTCAAAACCTTCAAATAATTCACAAATTATTTTGAAGGATTTTTGACAAACTTCTCCATCGGAGTATTTTGAAAAAACGATTTGTCAAATTATTATAAATGTTGAAAAAGGATTTTATGTCAACAATGACGCATTTGTACCATTGAAAAATATTTTGGCAAAAAAAGATTTTTTAAACCTCATAGTCAAGAAAAAACTGTATTATATTTTCAAACAATTTTGGATATAACGAAATCAGTATCCTTCAAACATTTTTATCTTGACGAAAACCATTCTGATCCGGCATATTCCACCTTCAAAATTCATAAAGTCATTGCACCAAGCGATTGGGAATATGATCTTAATATGAATTTGAATTTTCCAGAAAATCTGAAAAATATTGATTGTTACAATGTTCATTTCAACTACTGGGACTATTGCCAAACTTGGTATAATTCCTTCTTGATCCAATCTCCAAAACACAGACACACTTGGTTAATCTTTTTTGACACCTCTTGTCAACTTTCCAAATCTCCAAATTGGTTCATCCCATGGTGGAACAACTTTGGTTCCATCACAGAAATCTACAAACCACAAATACAAAAATCTTTCCAAATTTTCAAAACCAATTTCATCTCATCTATTGATGATAAAAAAATTCCCTCCAATAATGCTTTTCCACTCCAAATTTCATTTTCTTTGGGTTTTTTCTTGGTCTTTAGAATTCTCACCAGATCCTATACCTATCATCAGACGGATGTTTAAGGTAAAATGGTGGGGTACATTCAAAATCCCATCCAATCTTTACCCTTCCAATATCTCAGATTGGATAAAAATTTTAAATGCAAATTTGCACAAATCTTTACCGCAATCATCTCACCAATCTCCCAACCAAACACCGGAAACATCCCAATTCTTGGCCAACATATCCAAAATGTTATCCTTGTTGGCAGCTGCAAAGTCAGAGGAAGAAATTAAGACGATCTCCTTACGTTTTCTACAGGCATTTTCCGATCACAATTCTCAAGTTTCGAGAAGTGAAACAGATTCCAACATCCCTGATATCGATGAAGAAATATTCGGCAACAGTGGAACATGTTCACTGCCTCCACAAAGACCGACAACAAATCCGACAAAAATATTGTTACGAATCTCTGAGTATGACCTACTGTATAAATCTCCGAGTGCATTCTACTGCTGAATAAATCCCTGAGTGCGATCTACTGCTGCAAAAAAGACCCACGTAGAAAAACAAAATTGTATATTTTTATCAATTGTCAAACTCCACTAATTTATTGGGAATCCAACTTTCTTAGTGGATTTATCCAAATTGTACCACTAGTATAAGTTTTATTATTATTATATGTATTTTTAGTTGTGTGAAACTCCTATATAAAGGAGTATAGGTTTGCTTGCAATCTCCAAGCTCTCATTCTCCATTTTCTCTCATCTCTCACATCCATCTCAGTTTCTTTCATATCTCCCACTTCTCTCATCTTGTAATCTCCTACATTGTTACAATCTCTCCTTATAAGTTTTCTGTTTATATTTTGCTATTTTAATTTCTTACTCATGTTTTAATATATGGCTGGTTTAACCGCCTTACTATATAATTAAAATTTTATTTAAAATTTAAATTATAAATATTTATAATTTAAAAGTTGTATCCTACTTCCGTTTCTTCATGGTATCATATATATATATATATGGCGATTCAAGAAAGGATTTATCATTATTCATTGTATTATAATATAAAAATCTTCAATTTGATTTTCTAAATTACTTGCTAATTTATTATTAGTTACTATTAGAATGAAGTTAAAAAAAAAAATTAATTATACACTTTTGAGTGAAATTTTTACAGGTAGAAAATCTGTAAACTTCAAATAAATAAAAAATAACATCCAAAGCATTGAACACGTGTGAAAGACACCATCCCAGTTTTGTTCTTCGGTATTTTGACATTGGGATGCTGACATGTCACTCAGAGGTAGAGCCCCCATACACTTTCATATATATAATTTGTTAAAGATTTTTAAAATTTTATTACTTCTAAACAACTAAATGTATAATACTAAAAAGTTTAATTATAACATGTACTCTAATTAAAATTAAAATATTATTAAAATATTTTACTTGTACCTATCCCACAGGTTATCGATCCGATTGACATCTCTATTTTCTACCGATGTGAGATATTGAACACACACTTTTTCCTTATTGAATTGAATTAATATATGTCTTTTTATAAAAATTCAAATCACAATATATACATAAAAATATATAAGTTTATTAAACATATGTATTATATAATAATTCCAAATAATTTGAAAATAATATCAAACAAAATGATAGCATAATCATAATTCATACTATTAAAATCACAATATTAGATAAGGAAAAAATTGTAGAGAAATATTAGATAAGGAAAGGATTGCATAGAATTAACTGATTATTTATTTAGAAAGAATAAAAATAAATTAATTAAATATGGAAGTGATTGGATACATGAATAACTATTTGGTGTTTTGATACAAGAAAACCCCAAATTTGTACTTCAATTTTAATAGTATAAGATTTTAAATTTGTGTAACTAGTTTTTATGTCCAACTCTCCCCCACTGTCCAATAGGTTAGCAAGACCCGGATATTTGATTATTGTAATATAAATATTAAAATATTTTTATAATAAAATAAACAACTTTTTAAATAAAAATATTTTTAATATTCTCTTTTTTTAGTAAATGTTATAATTTTATACATAAAATTCTTTATATTTTCAAATATATCATAAATTATATTTCATCAACTATATAAAATTATTAATTTATATATATAGTTTATTCATTTTTATTAAAATTTAGTAGTTTGCGGTCGACCCATCAATTTGTGAACAAAGTCCGATATACTCGCGGTCCACTATGGACTTGTTCATGATGTCCGTTTTTAATGTGCATAAACGTTTATGTCTATACCCACCCTTTGTCGGATTTACTTGTACCTATCGGGTTATCAATCCGATTGACATCTCCTTATTAAATTGAGTTAATATATGTCATTTTATAAAAACTCAGATCACAACATATGCTTCAAAAAATCTATAATTTTATTAAACGTATGTATTATATAATAATTTCAAATAATTTGAAAATAATATCAAACAAAAATGATAGGAGAATTATAATTCATACTATTAAAATCATAATATTAGATAGGAAAGGATTATAGAGAAATATTAGATAAGGAAAGGATTGTATAGAATTAACTGATTATTTATTTAGAAAGAATAAAAATAGATAAATTAAATATGGAAGTGATTGGATACATGAATAACTATTTGGTGTTAGAATACAAGAATAACCTAAATTTGTACTTCAATTTTAATAGTATAAGATTAATATTTGTTTGTTAATAATATTGGATTAATTTCATCATAGTCGAATTAAATGGACTAAAGCCCATTTAACAACATATCAATTGGCGTATATGATGTTTTAATACATATAGGGGTTTTAATTTGAAATATAGATTTCTGTGATTAAATTTTTTAATTTCATCAGTAATGTTCATTTTTCTTCTACTAACTATGTAGTATATATTTCATCCAAATAAAAAAACTATGTAGTATATAACAAAAAAAAACTCAATTTTGGTATGGAATATTTTCGTTCATGATTGTTGGTATTGGATTTCATGTAGGTCCAAGCTACGAAATCGGTCTATCTAGCAATCCTTTAAGCCTAACACTAGAGGGTTAATGCCTACGTTTTAAAACTCGTTAGGTGTTGAGCAGCCGGTAAAATACCAGTTAGTGTCTAGATGATCAATCAGAAATTAATTGAGGATTACTTTTTAATCAAAATTACATTAAATTTTGTTATATATAAAAAAATTGAGTGTAAGGAGGAGTGAAGTAGTCTTTAGTAGAGTTGATAAGTTGTTGTGGCATTAAATTAAAACCTACCATTAAATTGATTCAAACATACGTAAGATTATTTGAAAATATGTAATGGTAGAGGTATTATCACTGGCATCAGTGTTTGATGTTAGTATATTAGCCTATGTAACATGGAAGCTTCATTAGAGGTCTGATTTCTCCTTCAAAATCGGAATCAGAATTGGAAACTCTAGAAAACGTCTTGTAAGCGCTTCCTAAATATGTGTTGTAGAATCGTCAATTCGGTTTTGGAAGCTTTATAATTTTTTGTGATTCCATTATTGGAATAGTAAATATGTAAATAATTATGAATCATAGAACTGATTTTTATCTTTTTATTAACTTAAGTAAAACCCCTTAATTTGGAAACGTGTGATTATTATTTATCAATGTCATTTCAGTTTACAACATCATAGAAAAGGTAATTACAATTCTTTTGATTGATAATTTTTGGATTATGCTGTGTTGTTTATCCTTGGCTTTTTTTCATTATGTGTTTGGAAAATATTTTATATTTAATGGATAATTACGATGTTTTTCTTCCCGATTTTCATATGAATCGTTGTCTTTATTGAATATGATTTTTGAACATGATTTGATGTTTGGTATTTCATTATATACGCTAAATTTGAACTCACTTTCTAGTTTTGTTTTTTTAAACTTGCATCTATGCTTCCAGATGCTTTCCCGTACCCTCTTCCAATTCCATTCAATCTAGATATTAGATACCCAATGAAACCCACCATTAAATTGATTTAAACATCTACTCGATTGGTACATTAAGTACACATATTTAAAATAAATCCAATAAAAACAAACTAAATATACTTCTAAGATGTGTCTATGGAGAACCTTGCCTGGTGCACTAGCAGTTGTCGAGTGTTTAAATGATCATGGTATACAGTCTAGTTTGTTGTGTAAGGTTTGTAATGCAGCTTCGGAATCCATAGAGCATCTCTTGTTTGATTGTTTGCCGGCTAGTACGATGTGGAGAAACTTAGGGATTCAGTTACCTGTGGTTTCTAATATTAACAAACTAGAGCAGTTGATGTGTTATTGTTTTGAGGTTATTGAGAAAAAGCCCTATGATGACACAGTATGCTTGGCTTTACCGTGGCTTCTGTAGGGGCTATGGAAGCACAGAAATGTGGTGGTATTTGAAAGTAAACATGGTGATATAAATAGGTTAATAGATACTGCTTCAGAAGACGCAGATCTATGGAAGAAGGAACAAGATAAAGTTAACTTGGGGATAGAAGGGTGAAACGTGAGCGAAATTGAAACGACCGCATTCGATATATATATATATATATTTTTTTTTTGCAAGAATACTCATAATTACCATTCCATATAAGTTAAACATTCATAATACACCATGTACATATACTTACAAACCCGAAGTAAGACCCGCACTTAACCACAAAACTACCCGTTCTATCAACACAGCGGAAAACGACAAAAAACAGCAAAACTAGGAGTCCTAATCATCCTCCCCTCCTCGATTCCACAATCACGCCTTATCTTTACCAGCATCGACAAAAGTGATGCATCAATATTTGGTAAACGAAACGCTAAGTGAGATGATCCTCCCATCAACAGGTTATACGAAAGCATACAAGCACACATACATTACAAAACAACTCACAAAAACAAGAAAAACACAAGTCACAGAATAAGGGATCGATCCAAACATCTTACGACTAAAACACCATACACTGGATCGATCGATCTGCCTGTGAATTGATCGATCCACCTTCTACGCCCAAAGCTGAGAATTGCTCTTGCCTCTTGCCACACTAAGGCAGCCAACCCCCCTTAACTTCACAACTTGAAACCCCCAACACAAAGGCAATAACCACAGCCCTAACAACAGGGTAAACAAGCAATAAAACTCATGGATTCCACAAGGACCCAACTCAACACATACACATCACACAACAAGCACACACAATGCTTACATAACCTATGGTCCCAAACTCACCTTGAAAACAAAGATGATTTTCGAACCAAAAATAACAATCCCCCAACCAGCAGTGACTTCCCACTTGCCAACAGTATCTCAACTCACCCTACAGCCAACCACAACAACCAAAAACAACATTTAACCTAAACTGTAAAATTCTTGAAAAATCACAGAACTCTTAGCCTGAAAGATGGGATCACGAAACGAAATCTAACCATCCATTTTCAAATCCCACCGTTGAAAACCGTTCCCTAGATGTCCTGAAGCGATAAACAAAATTTTGTGACGATCGGACGGAAGGTTCACTCGCGATTTTCCTTTGAATACACGCTGGTCCAAATCACGTCTGAAATAGAACTGTTCACGAAAATGCCGATAACTCTTAGAATATTGACTCAAATCAATATCCGCAAAAGGTCACATCTAGATATAGGTCTTATCTACAATCCTAGAAAATTTCGTTACCTTTACCAACAATTTTCTAGGTCGAATCTCTTCTCTACCGGACTTTGACAGTTCTATCTCTCCCTCCCTTAACCGTAGCTTTAGCCTCTCCCTCTTCCACTCAAAGCTCCTCTAGCTTCAAACTCTCTCTCCCTTGGCCAATAATTGGCGACAAAGAGAAAAAGAATCAAAGATAAAATTGACTTAATGAGAAAAATATCTCAAGTCTTGGGATTTACCACTTACAGCCCTAAACTTCCACCTTCTTTACGAATCAAGACCAAACTTTCGATTCGGCTTAAATCTCACTCTAATTAACCCAAAATAATTGTAGATATGCCTTGAATCTGCAAAAGGAGTCATCGAAGAAACTGGCAGTCCATCACTTGCGGTCTAGCTCTCATGTTGCTCAGCCGCTGGTTACACCGAAGAAACTGGCGGTCCACCACTGGCAGTCTAGCTCTCATGTTGCTCGGCTGCCAGAATCGTCTGTTACCGCATTGTTCTTCTCGCATCCGTCATAACAATAATTATTTCACAACAATTAATCATTCTCCTTGGATTAATTTCTGGGTAATTATTCGTCAAAACCCGAAATAATTTAAATTTCAGAACACGGGCGTTACAATTCTCTCCCACTAACATAGATTCGTCCTCGAATCTAACATTACCGCTCATTCCTGATGAATTACCAATCCCCAATCGTCACAACGATTACTTAACCCTTGACCAACCCGGCCAATGTAACTCTATTCCGAGGTCACAACCATCAACCTCCGAGGTCGCCTCTCAGAGTCTAAGCTTATACTTATATCCTAGACATGCATTGCTCCTAACTCAAACTCGTACCACTCACACTCTTCGGCCACAAAGACCATCAAGCTTTGGGTATTCCATGCCACTCACACTCTCAGGTCACAAAGACTGTCAAGCTCTCGACATCTACATATACTGCTCACAGTCTCAGGCTATATCTCCATTGGGCTTTGGGTATCAAACCTATACCACTCCCACCCTCGGATCACATATCCATGAAGCTATGGATATCTGGGAAATAATCATCCCCCTGGGGAAATATCCATCCCCTAATGCGTTATACAGGACTAACCGTCCTTAGAGCAATCAAGTCTACACATCTATAAGCATAACTGACTGAACTACCTCCTGTGGTCTGCGCATAACATCGCAATGTCATACTCAACCACCCATATTCCAACCCCGAAATACTTTCTCAACATAACCAATCCTCAGGACATCATACCTTAAGTAAAATACTCATCTTATAAACTTCATAATGTATTTAATCTTTTATAACATGAAACGAAATACAATGAAAACAACATAGCCTACAGCTATAGTTCTGAAAGGGGAAACCATCGATGGAAACTCAAGCTTTCGCTTGTTTCTCGAACCACTTCTTGAACCTTTCTTCCATCCTCGACTCTGGTTCCCAAGTTTCCTCCTAAACACCATCACAATCCCACAATACTCTCATCATCGAAATCTTCTTCCGACGAAGTTCCTTGACCTTCTTCTCGAGAACTCTCAAAGGTCTCGCTCAATTATCATATTAGGCTGGAGATCTGACAGAATCTCAGCCAACACCTCATCATCCTTATACAAACATTTCTTTAGCATCGAAACATGGAAGACCTTGTGAAATGCTTGCATAACCTCCGGTAGCTCTAACCGATAAGCTACCTTACCAACTCGTTCCACAATCCTAAACGGACCCATATACCTAGGACTCAGCTTAGTCACTGTAATGGACCTGTTAGGACCTTTCAAGAATGCCATATTGAGATACACTCTATCTCCCACCTCAAACACAAGCTCTTTCCTCCTCTTATTGGCATAACTCTTCTGCTGATCCTGAGTTTCTTTCATGTTCAGTTTCAAAACCCGGATCTTCTCCATAGTTTCTTGAACAAAACTCGCACCCAATGTGCTCCTCTCCCCCACTTGGATCCAACACAACGACATATGACATGGTCTCCCATACAATGCCTCGTATGGAGCCATCCCTATACTCGCCTGGTATCTATTGTTATAGGCAAACTCTACCAAGCTTAAATGATCCACCCAATGACCACCCCAATCAAGTACACACATCCTCAGCAAATCCTCCAAAGTCTGGATGGTCCTCTCGGATTGCCCATAAATTTAAATATTCTCTAAGTAATTACCATCAACAACAACAACAACAACATCAACAATGACCACGCATGGTCAACAGTTGTACCGGTTCTAGCAATCCTACGAAAGCTACAAAACCTAAAGCTAACGGTCCTAATCATCCTCCCCCTCCTCGCCTCGATTCTACGATCACGCCTTATCTTTACCTACATCGATAAAAGTAATGCATCAACATTTGGTAACCCAAATGCTGATTGAAATTGATCCTCCCAACAACAGGTTATGTAACGCCCGTGTTCCAGAAATTAACTAATTTAATTAATTTGGAAATTCTTTCGAGTTTATGAACCTTAGACAATTCTCGAGAAATTAATTATGGGGTTGAAATAATTAATTTAAATTTTTTCCGGGGGTGTCATAAGTTGTTTCGAAAGTTTAGGGGTTTTTCTCAAAAAGGAAAGTTTGTGGTTTGACTTTTCTTGTCTTCTTCTTCTTCTTCGTTGGTTGCCATTTTTTTGGCAAAGGAAAGAGAGCTTGGGCTGAGCTTATTTCCGTGAGAGAGAGAAGAGGAAAGGAAGAGAGAAAAGAGAGAGAAAGGCTTTGAGAAGCTTATTCTTGTGTTTTCCTTGTGAGTTGTGAGCTTGGAACAAGGAAGTGGCTGAAGCTTCTGAGCTTGCCGTGAGGTTGGGCTGAGTGGTGTGAGCTTGGCGTGGGCTAAGGGAGCAAGAGGAAGAGTGAGGAGAGTTCCTAGAGCTTGGATCTTGTGTGTGAGAAGCTTGGGAGAAGCCAAAAGGGAAGCTCTTGGAAGCTTAAGGTTTGGCGGAAGCAAGGAGTCTTTTGGAGCTTGGAGAGTTCATCTAAGGCTTGGATCTCCCATTGCTAAGGTGAGATGTGACCAAAGGTTCATGTAAGCCTGTGTGGGGGAATTGGGATTTCCTATTTTTGTTGGTGTTCTTGATGATTTCCATTTTTGATTTTGTGAAGTTTAGTGTGTTTTGCTAAGCTTAAATGGTAAATGAATCATTGTTTGATGCTTGTGGTGCTCTGTTGAGTGTTGATTGTAAAAATTTAGGATTGAATTGATGAATTTGGTGAAATCCATTTTTGGTAGTGATGATGAATAGTGATTTTCACTATTCATACTGCGGAATACTATTCACGTTGCCGAAGCGGGTTTACTATTCTGGCTGTTGTAATTATCTTCTTGCGTGAATTTAATCGTGTTAGAAATCTTTGTGTTTGATTTCTTGGTGTTGATGAATAGTGAATGTTTCAGTTTTCATGTGGGGGAATACTATTCACGCTGCGGAAGCGGGTTTACTATTCACGCCGTGGTAGATTATTTTCATGCATGAATTTAATCTTTGTATTTGTTTTGGTGGTGATGAATAGTAAATTTTACTATTCATGCTGTGAAATACTATTCACGCTGTGGTAGCGGGTTTACTATTCCAGCTGTGGTAGATTATTTTCATGCATGAATTTAATCGTGTTAGAAAATAATTGTTGTGGTGATTGCTTTTCTTGTTGTTGTGGTTGTTTGAAATTGCGTGTAGCTTTCATATAACCTGTTGTTGATGCATCACTTTTGTCGATGCAGGTAAAGATAAGGTGTGATCGTGGAATCGAAGGCGTCGAGGGGAGGATGATTAGGACTCGTGTTTTTGCTGTTATTCCGCTGTGCTGGTAGAACTGCTAGGTTGCGGTTTCTTTTGGCGAGTCCGTATGTTGTATTAACTGTTTAATGTTAAATATTTATTATGCAAAAAAAAAAAAGTGCGGTCGTCACAGGTTATATGAAAGCCAATGCAATTCAAACAATCACACCAACACAAAATAATAACACCACGTATTACTTCAAACAATCAGCTAACATGCAACCTTATGCAAAGCTAATCAACACATCCATGACTAACCACCTAGCAATTCACAACATCAAGAAATGCTAAAAACACAAGTCACAGAAAAACAGGGTCAATCGACCACACTATATCGACCAACACCCTCGATACCTCATATCGACCACACCCTATCGACCACACATGGTTAATAGCCATTATCGACCTTGACCTATCGACAAGACCTGGTCGATAACCATCCTAAAAACCATTCAAAGAAACTCATCGACTTACTTATCGATCACACCTAGTCTATACACCCTATCGACCACACCTGGTCGATAAGCCCTAGGAAAAACCCCAGCAAGATCTAACAACCAACTTATCAACCTGCCCTCATCGATACACCCTATCGACGTCGCTCTATCGACCACACCTGGTCGATAAGCACTAGGAAAAACGTCCAGCAGGACCTACCGACCTCGCTCTATCGACCTCGCCCTATCGACCACACCTGGTCGATAGCGGGTCTGATTTCCCCACTTCTCAACTTAGCCTAGGCACACTCCTAAGGCCAAACCTCTAAACCACAACCAATACACATACCAAGCAAGGCAATACCACACCAAGCAACTAGGGAAACACTCCCAAACTAGCTATGGAATCACCAAGAAACCACAACACACACAATCACCAAGCAAGCATAAGAATTCACAATCAAAGCTTAACAAGGCACCACAAGCACAAATCCATGGATCTCTAACCACCACAAGCTTAGCAAACTCTAGCTAAAGCTCTACAAATGACCGCAAGGTTTCTAAGCAACTTAGGAACACCCCAAAGCTTAGCACAACCCCACAAGCCCCCACACATGACTTAATGATAAACTTTGGTGACAACTCACCTTAGAATGGATGGATCTTGCCTAGGATGAACTCCCCAAGCTCGAGAAAGATCTCTTATTTCTCCTCCAAGCTCACGCCAACCCTTAGCTCCAACCCACTCTTTTTCCAAGCTTCACAAAGCTCCACACCCTTTGATCTCTCAAGATCCTAGCTTCACCAAGCTCCACAAAGTCCTTTCTCTTCTTCTTTTCTCTTCTCCAAGCTCTCACAAGCTCTCACAAGCTCACAAGCTCACTCTCCACCAACAAAAATGGCGAGCACAAGGAGAAAGAGAAGACGAAGAATAAGCCAAAATGATTTTGTTTTCTTCTTGAGAAAAACCCCACAACTTCCGAAACAATTTATGACACCCTCAGAACAAATCTAAATTGATTATTTCACCCCATAATCAATTTCTCGAGACTTGTCTAAGGTTCATAAACTCGAACAAACTTTCAAATTAATTAAATTAATTAATTTTTGGAACACAGGTGTTACTAAACTTGTCTGCTCAAGTCTGCTTCACAAACACACAAGTCTGCTCCACAAAACTTAAGTCTACTTAAGTCTGCTTCACAAACACACAAGTCTGCTTCACAAAACTCAAGTCTACTCAAGTCTGCTTCACAAACACACAAGTCTACTCAAGTCTGCTTCTTAAACGCACAAGTCTGCTTCACAAACACACATCAAACAACAAGGGAAACACTCCCACAAGTCATGGAATCACCAAGAAACCATAACACACACACTTCACAAATCAAGCACAAGAACACAATTCAAGGCTTAACAAGCCACAACAAGCAACAAACCATGCTTCTCTAACAACCACAAGCTTAGCAAACACCTACTAAAGCTCCACCATGACCCATGGAATCCACCAAGAACCCATGAAAATCACAACACCAAATGAAGCATAAGAACTCACAATCAAAGCTTAACAAGACACAACAAACACAAATCTATAGTTCCCTAACAACCACAAGCTTAGCAAACTCTAGCTAAAGCTCCCCACATAACCAAGAGGCTTCCAAGCATCCTAGTAACACTACAATGCCTATCACAACCCCACAAGCCCCACACAAGGCTTAATATTAACCTTTGGTCACAAACTCACCTTAGAATGGATGAATCTAGCCTAGGATGGACTCTCCCAAGCTCAAGAAGACTTCTCTTCTATTCCCTTAGCTTCCGCCCAAAACAATTAGCTCCAAGAGCTTCCTCTTTAAGCTTCTCCCAAGCTTCCAACTCTCTACCTCTTGAACTCTTTTCTCTCTACCTCTTTCTCCCTTAGCTCACTCCCTCAAGCTCTCTTTTCCTTTGCCACAAATGGCGTAACAAAGGAGGAAGAAGAAGAAGAAGAGAAGACAAAATGATTTTGACTTCCTTTTGAGAAAAACCCCAAAATGATGTGATCCTCCCAAGGAATCGACACTTTCGAGGGGTAAAACAAAAAGAAAATAGATAGATGGATAGATGATGGATTGAATGGTCACACAAGAGTTATGGAAGACTCTTGATATACCTCAATGTCTCATAGGATATGACACACCTAGACAAGACAAGGTTTGATTCTTTCGGATATGACACACCGAAGCAGAATCGAGTTTGATTGTTGGATATTACACACTAAACAATCGAAAAGTTCTAAAAGAACTAAAGAGAATCACTCTCAAGGTTTGAAAAATAAAAAGTTGGATAATTTTATTCATCATCTCGTGATGTTTAAATAGCGAACAAAGAGTAGAAAATATCTAAGTAATATTAATTGCTGAAATAAACTAAAAGGTCTTAAAACAAGAATGAAAAATATCTCTTGAGCTTCTTGATGGTCAGCTCCACGAGATTGATCACTATTTGGGCCTTGTGGACTTGGTAGAAATACCTCCTGGATGCCAAACATAAGTCTGGAAGCTTGCAAACCAATTGGGTGTAGAACTCTTCAAGTTTTGAACCAGATTGACCCATCTTGGAAAATGGAGTGTATCTTTCTCATCCGATGGAATTTCCTTCTTTTCTTGGGCTTGTTGAAACGATGAGAGATGCATTAATATTCTCCAACTGGTCTTGTGTCGATATTGTTCTTGAGTTGGGCTGTGGAACATAATTTTTGGCTCAGTCATGCAATAGGGCCTGAAGCAGATCCATGGAATTGTAAAATTCATATCTCGCAATTCTGAACCGACTTTGTTGTGATTCCAATTTTCACAGATCCTTTGATGATTCAAGATTCCAGAATAATTTGTTTCATAGCTTGATTCCTTCTGGTTTGGTTGGAAATAATTATTCAACGCACGTATGTCTGAATCGCGTAAGCTGGGAGTCACTTGACTTGGAAGTTGAATAACTTCTTCAGCTGAACTCGGATTGGAGTGATTCAACTTCAAGGTGTGCTCTAGATGAGGTGAGAATGTACTCCAAGTGGTCGATGGGATAGAAAATTTGATCATAGACTTCGTTTGTGTAGAACAAGGCACACGGGTCTTCTCGGATGATTTCATGATCACATCACACCCCTCCTCTTGAAAAAGTTTTGTCCTCGAAACTGTACCGTCTTTGATTGAAAAAAATTGAGGTGAGTCTGGCTTCTTCTCCTTTATTAGCATGGAATATATTACTCCAGGATTTTCCTCAATCGTTTTGGTGCACGGTTTCTTCATAACAGCCTCGGTAATATTTCTGCCGGTTTGCTGTTCCCCCGAATCTCCTTCCTCGGATTTCTTTGATTCTGGATCTTCAGTGTAAGACTTAGATAACACCTTGTGTTTTGAAATAGGCTGCTCTGCCTGTGTTTGTCTCAGTCTCCTTTGATTCCCTTGAGATGACTTATCACTACGATGAGATTAATAAGTTGCCTCCTCATCTCTTGGTCTTCTTCGACTTGGAACTGAAAGACGACTGCCTCTGCTATAATAATCCAGTTCCACTTCATCCCTTTCTTGGCGTGGTTGAACTCTTCTTAGAGGACTCCTTTGTGATCTCCTTTGAACTTTTTCTGGTTTACTCTTTTTCAATAAACCGAAAGACATCTTTTTTTTGTTCTTTTTTTTTTTTCTTTTCTCTCTTTCTTTTTTTTTTTTAAATCCAGATATGGATTTTTTTTTTCAATAACAAAAACGAAAATTAAAGAATAGAAGAAAAGAAGATGAAAGGATAAGAAGGTGAAGAGATAAAAGTGAAGATGAAAAGATAGAAAATGAAAGAAGATGGAAAGATGAGAAATTGATAGATTTAAAATAAATAAATAAAAAATGATAGAAACGATTACCGATCCCGAAAGTGTGCTCTGATACCAAATGATGTGATTCTCCCAAGGAATCGACACTTTCGAGGGGTAAAAAAAAAAGAAAATGGATAGATGGATAGATGATGGATCGAATGGTCACACAAGAGTTGCGGAAGGCTCTTGATATACCTCAATGTCTCCTAGGATATGACACACCTAGACAAGACAAAGTTTGATTCTTTCGGATATAACACACCGAAGCAGAATCGAGTTTGATTGTTGGATATTACACACCAAACAATCGAAAAGTTCTAAAAGAACTAAAGAGAATCACTCTCAAGGTTTGAAAAATAAAAAGTTGGATAATTTTATTCACCATCTCGTGATGTTTAAATAGCAAACAAAGAGTGATATGATCCTAGGTGAGGATCAAGTCCCTGAATGCTACTCCAAGAGGTTGTGAGGGTTGGTGACAAGATGAGTGATGCGGAAGAGATGAAAGGTGAAGAACAAGGAGTGATCCGATGAGTCTTGGGGGGGGGGGGTTGATGCGAAACTTCCAAAGGGATGGTGATCCTTTGGACTTTCAGGCTTGCTCTGGACGTGGGTGAAGACCCTAGACGCGGTGAACAAGGGGTGGATCGAGATGAAACTTCCTAGGAGTGTGAAAGATCCTAAGACTTTCGACTTACTTGGTGTGAGGATGAAGATCCGATCACTTTAAGCAAGGATGAACAAACAAGTTTCAGAGAGTTTTAGAATATGAAAAGATGTTTGATAACTCACAAATGAAGCATTACAAGAGTTTAAATCAGCCAAAGAGTAAAGGGAAATCTCGAAAAATACATAGCATTAAAACCAAAGTTTGAACAAAGAAAATATCTCTTCAAGTCTTCAAGTTTTGGCTGAATATCTTTATTGGACTTGGGCTGCTTCACTTGGATAAAAGATAGAGGTGGGCTTAAGCTTTATCAAGAGGCTGATGAGTGAGTGATATGGCTTACCTCATTAAAAACCTTATTTGGAAAACCCAATGGGACAAAACCAAATGAAGGGAAAAAGAGTGTAAGTCATATCACCTCTCTTGATAAATGTTTAGGTGGCTTGGATCACAAACAATGTGGCTGGATTAGCACACACCAAACTGCCCGAGATGGTGTTGAGAAGATGTTGACAAAGTTGTCTTGAATTGTTGAAGTGATCATCTTAATATTCCCGGATCAAACGTTGTTGTTGAGCTAATCCATTTCTTCTTAGCTTCCTCGGCTACAAGCTGCTCCGGTTCAAGCTTCTCCTTCATTGTCCTTGGCATGATCACATCAAAGAGTAGAAAATATCTAAGCAATATTAATTGCTGAAATAAACTAAAAGGTCTTAAAACAAGAATGAAAAATATCTCTTGAGCTTCTTGATGGTCAGCTCCACGAGATGAATCACTATTTGGGCCTTGTGGACTTGGTAGAAATACCTCCTGGATGCCAAACATAAGTCTGGAAGCTTGCAAACCAATTGGGTGTAGAACTCTTCAAGTTTTGAACCAGATTGACCCATCTTGGAAAATGGAGTGTATCTTTCTCATCCGATGGAATTTCCTTCTTTTCTTGGGCTTGTTGAAACGATGAGAGATGCATTAACATTCTCCAACTGGTCTTGTGTCGATATTGTTTTTGAGTTGGGCTGTGGAACATAATCTTTGGCTCAGTCGTGCAATAGGGCCTGAAGCAGATCCATGGAATTGTAAAATTCATATCTCAAAAGTCTGAACCGACGTTGTTGTGATTCCAATTTTCACAGATCCTCTGATGATTCAAGATTCCAGAATAATTTGTTTCATAGCTTGATTCCTTCTGGTTTGGTTGGAAATAATTATTCAACGCACGTATGTCTTAATCGCGTAAGCTGGGAGTCACTTGACTTGGAAGTTGAATAACTTCTTCATCTGAACTCGGATTGGAGTGATTCAACGTGGAAGTGTGCTCTAGATGAGGTGAGAATGTACTCCAAGTGGTCGATGGGATAGAAAAGTTGATCATAGACTTCGTTTGTGCAGAACAAGGCACACGGGTCTTCTCGGATGATTCCATGATCACATCACAAGACTTTCTATTCGATTCATGACACCCCCGGAATGAATCTAAATTAATTATTTCAACCCCAATAATTAATTTCTAGAGACTTTTCTAAGGTTCATAAACTTGAATGAATTCCGAATTAATTAAATTAATTAATTTTCTGGAACACGGGCGTTACAGAAGAAATTGTAAAATTTATTGCATAGTAAAATGATACCGATACAAGAATTAGGAATGAGATTTGCATAGGCGAGACACTCTTTCGTTAATTCTGAAAATGCTCCGTAGTATGATGGTTGGATGACGTTCTGAATCTCAGGATACAACTGCAACTATTCTGTTTTGCACAACCCAAAAACAGAATCTAACGAACGCTAGTGATGTGTGTACTCTCAAGACTCATAAACAGTAAAGAGAAGATACATGAGGAGGATTTGTGTTGTGTATCAATGAATGAGATTAGTCTCTCTCTAATGAGAAGACAATGGCCATGACTTAATAGCTTCAAGAGCTCATGTAACCTCCATGAATATAAAGAGGAGAATAACAATTTAATAGAGAATTACCATGTAGTGTTTGCGGTGACGCTTCTATCGTGCCCAAGAACCGGTCGTTTCGGTGAAAGTCTTCACTGGAAAATCCACCGGAAGATAGCAAAAGCTACTTTGTCATAAAACGAGTTCCAAAACTCCCCCACATGAATAGAAATTATACTAGACACATGACGACTCGAAAGGCTTGACATAACTACACAAGACTCGACATAAGGACTTTTGAGAGTACAAGCGAAAAATTCACTGCATCTGATATGGTAACATTTTTCAACTGTCGGATTTACTCAGCTAGATGGTGAACATAATGTCTTGAACCAACCACACTTTGATGTAAACCTAGGCAAAAGTTATCACACAGTTTCATCTTCTCACAGAACTAGCTTTTCTATTGTGTTCATTTTTGGCCTTGAACATGGATGGTTAACCATGAGTGAACTTAGAGAGTATAGCCTGAACTTCAGTCTCCTAGAAATGGCCTCATTTCACATTCACTAGGTGATGGCCACTAGTCTTTGTTTTAAGAAGTATCTTGTAATACCCCACGTACAAAGCTATGGACTCGAATCATTAAAAGCTAATGCTTATTCTTTATTATATACAAGAAGCACTGTTTATCATCTTGGGAACTGAATAGTGACTTTAAAGTCTATAAGTGCTTTTATTAGATTTTGTTTGACTTAGTTGTCCCTTTGAATCTACATCTTGGGATCTCCAGTCACGTAGGTAGGGTTTCCATCAAATATCCTCTTTAGTTATAGGCAATAAACTCATTCCCTTAGATGATTTTAAAACTTGATCACTAGCCAAACCTTTGGTAAATAGATCTGCTAGGTTATCGGCTGATCTGGTGTAATCGATCGTTATTACACCACTTGAGATCAAGTGTCTAATGGTTTGATGTCATCTTTTGATGTGACGAGATTTACCATTATAGAGATTACTCAGTGTCCGTGCTATAGCTGATTGACGATCACAATGTACATACAGTGCCAAGACTGTTTCTTTCACAATGGAATATAATTCTTTTTTTTATCCATGTGTGGCCATAGGAGGTGGTACGTCAACTTTTGCCAAACACTCCTACACTTTCAAGTATTTGTACAAATGTACATTACCTTTCCAAAATTCATATATAATTTTGGAAATGACTTTATTGGGTAAGATACGCGTCCCCCACATTTTCTGAGATAACTCAACGTTTTGGTTCCATTTATAAAGTTAGATAAGTGTTATAAGCTTTTGTAAACGTTATAAGCTTTTATAACCTTGATAAGCTTTTATAAGCTGTTTGAGCCTTTATAAGCTTTTATAAGCATTATAAGCCTTTGTAAGCATTTGTAAGCTTTTATAAGCGTTATTAGCCTTTGTAAGCATTTGTAAGCTTTTATAAACGTTATAAGATTTTGTAAGCGTTATTAGTTTTTGTAAAAATCTTTATAGGCGTTTATAAGCTACAAGCTTTATACATTTTTCTGTGGATATCATTATTGGTAAGATACCTCTCCAATTTTAGTGTAGTCAGAAAAATGCATCTTTTGCTGCCATAACTTGAAATTGGAGTCATCAATTTTTTCCAGTGTTAGAATAGCACTTGGAACATTCAAAACATCAAACAGACCAAGTGGAAGACCATTCCCATTAAGGTGCGTCGTCTCACCTGTTTTGTTACTGTCCTTTGAGCCTCCGTTTGTCGGATCGACAATAACGGTAGTCATTGTTTTCAGTTTCACAAAAACAAATAAATGTCAATATTGAGAAAATAAAATATTTAGATTGTGTTTAAAATATTTAAATCGCCAAAATAAAATAAATAAATAACATTTTTTGAATCGCTAGTATGCATTTTCAAAACGTTTATAATTTTATTTTACTTTATTTTTCCAAATATAACATTTGTGTAAATCACTAATAAAAGCGTTTACAAATCCTTTTTCCCCTAAAAATAAACAAATAAAGTTTTTAGAATTCACAATTAAGCGTAATTCAAACGATTATTTTGTTTTCCAGAAAAATAAAAATAAATAAATAATGATTTTTAGAATTCACAACTAAGCGGAACTCAAACAATTTTTTTTTTCAGATCCTTAAGATCCTATTTTGAGAATTCATTTTGCGAAACAAACCGCGTAAACCGTTTTGTCAAAATATAAGAAACGTGCATCAATAGTCGATATCATAGCAAGGACTAAGCAAGATTAGCCACACCAAATAACGTTACTTGCTTGATTATAATCAATGATTAAAAATCATCTTTCTTCTTCCTTGAACGAAACTGAAACAACTTGATTAACATGATTGTTAGTAATCGATGGTGACTTGCCATATAATTAACAAAATTAAAAACCATAACCGGAGCCTTTAAACCGGTAACGCAAGACCAATAATTAACAAGCTGGTGAGGATAAACAGATCGGCGAGACCAATTCCAAAACAAAAGTGATTGCAACGTTTTTTTTTTCCCTTTCACTCCCTGTTCATCACCTGCTCTTTTGCTAAAGCAATAAGCAATATTAAGAACCAAACCTGTGACTTTTAACCGGTACAACTCCAAACATGTCATGATGAAACAAATTTACACAAATACAAATTGCATAAAAAGTTAAAATATTCCAATAAGGTGACATGGAATAATCAAAATTATGACCAGCTATCATAACGGAGACGTGATACCAGATCGTGACTTACTCTTAAAATTAACAATATCAAGAGCCAAACCAGAACGAGAGATGATAAATAATTGCAAATAATACTGGAAATACAAACGAATCAGCATACCAAATTCTGGATTATTTCCAAAAATCTCCATCCACCTGTTCTTATCAAAACTTTGACAATTATAATCAGCTTTTATGTTAGTATAATAACGAAACAAATTTCAGAATTAAGTTTGTAAGAACGATATTTCTACAATAGGGCAAACTGAATAAATTGTAAAGTTTATTGCATAATAAAATGATACCGATAAAAGAATTAGAAATGAGATTTGCAGAGGCGAGACACTCTTTCCTTAATTCTGAAAATGCTTCGTAGTGTGACAGTTGGATGACGTTCTGAATCCCAGGATACAACTGCAACTATTCTGTTTTGCATAACCCAAGAACAGAATCTAACGAAAGCTAGTGATGTGTGTACTCTCAAGACTCAAAATAAATAAAGAGAAGATACATGAGGAGGATTTGTGTTGTGTATCAATGAATGAGATTAATCTCTCTCTAATGAGAAGACAATGGCCATGAATTAATAGCCTCAAGAGCTCATGTAACCTCCATGAAAATAAAGAGGAGAATAACAACTGAATTGAGAATTAATTTTCACCTTAATTGTGTTGTTACAAGATTAACTTAAAGGAGATATTTGTTGATTTAGTCAACAATATAACTTGAATGAATTTGGACAAATAAGAATAATTATTTGGGTTGTAAGCCCATTATTCAGATTGCAAATTTCATAACCCACATCCATCATGGTTTTGAGCACATGCGGTTTGTGTTTCTTCTCTAAATTTTGAAGTGCGACATTTGACCTTTAGTGATGCTAGCTACTTTGGAGCTCATTTTACATTCAAACTTACTCTGTTTTTGACATTCCAATACACCACTATGTAGTGTTTGCAGCGACGATTCTATCATGCCCAAGAACCGGTCATTTTGGTGAACGTCTTCACCAGAAAATCCACCGGAAGATAGCGAAAACTACTTTGTCATAAAAACGAGTTCCAACAGAATGCTCATTTCTTAAAAGAAAGAGGATTAACAATGGTGATGATTAAATAATAATTTATAATGATATTGATAATTGATAGGATGGGAGAATAAACTACGAGAAATTTGGGGCGGTGATGAGGAAAAGAACTACAGAATCAGATGAAACACTGATCAGATGATAAATTTAACTACAAAGGCGGGTGCTTTGCTTCTAATATAAAATAAAGTAAAATAATAATAAAGACAAATAAAATTAGAAGAAATGATAATTAATGCATCATATGTTATTCACTACACCAAAACCGGGTATTTGCTACTGATTGTTGCTACTGATTATGCAGTAGCTAAATTTACCGACTGTTTTGCTACTGATTACCGACTGATTTACGAACATTTCAAAACAGTCGGAATTTAGCGACCTATTAAATCAGTCGTTAAATAGTAGGAAGTTTACGATTGTTTAGTGACTAAAGTGAAGTCAAAATGTAGTCGGTAATTAGTAGCAAATATGGAGAAAATTTACCCACTGATTTGCTACTGATTACCTACTGCAGAAGAAATGAAATCCACGTGTGTGCATACTTACTTTTAGCGACTGATTTGCGACTGTATTCGGTGGGTCGAAAATCAGTCGCTAAAAGTAGTTAAACACGTTTAAGTCATCTAGTGGTTGGTGTACCTAATTTCGGCTGCAGTCGCTAATCAGTAGCAAATCAGTAGCTAAATGCAGTTAAACACGTGGAAATCATTTGGTGGTTGGTGTACCTAATTTTTGCTGCAGTCGCTAATCAGTAGCAAATCAGTCGGAAAATTTTCTATATATATACCATACACGAATTTTCTTCTCACAATTGTAGAAACAAAAAGGAAAAAAAGACATTATAAACACATATCAAAGAGAGATTTAAGTTTGTCAACTTATTTATGTCTGGAAATTATAATTATGGTAATTCTCGTGAGTGGATGTACTGGAGGTTCGATGAAGCGACGGGAAATCTTTCGGCAGAGTTCACATCGGGGGTGGATCAATTTGTGGCATTTGCAAATAGCCAGCCTCTTGCGCAGAGAAATCGTGGTATGTTTCACTGCCCTTGTATTATTTACGAGAATGAGAAATTTATCCCGGGTACAAGAGTTTTGAGACATCTGTATAGTAGAGGATTTATGCCAGATTATTATATCTGGTATAAACATGGTGAAGAACTCGACATGGATTTAGGAACGAGTTATGTTGATAGAACGCATAGTAGTGGGAATGAAGAAGTGGGTAATGTAGTAGAAGATAGGTATGTGGATATGGTGAATGATGCATTTCGTGTTAACGTTAGTTTTGATAACTATCATCAGGATGGTAGTTATCAGAATGTAGAAGAACCGGTACGATATCATTCTAAAAAATTCTACGACTTGTTGGATGGAGCGAATACTCCATTATACGATGGTTGTCATGAAGGTCACTCGCAGTTATCCTTAGCTAGATTTTGTAGTCGATAATTCGCTACATGGAGCAAACCCAATTAATCTTGATTACGATGTCGGCGATGCAGATCCAGAAGATGAATTTATGTGTAATTTATCGGAATCTTATGATGACGATTCCGAAGGTGTAACATCTTACTAATGTTGAATAATTTTTTTTTCAAATATGGTACCTAAGATATTTTATGCATTACTATGTTATTTAAGTTTAGTTTTTATTAATTATGAACCATTTAAAATATTTTTGGTGAAATTTTCACCCCAAATTGTTAATTCCCACCCATATTTTTGGCTGAAAAAATTTGGTGGGCTTTTTTTTTTGCTGGGTTTCGTTTCAGATTTATTTCTAATTTTAACACTTAGAAAAATTTCATTCCTCTTTCACTCTAACCCTAATCGATCTCTTTCTCTTTTGATTCCTCTGTCTCTCTCTCGACTTTTGATTCCTCTTTCTCTTCTCGCCACTTGATTTCTTTCTCTTTCGATTCCTCTTTCTCTCCCTCCATTCTCTATCTCTTTCTCTTCTCGATCTCTAGCTTACTCTTTCTCTCACTCGATTCTCGATCTATTTCTCATTCGATCATGGGTGGAAAGAGGAAGCGGAAAGTCATCCCTCCAAACACCTTAGTGAGAACGCCGGCTTCTCTACCAAAATCTCGGTATGATTTTGTATCGAGAACGGCGAGTGACCCACCGGTTCTCCCCAACAACCAACGTCAGCCATCGGTCAGACACTACCCTCCTCCGAAGCAGCTTTTCCGGAGCTCAGTGGCTTCGCCATATGGTGCATCTCCTCCAGCCATAGCGGCTCCGCCATCTGGTGCATCTCCTCCAGCCACAGCGGCTCCACCATCTGGTGCATCTCCTCCAGCCACAGCGGCTCCGCCATGTGGTGCATCTCCTTCGGCCACAACGACTCCGCGATCTGCAGCGTCTGCAAATCGAGAGGCTCCAACGCCTCCACCTTCCAGACCATCTCAGGCGGCTCAAATCGGAGGAGCTGCATCTGCTGAAAATCCTCATCGACCGCCTCCACATCGACCAGCTCAATCTCCTCACAGTTCTCAAGCACAAAATTCACACTACTCAGAAGAAGATGAAGATGTATCTGATCTCGGAGGTCTCCCTGAACCCAATCTCTCTGAAGACCAGATGGAGTCTCTTAACTCGCTGCTTCGTGCGCCACGGCCGAAGAACATCACAGTCCTTGATCCCGACCTCCTCGAGCCTGATTCAACTTGGTAAACTCGGTTTCTCTCTGTAAAATTTATTGTACTCGGTATAGTAAAATGAAATGAAATCATTCTGGTTTTTGGTTTATTGTACTTGGTATAGTAGAATGAAATGAAATGATTCTGTGATTGTTGCTCAATAACAACGATATATTATGTGATTGTTGCTCAATAACAATGATATATTTCTGTGTCTTTGTAGGTTTGGTTATGACAAATCATCTCTAACCCGTAAGATTACAAAGTGTTTCACCAACAAATTTGATGGCCCCTAGTACAGTTGGTCGACTGTGCCTAGAGAAAGACAAGAACGGTATTTCGTTGAATTCGCGGTAAGAATCTCTCTGTTGTAACACCAAACTTCTCTGTTTTTTTCTTTTAATAGCTTTAACATTGATTTTTCTCTGTTGTTTTGTAGAAAAAACACATATGGGATCCATCTTTAACAGGTTTGGATCAAGAGCATTTCGAGTCTATAATTCAACTTCGCTTGAAAGACATGGTGAGCACTGCGAGATGTAATGACGAGCAACCGAAATGGATCAATGATAAGCTCTGGGCAGACATGAAAAAAAATTGGAGCACTGAAGAACAACAATCAAAGAGTGCAACAACCTCAGCAGCTCGGATGTCTGATCGTAAAGGTCTCGGTCCTCACAAACACACCTCTGGACAGAAGTCTTACCGACAAATTGAACAAGAAATGGTAAGTCATTTTTGACATTAACTTGGTGCTTGAATCTGTGATATATATGGTTTATGTTCTTAATTATTTTTAACATTTACTTGGTGCTTGACTCTGTAACATTTTTAACATTTACTATATCTTATCCTTTTCCCATTTCAGGTTGTTGAATTGGGGAGACCAGTGAGCTTCGGTGAGGTGTTCATCAGGGCTCATACCAAGAAAGATGGGACCTTTGTTGATCTGAAAGCGAAGCAAGTTGCTGAGGCCTATATGAAAAAAAAAGGAAGAGAAGTTGTATGGACATGACTCGGAAACCACAGAGCTTTCGGATGGTCGTCATCCAGTGCTATCCATAGAAGAGGATAACAAGCTCTTTATTCAGGTGAAGTGATTTGTTTATGTTGTTTATGTTTTGGAAATTGATTGATGCTAGTGTCTGAGATTGATTGATGATCACTGCTACTGTCTGAGATAAGTGATAGTGTCTAAGATAAGTGATAAGTGATAAGTGATATGTTTAGGAAATTATTTGATGATAAGTGATAGTGTCTAACATTATTAGGCTTTCTTTTCTTTTTGTAGTCTACACTCACAAATGAAAGAGGAGATATGTTTGGTTTTGGAAGCCTCAAAAATCTGCTCAAGGGAAATGTACAAAACCCGGAAACCTCGGCTTCTTTCCGGCAGATGCAACAACAACTTCAAATGGCTGAAGAGAAGCTGAAAAAGCAAGCTGCTCTTATCGCACAGCAAGAAGCAGAGAATGCTCGAGTTTCAGCTGCTCAAAGCGCCCAGACCGCCGAGCTTGCGATTGTCCACAAATTTTTGCAAACCGATGAGTGATTTCTCGCATTCCTCGCCGAAGACACTTCTTCTGCTTCTGCTAATCCCTAAGACACTTGTTCCTTTATGTTGTGTGTTTAAAAACCCAGTCTGAAACTTGTTTGTTTCTTTTGAAACATGTCTGAAACATGTTTAAAAACATGAATTATGTTGTGTTTAATAACTTGTTCGTAAGTTTTTAAAATTTTTATTACTTATCAATTCCTTTAAATTTGTTTTTTCTTTTCTGTATAGCTTCAACATTTAATTAAAATCAATAAACCGATTAGTTGTTAAACACCATTAAGAAATTGATAATTTGTAGTAGGTATTCAGTAGCAAATTAGTAGTAAAAACAATAAAAACCAGTAGTAAACCGGTAGGTAAACATTGCCAAAACATCTAAATCGATGATCAGTTTAGTCGTAAAATAGTAGCTCAAGTAGTAGGTAATCAGTCGCTATTTAGTAGCTATATTTTACGACTGAATACAGACTGAACTTTTAGTAGCAAAATTCAGTCACTATTGAGTCGCTATGTAGTCGTTATAATTACTACTGATTAGCGACTGATTTTAGCGACGAGACCTTTAACTACGACACATATCAGTCACTAATCAGTCGTAAAACTCTGTTTTGCTACTGATTTCCTACTGTTTTTGAAGTAGTTAAAATGATGTTTTCTTGTAGTGTTTCTCTCTTTACATTTATAAAATGCATTGTTTGTAATTATAAAATAAAAATATCAAGTTTTGTATAAAATGACTTGTTTTTCTGAAATAATCATATGATTTCTTCTTGAAAGTGTTCAAAATAGAGGAAACACGGATTGAACTTAAAAAACAAATAAAGAAGCGAGTTTATGAAAATTATGAAGAATATCTAAAACATAAAGGTGAAATTTTCGACTTTACATGATTCTTTGAGGGTTCTAGAGGATTGAGTAAGTTAGATAGTAAGCTTAGTGAGGTTCAGCTAGTCCAATGAAATCGATGGTCAGAGTGATGGAAGTGAAAAGCACAATGATGATCATGACAATGAATACTATGAGATTCCACAGGGGTTATGCTTCAGCAGAAGATCCTAGCCTAAAAATGCAGCAATTTCTCACATCACATCTCATGGTGTTATCATGGCATCTTGGAATTTCATCTCTTTCATGCTTCCCCAAATATTGCATGTAATCTTCATAAACTAGTTTCTTATAAACTTGATGCATGTATACTGACAATTGATGCGATTTAGATGGTCATCATGTCATCGAGTGTTTAGTAGTAAAAACTATTGGAGTTGTTCGTTTTTTTCTCCCTTCTAAACACTTTATTAATAACCATTGTTGGAGTCATACATTACAAAGGATGCAAGAAACTTAGGACAACAGTCAAAAATAGACCAATCATAAGGAGATAAGACAGACTTCCTAGCTAATTGATCTGCACACATATTTTGATGTCAAGGCTTGTAGTTAAATTTGATGTCATCAAACATAACTGTCCAAAGGTAATCGTCTCGATGTAGTTTTGGAGTCTACGGTTGTCGTGTTTTCCTTTGATGATTCGATTGATCTTGATGTTGTCACTTTCAAATTCAACATTCTTGTATCCAACTCCCCATGAGGATTGTAAAGCCCATATGAGGGCCGAACACTCCGCTTCTTCTACCGTGTTGCTTCCTTGAAATTTTCCCATTCCATAATGCCTAACATTACTGTCAACGTTCCTTAATATCCAGCCAAGTCCAGAGACTCGAGTACCTCCATGGTGTGAAACATCATAGTTGCATTTGATCCAGTCTCCCCGTGATTTTGTCCACTTTGTTTGTCTAGGACTTGACTGATGATGTACTGCCCGTGGTTCAGATGAGTGTAACTCCGTTTCATTAAACCATTCTTTCGTGTCCTGTAGTGCCTTAGCTAATATATCAGAATGATCTCTTAACTTATGATTAAAAATCATTTCATTACGACCCTTCCATCTGTGCCACTATAGCCAGAAAAGGAGGATTCTGATATATTGTTAGATTCTTTTGTCCTCTCCTAACTGAAGTAAGTAGCAAAGTTTATCTTCCAGCGACATTGATGTACTTACAAGGGTGTCACATGGAATCCCTGATGCTCTCAAAATTTCGGACGATTATGAACAACTGAAAAATGAATGATCCCTTGTTTCAAGCTCAGTACAACGTCTTGAGCAGTAAGGATTAACTCTCATATTCCGATGGAAAAGATTTTCAGCCGTTGCAATAGCTTTGGATGCAAGTCTCCATAGGAAATGTTTTATCTTTGGAGAGATACTTTGGTTCCATATGCTTGTCGCTATATCTGAATGGTAGAAAAGTGGTGGTCTTGGTTCCTCCTCGGTTGTAGATAAATTAGCTGCAAGCCAATATCCAGATTTGATGGTATATATGCCATTGGGTGTATGGCTCCAGAGGAATGTATCTGCTTTACAATGGCTAGGTAGGAAAATCTTTGTTATCAATTGGTGGTCTGATGGATCAACTATCTCTCTTATCTTCTCATCATTCCATTGATGTGTGTGCTCATCGATAATAGAACTTACTAGTTGATTGGGATCAGCCGTAATTAATAATAGGGGAGGTCTTGGAGGCACAGTTGGTAGCCAAGGGTCTAATCCAATCTTAGTTTCTTTTCCATCCCCTATATTGAGCAGTTCATAGCCAAATCTTAAAGAGTTCCACCCATACGATGGTTGACACCCTCTGTTTGCCGAGAAAATATCGCCTTCTCTAAAGTATCTTGCCTTAAGAATTTTATAAAGTAAACTTTCAGGGCCGTTTATGAGTTTCCATACCTGATTGGCGAGCAAAGCTTGATTAAACTAGTATAAATCTCTAAAACCAAGTCCTCCTTCTCTCTTGCTTTTTGCCAGCTTTTTCCAAGCAACCCAAGATATTTTTCTATTTTCCTCTGTTGATCCCCACCAAAATCTTGCTATCATGCTATCTATTTCCGAGCATAGTTCTTTTGGCAACTGGAAACAATTCATTTAGTACACCGACATTGCGTATGCTACAGCTTTAATCAGTGTTTCTTTACCCGCTGGTGAAAGAAATCTTGTCTGCCATATATCCATTGATCTTGTTTTGGACTCTGGTTTGGATATACTGGAGCATTTCTTTTTTTTTCGCGCAAACTGTTCTGGTAGTCCCAGATACTTTCCTCCACCCCCACCCCCATTTTTGGAATCCTTAAGAGCTTCATTATGCTCTCTCTTGTTCATTGGAAAAATCTATTACCAAATGTAATTGCTGATTTTTCCAGATTTACTAGTTGACCTGAGGCGGCTTCATACTCTTCAAATATTTGTAGAAGATTTTTACTATTTTTTTAGTCAGCTTTCATAAAGAACAATGAATCATCTGCGAGTAATAGGAGGCCCATTATTGCTGAGTTTTAATCCTTTTATATGACCATCTCATTGGGCTTGTGTTATAAGTGAACTTAAGACATCCACACAAAAGATAAATAAATATGGGGATAGGGGATCCCTTGTTGTAATCCTCGCTTTGCTCCGAAATGACCATATGAACTTCCATTTATTAAAACCGAAAAAGAAACAGTTTTAATACAACTCATTATCCATTCTGTCCATCTTTGCTCAAAACCTTTCTTCTTCAGAACTGCTTCTAGAAAATTCCATTCTATGCGGTCATAAGCCTTGCTTATGTCAGTCTTGACAGCCATATATGAATTTGCACATCTTTTTCTTACATGTAACGAGTGTAAAACTTCATGGGCTATAAGTATATTTTCCGTGAAAAATCTTCCCGCAATAAAGGCGGCTTGATTTTCCGAAACAATATGAGGTAGCACCGTCTTTAGTCTTTGTAATAAAATTTTGGATCTGACTTTGTACAAGACATTAAAGACTGATTGGTCAGAAGTCTTTCATTGTTGTTGGCTGTTCTATCTTCGGTATAAGGCATAAATTGGTGTCGTTCCATTCTTGAGGAAGGAAACCTGTTTCAAAAAATTGTTGTACCTCCGATATTATTTTTGGTCCAACAACATCCCAATATTGTTGATAGAACAATGCCGTAAACCCATCTGGCCATGGCGCTCTTGTTGCACCAATTGAGAAAACTACCTCTCTAATCTCTACGGCCGTAAAATTCTCTTTGTTAAATCTTCATTCATTGACGACGTGACAGATGGGCTTATGTTAGTAAGGAATCTGTCCATATTGTTCACATTGGAGCTCGAGAACAATTCTCTGAAATAATTCACTGCTTCTGCGGCTATTCTTTTATTTCCATATATGGTTTCCCCATTGATAGATCGGATTGATGATAGACGGTTTCGTGCTATCCTGTTCTTTGTTGCCGTATGAAAAGATTGAGTATTACGATCCCCATGATTTAACCATTTATTTCGACTTTCTGGTGCCAAAATATTTCCTCATTTCTGTATTCTTGTGCCAACTTTTTCCTCATATCACGGAGTTGTTCCAAGGTTGTGTTCGGATCTGAATGGCCTTTATCAATGCTCTGTTTTAACTCTTTGATCCTCTTAGCCGAATTTGTTGGGTTGTTACGTTTCCAGGCTGATATCTCTTTTCTACTCCATCGAAGTTTTTCTTCGATTGTATGTGTACTTCCTAAATAAGGCTGAGTCCAACACTCCCTTACTATGTTAGTAATCTCAGGTTTTTGACACAAGCAACGATCAAAATAGAAAGGTTTGTGGTCTGTGTATGTTGTTTTGTTTATCTTAATGATAAGAGGCCTATGATCTAAGAACTCCACTTACGATGCTGGATATGTTGCCTTCCATTCATCATTAGTCAAGGCTCTATCAAGCCAACTTTGCATTGTATGAGTTCTTCTCTTTCCCATCCAAGTCATATTACTTCCGGTAAAAGGTAAGTCTGATACTTTTACAAATTGAGACCATGTTCCGAAAATCAACTAGACTCCAAGTTTCTCTCACACGCCCGCCTCTTTTCTCATTAGCATTAAGTATTTCATTAAAATCTCCAGCCATCAACCTTGGTCCTTGTCGATTTAACAAAATATTTCCTAGTCTTTCCCATAAAACATGACGAATTTTCCGTATTTGATGACCATAAACACAAGAGAAATAATAAAAACCTTCTTTATTACTTATCTTACAATCTATGAGTCTTTCATCTATAGATAGAATAGTTACAGAAACATTCTTGTTCCATATTAAAGCTAGACCGCCTCCTATACCCAAAGGCGATACACATCATACATTATCATAACTTAACTGAGCTGCTACATCACGCACCACATCATCTTCGTTCTTCGTCTCGATCAAGAAAAGTATGTCTGGGGAATAAGTTGCCTTGAATCCCTTAAGGCGTCGAACTACCAGGTTGCTTTTCAATCCCTGGCAGTTCCAAACGACTGTCTTCATCTTGACCCAGGTGGCTTATGGCCCACCGAGCCTTCTCCAAGTGTGTGTGGTGATGTTGAATTTGTGTTGCTTCCCCTACTTCTTTCTTCATCCTGCGGCTTCATAAACTAGTTGTGTATCTCCATAACCTTTGACTGTATTCTTCTTCGTTTGGAGAAACTTTCATGGGCATTGTCTGTTGTGTAGCCTTGTCTCATTTCGTAACAAAACAGATGTGCTTGTTCTGCAGTGTTAGAGGTTGATGCTTCCGTCTTCCTATTCTTAGGCCCCGCTTGTTGATCAGAGAGTTGTCACGTCCATTACTTTCTCTATTTCCAAATGGCACATGACCGCCATTTGTTTGTTGTTCCTCGTTAAATCCTGGTGGAATTTCAACATCGTCATCGTCTCCTCCATCATCATGCTCCTCTGGTTCTGTTTTAACATTTCCTGGGCATTCGTTGGCTTCATGTGTCATGAGGCCACATACGTTACAGAAATTCCGTAGTTTCTCATAGTGAAACTTAAGAACTGTCTCTTGAGTTCCAAAACTAAGAATCCTTTGAAAAGGCAAAGGAGTATTAATATTCCACCATAACTTAACACACACGTAGTCGACCATGATCGCGTTGTCTCCTGGAAAGTCTGTTTCAATGTAGTTTCCGAGATTTATTCCGATCTCCCTCACCAAGCGGAGAGTCAAAAAATGAATCGGGATTCCACTGATTTGAACCCAGAAGGGTATGTATTGGAGATCATCATCGGAGTGGAGCGGAGTCCATCTTTGTGTAACACACGTGTAATCATTGAAACTCCATGGTCCTCTGCAAAAAACTGATTGAATCGCCTCTTCTGTTTCGAATATGAATTGGACTTTTCAATTTTCAATGATTCTTCTGACAACTTCTTCCCCTGCACCCCATAATCTCGGCAGAGTGTTTATCATGGCTCGTAAATTTTGTTTTCTCAGGTTCGCTGGCTTGACAATTACGCTATGATGAGTAGCGTTTGCCACTTCTTCACAGATGTCGGTAGGTAGGCTGAGGACTTCAAAAATCCTGAACATATATCGCAACACAATTCAAAAATTACTCGTGAACTGAAAATATAAAAATTGACAATCAAAAACCGCAAAACGAGTCCTAGATCATCCTCCTCTCCTTGCTTTGATTCCTCATTCACCATAATGAAGAGATGCATAAGTATTTTAATAAATAATTAGTGGGTGAACCTCTCATCTACGAGCTATACACACAAACGATTGAAATATAACGACACATTTAAACATGAAATACCGAACCAACTATTAACCATCTCATGAACATTCGATCTGGATCCAATAAAACAATCAGCCTACACATCATGAAAACATGTCAATCAATCCCAATCGCTTAGATAAGTTCATGGTCACACATTCACCTTTGCTCAGGAAGATTCTCTTGATGGTATTTTCCTTCTTAAAAAACCTTGTTTTTCAGGAACTTCTATGATTTCTTAAAGGTCACATCAATACAACTGCAATATCTCTTACTCACCCTACAACCAACCACAACAACAACACAACCTTCAACCTAAACTGGGAAAATCTGGAAAAATAACAGAACACTCAGCCTAACAGATGGGATCACAAATCGAAATCTAACTGTCCAATTTCCAACTTCACCGTTGAAAATCAGCCCCTAGATGTCCTAAAGCTACCCGCAAAGTTTTGTGATGATCTGACCATAGATGAATTTGCGATCTCTTTTTGAATTCACGTTGGTCCAGATCGCGTCTTAAACATAACACTTCACGAAAACACAAATAACTTTTAGAATAACAACTCAAATGAACATCCAAAAATGGTACATCTAGATCTAAGGATTAACTACAACGTCACAAATTTTCCTTTCGTTGGATACGATTTGGTAGGTTCAACCTCTGCTCTACCACGGCCTGTCAGATCTGTCTTCAACTTCTTTTTGTGCAAGCTTCTTTCTCTCTTTCAGCCACACTCAGCCTCTCTCTTTATCTCCTTGAAGGTGGCCACAGAAATTATGAGAATGAACTAGGGCTTCTGCAATTTTAAAGGTTTAAATAAGCTTACGTTTATTTCCGGTCTGCTTAAATTACACCAGAAGTTAGAATTACCAAAATTATTCAATTTCTCCCTTGGTTTAATATCTCAAATACCAGTCTCCTGAACCAACATTAAAATTAACCCATCTTCACTTTTCAATCCCGACATAAAACTCAAATTTTCGTTTTTCCGGAACACGGGCGTTACAATAAATGTCATATTTTAATAATTTATTTTCATATCTAGTTCTTTCATAATGTCTTCATTGACAACTCTATGATAAATTTGGTTTGTTCCAACAGTCATATGGTTTTTTCCTTGCAAAAGAACTATAAAAAGTGAATAAAATGAAAACCGAAATAAAAAAAGATTGTGGGTTTAAAATTATACATGCATTGAAATTTTAAGACTTGTGATATTTGGATATTTTTTAGACAATAATATTTAACAAGTGTTAGTTTATTTGTTAAGTCTACCTCTAAGGCCTTGATTGGTAGAGCATTTAAAAGAGCATAAGGCTTTTTAGTAGCCAATCAACTAATGTTAATAAAGCATAAAGAAGAGCATTTGGAAGTTTTAAATGCTCATGCTTATGGTACTTTCTCTATGCTCCAAGATGGAACTTTTCTTAAGCATAGAGCTTTAAAAGTTTAAAAATAATTTTATATAATTAATTTATTTAGTTGGATAAAATATATATATATATATATATATATATCTGTATCTATATATTAAATTTTAAATTTTATATTTAATTAGTATTTATCAATAAATATAATTAATAAATTTAAAATTATATATTTATATATAATTTAATAAATTATAATTTTAGATTAAATATTTTATTAAAAATATTATAGTAAAATTATTATTATTCAAATTATGGTTTATTTAAAATATATTATAACAATATTTTTCTAAATTATTATTTTATTAGCATATTATTATAATTAAAGATTTTAAAAGGGAAAATATAAATATATTATTTATTATATAATTAAAAATTATATTTATTAGAATTATATTTATTAAAAATATTTAAGAATAAATTTATATTTTCAGATTTTGATATCTTTAAATTTGTAATTGATATAATATGCTAATAAATATAGTTTAGGTATTAAAATTTAAAATAAAAACTTATGATATAAATATGTATAATGTATTATCATACATATAAAAAATGTATTATCATACATATAAAAAATGTATTATCATACATATAAAAAATATATTAAAGATTTTATGTAATTTATAGGTAACTTACTCACAGTTCTACCAATCACTTAATATACTAATTAGAGCATATAGCTTCAGCTACATACTGCTTCTGCTCTTAACTGAGTATACTCCTTACAGCTAATGCTCTACTATAAGCTATACCAATCATGAAATCACTGTTTAGTTTTTGTTAACGTCTCTTTGATTATTATTACTTTGAAACAGAGTTTACAAAAGTTAGAGAAACCATCCATTTACAGCTAATGCTCTACTATAAGTTATACCAATCAAGGCCTAAATAAGCTTAGTAGGATTAAAGTGTATCATGAAATCACTGTTTAGTTTTTGTTAACGTCTCTTTGATTATTATTACTTTGAAACAGAGTTTACAAAAGTTAGAGAAACCATCCATATACATACAATTATTATCAAAAGGCTGAAGAATGATACAATCTAAAAAACAAATTTTGACGATGCTTCTTTTCCAGAAGACTCTTATTCGCTAACAGATAAACAAATATATTATTTTCCTTCTCCGTACTCGAACTAAAGCTATTGCAAATCTTGGCTATCATCTGACTATGAGTACACCATAATATTTTCACAATTTTGAAACACCAATGCATGAGAATTCCAAACTCCACATCCAATGGTAACCTCTGTAGGAAATTGTATAATTCACTTAGACTTTAACCCACAACCAGGTAAACCGGTAGAACCATTACATATGATAAGTTCACCAGACTCTAACTCTACCGAAGAGAGACATAAACTAACAAACAACAATGAAGAAACCAGAGAAGAAAATACGCCTATTTTCCACCCATTCCCACTTTATTCTAATGGATATTATCCTACTGTAGATATAGGACACCATTGTCTTCATCACTAAAGATTCCAATATAAGGAACACAATTGAATCCCTTTGGGATGACTCGATTCCTTATCTAATCGCAACCAAATGCTTCCAATATTATGTGGATGACAAACCTTAGTGATATAAATATTGGTCAAACTACACTTAGATACATGAATGGTCTTAAATAGATTCATGTATGTTCATTGTCTCTTTAGCTTCTTGACTTCTCCTTGTATAAATTTGTCGATCCTATTCTTAATAAAATTATCAGTTCATCAAAGGTTCTACATGGTATCAGAGCATCTAATCCTATCCTAAAATTTGTTTGTTCGTCTCTCTTCTCTTCATCTCTCTTCTTCTCTTTATATCTCTTCTTCTCTTCATCTTTCTCCTTTCATCTCTCTTCAGTCTTCATCATGTTGACAGATTCATCAGCAACCTCAGCTGAATCTACAACAATTTTTAATGTCTCAAACCCTAGAGCCTCTCTCATATCTCTAAACATGTCAAACATCACAAAATTAACTCCGTCAAACTTCATCACGTGGAGACTTCAGATCTCTTCTCTTCTTGAAGCACATGAACTTCACTGGTTCATTAGTGATGACGATAGTACTCCTTCAGAGACGATCACCCCCATGATAGGAGATGTAACAGCCAATCCGGATTTTGCGGCCTGGAATCGACAAGACAAGCTCTTGTACAGCTCTTATTGGATCGCTTTCTCTTGCGGTTTAGCCAATCGTTACGAGAGCCACAACTTCTCATGAGATTTGGCAAATTGTCAATCACACCTACGAAAAGCCCTTGCGTGGACACATTAAACAGCTAAAACAGCAAATTAAAAGCATCACCAAAGGAAACAAGACAATTCCTGAGTACATACGCATGATTCTCGACAAAACCGATCAATTAGCGTTGCTTGGTGCCGCTCTTAAGCATGAAGGTCTCCTTGACGTTATCACTGAAGGTATTGGTAAAGACTTTCGGGACATTGTTGAGATGGTCAATGGCAGAGATGCGCCAATCACGCTTGATAAGCTACATGAGAAACTCATTAATCGTGAACTTACCCTGAACTCAACGGAGGCATCTGTTGATTCTGTTCCTGTCACGGCGAACACAGTTCAGTTTCGCAACCAAACAAATCATGGTGGGTTCTCCAGTTCTCGTGGTGGATCCTCTAACTCTCGTGGTGGCTTTCGTCCCTCACGTCCATACCTAGGCAAATGTCAAATTTGTGGTGTCCAGGGTCATGGAGCAAAGCGCTGTCCTCAATATCAACAGCCAACATGTTCATCTCAGTTTTATCCACATGGAGCTTCTCCTTATCGTAGCCCTACGCCTTGGCTTGCACCACATCTTCCTCTCCCACCACCTCAGTGGCATACTCAAGGGCACCACACAACTACTAGCTCACTGGATCTCTCTCCATGGTTGCTTGACAGTAGCGCCTCACATCACATCGCAAGTGACCTAAGCAACCTCTCCCTCCATATTCCATACAATGGGAGCGACAATGTGTTGATCAGAAATGGCTCCGGTCTTCCAATATGTCATACGCGTTCAACTACTTTTCCTCTTTACACTCACAATCTTCATCTCAGTAATGTTTTATGTGTTCCCGATATGTGAAAGAATTTAATATCTGTTAACAAGTTTTGCAAAGCGAATAATGTTATGGTTCAATTGTATCCTTATGGTTTTCAGGTGAAAGATCTCAGCACGGGGACAACACTACTCCATGGCAAGGCCAGTGAGGGAGTGTAGGAATGGCCGATGAAACACAAACCCACTACCACATCTATCTCTGCTTTTCCGTGTCTCAAATCATCTCTCTTGGAATGGCACTATCGTTTAGGACATCCAAATTCTCAAACTCTTGTTCATCATATGATTTCTAGTTTTTCTTTACCGCTTTCTTCTTCTTTATCATATGAGTCAATTTGCAACTCTTGTTCTAGTAATAAAAGCCATAAATTGCCATTTACTTTGTCCACTCTCGTGTCGAAAGGTCCCCTTGATATTATTTTATTTGATGTTTGGACCTCTCCAGTTAAAACTGTTGATGGTTTCAAATATTATTTCATCTTTGTTGACCATTTTACTCACTATTCTTGGCTTTATCCTCTCAAAACTAAGTCCCAAGTCGCTCAAATTTTTCCCATCTTTAAATCTCTTATCGATAACCGTTTTAAAGCAAAGATCATCACTTTCTACTCTAATAATGGCGGTGAATTTATAGCTTTACGCAGTACCTTGCCTCACAAGGCATCTCTCACCTCACCACCCCACCCCGTACCCCCGAACATAATGGTTTAGCTAAACGGCGACACCGGCATATTGTTGAAACCGGGCTTGCGCTCCTTTCACATACAAGTATTCCAACAACATATTGGATATACTCTTTTGCTGCCGCCGTTTATCTAATCAACTGTCTTACTACTCCAAACCTTGCTCATAAATCTCCTTATCAACTCCTTTTTCAAACCGTCCTGAATTACACAAAATTGCGGATTTTTGTTGTCTTTTCTACCCTTGGCTTTGGCCTTATGGTCATAACAAGTTTAGTCCTAAAATCACACTATGTGTATTTCTAGGATACTCCTTAACTCAAAGTGCTTTTCTGTGTCCTGATGTTGCTACCTCTCGAATTTATGTCTCTCGACATGTCAAGTTTCATGAGTCTGTGTTTCCCTTTGTCACTTTGGCCAAACAGTCTTCCTCTCCCCCTCCCATATTTTCTCCTTTCGAAATGGTCTCAGCCTCTATCGTTCATGTGTTTCATTGGCCACTGGCTTTGGACCCATGCCCAGCTCCTTTTGCTGCTACAATCCCGCCGATGCAAACAACAACGGACTCCTCTCCGGTCACTCCGCCTTCACCACCTGCTTCTCCAATCATTCCTCCAGCCTCACATGTGTCTGTGGTCTCACTGGACATTCCACCAGCTGACTCACCGGCAGACGTAACACTTGTCTCCCCGGTTATTGCTGCACCACCTAATCTGTCTACTCATCCCATGACTACACGGTTATAAAACAATATTTTTAAGCCAAATTCTAAGTATGGTCTCATTGCTATACTCAAGGAGATTGAACAAGAAAGTCATACACAGGCATTGAAAGACAAGAGGTGGCGCAGAGCAATGAATATGATGCCTTTTCTGCAAATGATATGTTTGAGTTTGTTAATCGGTCTATGGCAAAGAACATTGTTGGCTCCAAGTGGGTGTACCGAATAAAACGAGTACCCGATGGACGTGTTGATAGGTATAAAGCGAGACTCGTTGCCAAAGGGTTTCATCAGGGTCTAGGAATCGATTTTCATATACTTTTAGTCCAGTTATCAAGCATGCTACGATCCGGCTTATTCTTGGAACAGCTGTTGCGCGTAATTGGCCCTTGAAACAGTTGGATGTCAACAATGCGTTTCTTCAAGGTCCTCTTGAGGAAGAAGTCTATATGCAACAACCCCCATGTGACGACCGCATTTTTTAAAAAAAAAAACAGGCATAATTAAACATTTAATACTCCAACAATATTAAACATTCAAATACACCATCCTACGCGGACTCGCCAAAAACTAACAGTTCTAACAGCACACTGGAACAACAAAAACAGCAAAACCCGAGTCCTAATCATGCTCCCCTCGACGCCTTCGATTCCACGATCATGCATTATCTTTACCTGCATCGACAAAAGTGATGCATCAACATTTGGTAAACCAAACGCTGAGTGAGATTGATCTTCCCAACAACAGGCTATATGAAAGCTACATGCAAATCAAACAACCACCACAGCAAGAAAAAAATCAATCACCATAGCAATCAATTTCTAACACGATTAAAATCACGCATGAAAATAATCTACCACAGCCGGAATGATAAACCCGCTCCCGCAGCGTGAATAGTATTCTGCGGCATGAATAGTAAAACACTATTCATCACCACTACCAGAAACGGAAATCACACAATCCACCAATTCAATCCTAGATTTTCACAACCAACACTCAACAGAGCACCACAAGCATGGATCAATGGTTCCCTAACCATTCAAGCCTAGCAAAACAACCCAATTCACACTAAAATTCCACAAAATCAAATCGGAAATCACCATGATCCCCCACACAAGCTCACATGAATCTTTGGTCACAAATCACCTTAGCAATGGAAGAATCAAGCCTAGATTGAACTCCCGAAGCTCAAGAAGACCCCTCCTTCTTCCCTAGCCTTTCCGCAAAACTCAAGTTCCAAGAGCTTCTCTTTTAGCTTCTCCCAAGCTTACACACACAAGATCCAAGCTCAAGAACTCTATAGAACTCTTCCTCTTGCTCCCTTAGCTCACAGCAAGCTCACCCAAGCTCAGCCCAGCTCACGCCAAAACTCACAAGCTTCAGCCACAACCTTTTTCCAAGCTCTCCAAGCTTCAAACACCCTTGATCTCGCAAGATCCAAGCTTCTCACAAGCTCACCAAGACTTTTCTCTCTTCTTTCTCTCACGTACAACTTCAGCTCAAGCTCCACACTTAGCCAAAATGTCACGATGATGAAGAAGAAGAAGAGAAGAAAAAGAAAAGTCAACACAAAATTCCTTTCTTTTGAGAAAACCCCTAAACTTTCAAAACAATTTATGACACCCCCGGAACAAATCTAAATTAATTATTTCAACCCCAATAATTAATTTCTCAAGATTTGTCTAAGGTTCATAAACTCCAAAGAATTCCGAATTAATTAAATTAATTAATTAATTCCGGAACATGGGCGTTACACCCCAGGTCTTGTTGATAAGGATCATCCGAATCATGTTTTTTCGTCTCAAGAAAGTGGTCTATGATCTTAAAAAGGCTCCAAAGATGGTCTTATTAGTATTCGTTTCAAAACCTCTACTGGAGAGGCTTCCTTATTTCTTCTTCGCACAGGGACACACTTTGTTTACATACTTGTGTATGTTGATGATATTATTATCACAGGTTCGTCTATGGCTGAGATTTCTTGGGTCATATCTCTTCTCGCCGCAAAATTTTCTCTTAAGAACCTTGGTGATCTATCATACTTTATAGGTATGGAAGCCACTCGAACGTCTGCTGGCCTTCTTCTTACTCAAACCAAGTACATTACGGATCTGCTTCAGAAAACAAAAATGGCTAACTCCAAACCTGTCGCTACACCTATGTCTTCCTCGGACACGCTTACTATCACTACAGGCTCTGTTTTTGCCGATCCGACTGAGTATCGTGCAACCATTGGCAGCCTGCAATATCTCGGCTTGACATTACCTGCATAGCCTTTGCCGTTAATCGTCTTTCTCAATACATGCATCGTCCTACTTTGGCTCATTGGGATGAGGTGAAACGAGTGCTTCGTTACTTGGCTGGTACGCCAACCAAAGGTATTTTCTTCTCTGCTTCTTCTCCATTTAGTCTTCATGAATATTCTGATGCGGACTGTGCTGGCAGTAAAGATGATTATTTATCGACCGTGTCATATATTGTTTTCTCTAGTATATATATATATATATATATAATATAGCAAAATAAAGATGATTATTTTCTCTAGTATATATAATATAGCAAAGTTCGATCCAGCGTTAGCCTTTTTCCCTTATGATGAGACTCAAATGAAGTTGAGAGTTTACATCATCATTACAAGTGACACAACAATATAGTCGTTAAAGCACAAATTAACTAGAAGAAGGAGGAGCAGAGTTCTTGCGAATCTTCAAATATCCAAACTTGCCAGCTCCTGGAGATGAACCTTCAAACACATATGGCATAAACCCTGTGGCTTCCTTGTACTTCGTCTGAATCTGAAAAATTTAAAACATCTTTCATTAACTTTTTGGTTCTGTCTCAAGAATCATATGATCAAAATTTTTGATTCTTTTAACCTGAAGAATCTGTTCATTGCTTCTCAAACTACTCCTTCCAATAACACAAACTGTACCACCACTGCCACCTCCAGTAATCTTGGCCCCATAGAGAGTCCCATTCTCGTTTTTAGAGTTATTCAACATCTCCATATTCTGCACTAATCTCACTAATCTGTCTGTTCCATCAGAGCCAATCTTACACGCGCTGTAGCTATCGTGGTACTGCGAAGTAAACATGCGATTTAACGGTTATCTAACTAGGCGTAACTCGATTATAAGTGCCACATTTTGGTTTGTAAAACTATTTGATTCACCTGGTACATAAGTTCTCCAAGACTATGACTTGTTCTTTTGAAGGAGTTGCGGTCAATAATGCTTTGAAAGCCTGAGAGAGATCAACCACTCTTGTTAAATATTTACAACTAAAAGTTAATCATCAAAATTGTTTTATATACTCTCTCTGTGTCATTAATATATATGATGTCAACCAAATATATATATACTATATTTTTTCATTTGCTAACTTATTAAAGCAATATAGATAAAGCTAGAAATTATATTAAAATCTGCAATGAAAATATAAACAACACTTATTTTGAAACTACACTTATTTTAAAATGACGTATAATATGAAATGGAGGGAGTATACAATTATATTAGCTCACCTGGACACGGAAATTCTCATAAATTGGATGTCTAGTCGGCGCCATTATCTCATAAGTACATTTTTTTCAATGGTTGTAATTGAATCGCCGTGATCGCCATACTTTTCAATGAATTCTTCTCCTGTGATAGACTTTGGGAGTTTACTTGCATAAAGAGCTTGAAATCTGCAAAAACAAAACAAGAAAAAAATTTGATATCGTTACATCATTTTCTAATTGAGTAATACATACATAGAGGGACTTATAGTTTTACCTATGAGGTGAAAGGTTGCATAAGTAATCCAATGAAGCATCAGATTCAATCAACTCTGAGCTCTCCTCTCCAGCCTCTTCTGAGTTGGTTTCAGCAAAAGAAGAAGATGCAAAAAATCGTATCATTGTCTTACCAATAAAAGCTCCTATCCTCACAGAACCATAGTCTGAACCACCAACACTGCAGAATACAAAATGTGTTAAGACCAAAATGTTAAGTAAAACTCACAATGTGTTAATAACAAAATGTAGAACGTTCCCTTATATTTTCAAAGGAAGAATGTACATAGCACCTGTGTCGGATTCCCGAATCGATTCCCCAGAATTGAATGTGAGAAGGGATTTCAACAAGTCCTAGTATCTCAGCCGGCTGCAGTAGTACAAAACTCGGTCTTGTTACTTGAGAATCAAGTTTTGATGCAAAATGAAAAGAGAAAAGTACCTGACAGATCATAGCCAGAAGCTTGTTAGCTTCTCCACAAGCAGAAGCCATTTGATCCATTACTCCACAAGGTGCTCCAACAACATAATTCTCCACTTTTTGGCAAAGTAAAGCCACATCACGCAGAGATATTTCAAGACCTGCGCATTCAGATTCAGCACGCATTTACTCGTAATTAAGTAATAATTGGGGAGAAGTTTTAAAAACGGGAAGAAGAAGTTATACCTTTGCCTTCAGGAACAGTTAAAGATACCTGAAAATGTGTAATTAACTTAGTTAGATACAATGCAGTTCATGAAAGTTTAGTCATAAAATGTTTTGTTACCAGTATGCTAATGCTGTCTTCAAATCGAACTCCCATCTCTCTCATTAGTACCAGAATTGTACCTGCAACATACGCCGCCCACCTAGAAATGGACTCATAATGTTATATATCATAAACTTTATGAAGAAGGTTATATGAAACTGTGAAGAAAATGATGAAACCAACTTCTGAGACGGATCCCGCGAAAAGTAATGGTAGGCTTTTTCATAAGAAATTGGTTTCCCATTTTCTTCCATAAAATCAGATAAATCCATATCAAAAGTTGGTCCTCTGTTGCTTAACTCGGATCCAAATAAAACCTGAAGTTTCAAATAAACGTTTTAGAGAAAGGCAGTGTAGAGTTAGAGCGTATATAAAAGAGCAAAAACATACAATTTCAAGTATAGGAGCATCTCTTGAATGATGTCGTGCTTCGGTGTGCTTCCATAATTTCTGTTTACTAGGATGATTCCTTTGGACAGCAGCATGACATGCCTCTCTCGTAGGCATCTATAAAAAAACCCACTCTTCTGTCAAAGATGAATAACTAATGCCACTAAAAGATGAATCTTGAAAGAGGGAATTAACCAGCAAGACAAGACTTCCAGAGTAATCAGCAATGCCTCCCATTACATCGAGTCTACCGGGGGCTCTCGCCACAACAATATCCTCCTGAATGCTAAAACAAGCTTTGTAAATTTCTCCAACACACATAAACTTCATTAAATCCAATAAATGGAACAAACCTCCCAGTTGAAAAGTGCGGCAGCCGCCAAATTCTCCCTTTCTTGATGATGGCCTCCTATTTTAGCTAAGGTTGCTAAACTATCCAAGAAACCGATTGTATCTAAAAGTCCATAGTGATCTCCATGAAGAATCTCAAAGCCTTCTACAAACCTATTAATAAAACATATAAGCGATAAATCCAATTAAGTCTCACTTGAAAGATTCAAAATCAACAAGGAAACACACTTGGAGGATTTTTGCGTCTGATCAACCAAAGGAATCTCAGCTTCGTTTCCAGCGACTTGATACCATTCTGGAACTGAATGATCTCTCCCTGGAGCTCTCTGTAGCTGAAAGCCTAAAATTATTGCATCTCGTAGTCTCCTTGCCCCGCTTAGCTACATTATCAAGGTGAGTACCATTGGATTTTTGTCTATATGAATCTAAATTAACACTTAACATTTTCTTGCTTGTATCACTTACATTGAGTTTAGAATGCTTCTTCCCGAATGCAGTGTCTTGCAATATTTTAGCCGCAACCTTAGAAACGAGCAGGAGCAATGACATCATTCAACAGGGGGAAATTGAGCTATTATCAAAATACAGTAAAAGAAGAAATGCTATGGTAATATGAAGAGTTTGTGTTGTTCAAAGTGAATAAAAATATGAGTATTGTCTTAGGGCCCGAATAAGAATAAGTAAGGGATTCTTATTGGGCCAACACTATACTAATGGGTCAAAGGCGGCTAGGGTACGTTTTTTGGGAGGGGGTGGTGTGGGGCTGCGTCCCGCGGTACGGTACAACAGATTTTAGAAGATTTCCTTTTTCTATTAGGATTTGTATCGGGTTTTTAGGCATATATGTGGGAGTCTAAGAGTCTATAATTGAATCATCAGATTAATAATAAGAACCCTAGACTAAAGGTTATTCGCTTCAAAGAATTCCCGTTCTTAATTCTCTTTTGCTTTCTTAAGGTGTTGATCATATCTTGCGATAATCACAACAGTTTGCATAGTCTACCTCGCCACCATCAATGCCTCCATCGTAACACGGTTTCAATGTAACCGCACGCTCGAGATAAGGCGCCCAACATCCAGCAAGAAGATCTCTTCTGATCATTTCAACTCCTCCTTGGTAATACTTTAATACAAACAAAAAAAAGAATAATTTTCAAGAAAATGCAAAACATTTAAAAAACATATATATAGATTCTATATATACCTCAAGCATCTTTCTCAAGAATGGTTCTTCATTGAAATAGTCCCTTCGCACAAATATGAACCGTAACTTATATGCAAGTGCTTCACCCAAAGTTCCATATCCAATTTTTCCTGACGTTGTCACCATTTCTAGCTGTGAGTTATTTTATTAGAACAATGTTTATGGTGAAATACTCGTAGAAATACCAAGCATGCAATCTGAAGCAGCAATCACATCAGGAGTATAAGCATCTTTGGGAAGTGCTATGAAATTTGAGGGAAGCTCCTGTTTAGCAGAATCTCCACAAACCTATGTATGGGAGGGAATTTTTAGTTCTTATGTTTGTTTTAAACAAGGCCAAAATCGACATAACCAAATCTCGGTATTACCACGCATAACCAACCAGCTGATAGATATTCCTCCTTCAGTTTCCAACCAGTAGGCTTCAAATTACAGAACAATAACTCGAATTTCAAAAGATATAAGAGAAGTTGCATAATAAGATTATCAATGTAAGACTGTGAAATCTGAGACTGAAAATCACGAACAAAATCCAATTAAGGAAAGACGAATACGCGGAGGCAAGATATGATATCTTTTCTTAATTCAATAAATCTCCTGTAGTGTGGCGGTTTGACAAGATTCTGAATCCCAAGATATAACCTTGTTGAGACTATAAATGCGACATTCGATTATAGAATCTATGAACTATATCTACGATATACTCTCGAGACTCACTTTTAAGAAAAAGAGAAGAAAGAGATTGCTGGAAGTTTTTGTTTTCGTTATTTGATTCAACTCAATGATTTGAGAGAATCAGATGAGACTTTATTTATATGGAGAAGTAGCTTGATCCTCATGTAAGACATAAACTCTGCGAGATTCGCCTTCATCAGCAAGAATATAATATTCTGTGAATATTCCATCTTGTTTCGCAAGGATAAAAATTCACAGATATTACAAAAATAGTTTTGACTCAATCTAGAATCTTCTAGATTTATCCGGATTAATGCAAAAAAAAACTTATGAGAAAATTAACAAAATTATTAATTGAAATTTATCCCAAAAAAAATAATCTTGTGTGGCCCAAAGGCCCATATTCATCAAGACCCAAACCTCAAGCCACCACAGCGGTGGCGGGTGTGTATGATTTTGCATAATGGTCCTCCATCTCTAACTCTCTATCCAATGTGGGACATTTGCTCATTTTGATACGTAGTCAAAATTACAAGTTTTATAAGCCTTCCCAGTTACTTACTTTGGACATTTATTTCTCATTCAAATTAACTTCTATTTTGACATGTAACTACACTATCTTATAGTGCTCATTACAAGAATTCTAAATACCCCAAGATCCGGTCACTTCTGTTCCAAAAATTTGGGTTAAGATATTTTTGTCAAAATTGAGTTCCAACAATCAACAAGATTGTAAACAATAACTTGAATAGCCAAAAATGTAAGAAAATTTTGCAAAGTTAAGATTAAAAGCTATAAGATGAGTAAATCTTACTTGCCCACCAAAGTTAAAGATGAGTAGTTTCATATTTTCTGGAATTCCAAGCTCTTTCCTAACCTGATATTAAATTGGACTCTTGGTTAAAATCTGAAAAAAGACATTTTCCATTATTAACAAAACTGATGATACAAAAACTCTTGTCTAGATTTATGCAATGGTCTCACAACAAGAGGAATGTCAATAACATCATGGAAAGCAGGCACTGTGAGAAGATTAAAGATGAGTTTTTTTTGGTATGTTATACATAAAATTAACATTAATCGAAATATATTTGTATAACTTACTAGGACAGTATCCAGGGAGGCGTATTAGAAACTCACAGTGGGAATAATCTTCAGCTATCTGAAAAAATAACTATCGATGAATCGAGAAAATCACATTTAAGCTTATAATACCAATTGTAAATTTACCTGCCAAACAATGGATCGGTGATGATGGCCCGCTGCCATAACATATTCTGCATATATGAAGTCCCAACTGCAATGTTTTCAAAATTTTACAATAATGAGAAAAATAAACCTTCTTGAGAACTTAAGCGATCTATTAGTAAATCAGCTTATTGACCTGAAGTTTGCAACACAAATAGAGCGGATTCCTGCATTTGCTGCAGCACAACACGCTATAGGGACAACATCTGAGACCTGATGTGATAATATCTTTAGAAACTAAACACTCATAAGTAATTAAGTATTAAACATTATATTGAATTCATTTTTAAAGTACCACAAGGTTGGCTTTAATGGACTTTAGCCACTCAACCTGTGTAGCTAATATAGAGTCTCGAGGTTCAACTGCAATCTCAGAATGCTGCACAAAAAGAATTGATTTGTTACATCCACTATATGATCTAAAGGAGAAAGAGGAAACAACTTAAGATAGATTAGTGAAGAGACCTTCACTAAAGAAGCACGACGATCCACAGTTAAAGCATCAGCTTGTACAGATCCACTATCAAGTAGTACCTAACATACATTTTGTTTAATTTTAAAGATCCATATTTAGATTAATTGTCGGGTTGTTGCTTTGTTGTTGGTTGAATCCCAAACATATATTATGTTGGGAATATTTCTGTAGTCGTTTGTCTATAATTGACCTAGTAGACGGGTTGATCGCCTCCTAAGTATTTATTAAATACTGACTGCGTCTATTCGTAATGACGCATGTAAATATATGGTATCTTAGTTGAGCTCGTGGAACTGCGGCTGGGAGAGCGGATGACATACCGGATGGTTTATTTTGCTGTTTTAATTACTTAAAATTATTGTACCACTGAACTGTTAGGTTGTTAGATTTTAATTATGAGTTAATTGGTTAATAATTAATCATGATTTAATTTGCTGGTTAAAATTGGTTGTTAATTGAATAACGTCGCTGGAGATGTTTATTATTTATGAGAATAATAAATAGTGTTAAAAAAAAAAAAAACGGGTCATGGAGTTTCAGTTTCTGTTAGAGATTTAAAATTATAATAGATGAGAATACGAATACGAAAAATAAAAAAAACCACCAAAACAAAACAACTTCATAAATAAAACCTGAGATAGGAATAAAAAATAAGAGCTGAAGGAAGGACTGAGTTGGAGATGCACCAGGAAAACTTCGTCGTTTGGTGGTTCCGCCGCCCCCTAGAAACTCCATTTACTCCGATGACAACATCCGGTAGACCTCTTCCCTCCAGACCACATGCCACCGCACCAACCACCACTAAAGCCACCGCACCAGACACGACTCACTCTTAGGTTACACGCCGAAAGCTCCTACGCAGAACTCACAATGGATCTCATCCTCAAAGATCTGACAAAGGAGTCGCACGAGTCGCCAACTCCGAGTCCCCAACCCTCGCCGTCGCAAAGCAAGGAACTACTCTGAATCTACCTGGATATAAGACAGCACCGCGGATGAGGAGCCGCTGGTTCCAAAAGGAGGAGAATCAACTCGCGGCGTCGGGTTTGCCGGAATGGACCTCCGAAGAAAACGTGAATAGAGTCGCCGAGCTGTTGAGGTTGAGAGAGAAATCACCGCGAGTGAGATCCACTTGCGCGACTTTGCGTTTTTTCTCTTTTGCACATTCTATCAGAATCAGAAAGTTTGTAGCTTGAATCTATCAGAATCACTCTTAGATCAAGCGTTGATCTGTATGTGTGTGTTTTTTGTTGTTTCTATCTCTTTGTACCGTTCGAATCGGTGAGATTTACATGTCGATATTTTATATTATGGATTCCATGACTGTTACTGTATCGATGTTTCTTGGGACCAATCGAAATCTGATGTGCGTGTTTAGCAACTTACTAATAATTATTTGCATAATAATAGATTGTATGCTACATATTTTATTTTTCTTTAAAACCCTAGGCGATTTCGAGATTCAACTAACTCAGGTTTTAAAAAGTCTTGAATGATGAAGAAGGCTCCGCCGGAGGAGGCTGTGGCTGTAACATCGGTCTTTTGGGACATCAAGAGGTTTCCGGTTCCCCCTGGCTTTGATGCTCGTCGGGTTGGTCCTTGCATTAAACGGTTGTCGGAGAAATATACTATGGTCCTCTCTCACCATCAACGCCGTTGGCTTAATAACAGATGTCCATGATGACATCCTTGGAGCTCTCTCTTCCGCTGGAATTAATCTTTATTACGGCCCCCTTTGGTGCCTCATCAGACATCTTGTGGCTTATTTATAAGTGGATTAGAAAGCTTCCACAAACATCATGTCGCTTATGTCTCGGTGGATTTCTAAGAATCCACCCCTAGCTAATATTTCTGGCATATGCGATCTGAGAGGCTTCTCTCTACCTTTGAGTGGATACAACCTTTTCCGACCGTTTTCATATTCTTCTCCTCAACAAGACTCCTTCCTCTGGGAAAACTCTTTTCTGGCAGATTCAGAGGCACTTGAGGAGGATACATGCAGTGAAACCGATGTATCTGCCAGCAATTTTGGTTTAATCTGCCTAGGCTTTGAAAGTTTCACCGGCCTTCTCTCTAGTACATTATAAATCTAAAGCGATATTTAATTTGATACAAAAAAAAAAAATCAATACTAAAACGACACTTATTTTTTAAAAAGATGAAATATTAGTCAAATCTTATAATTCACAATCTTATAAAACAAAAACAAAAAACCAAAAAAAAATCATAAGATGGAAGACCAAAAAAGGCCTTGAAGTTACTAACACTCATTAGCCATAACACTGTTATGGTTAACTACACTAGAGAGACCCTAAAGATTCGTATAAGACAGAACAGAACTAGAAAGCCTGCCTCTGTCTTTTGCCTGGAGCACCTGTGGATTGAGTAGCCAAAGTACAATCTCTTGCCCAATGTCCTGGTTTCCCACATTTGTAACAATCTCTACCTGAGGACGTTGACTTCCCTTGCCCTTGTTGAACCTGTTGATTACCAGATTGATCGGTGCAATCTCTCGCCCAATGTCCTTGCTTCCCGCATTTGTAACATTCTCCACTTGAAGAGGAAGACTTCACTTGCGCTGGTTCAGACATTTGATTACCAGACTGAGCAGTGCAGTCTCTCGCCCAATGCCCTTGCTTTCCGCATTTATAACATTCTCCACTTGAAGATGTCGACTTCACTAGTCCCGTATCAGAGAGCGGATTACCAGACTGAACAGTACAGTCTCTTGCCCAGTGTCCTTCTTTCCCACATTTATAACATGGTGTACCTGTTTTCGTAATTTGATATCCCCTACTATCTGAGTCACCTACGTTGCTGGTATTGGTAAAACTATACATTGTAGGAGAGCTGACTGCATTATCATTGCACCACTTGAAGAAACCACAAGAACCCTGCCATTAAGAGCAAGACAAACAATCACACATACACTCAGTGATAAGCAAAATACTACATTATCCATTTAACCATTGTGCGGGATATTCAAATTTTCACTTATTCCATGATGGTTCCTGACACTAGCTAGTTCTATGCCAAGAATCTACGAACTTTGAAGAAACCAGAAGATCTCTGCCGGTAAGAGAAAGCCATAGAATTACATATACACTCAGACCTAAGCAAAATACAACAAATTTTTTTATCTGTAGACTTGAAGCCGAGAGTACACAAATATCATTGCAATCAGAGATGACATACAATGAAAAACAAGAGTCAGCACTTAATCAGAGACCACAAAATGTACAAACGATTGCAATGTCATGGCTATGTTGATAATAGATAACAACACAACCATAGAAACTAATTAATATACATATCTCAAAAATAGGACATCGATAAAACTGACGGCCAATGTTTTCGCCTGTTTTCGCAGTAAGAACACGGCACGAACCCGCACCACAAGGACATTGATGATCTTGGAACTTAGAATCATTAGTATTTCCATAACTATGAGTTGTTCCAGAAGATGGAACCGCATCACACCATTGGAAAAACCCACAACCTCCATTTTCCTAATAAAAATGTAGCTTAGATCGTTATAGTGAATGAAACTGCTCTCAGAGGCATTTTATCGAACAGTTAGCAAGCAAAATAAAACATTAATAAGAACCTCTCTAATAGGACATTTGTAAAATTTTCTTCCTGGATTTTTCTGAGTGTTTGAAGTGAGAATCAAACAGAGACCAACTCCACAGGTACAAGTCTTCTCCGGAAAATCCTGGTCCGCCGTAACGCCTCCGCCGTCTGATCTTTGAAAACCCCCGGTGGTAGTGGCGACGTTGCGAGATTTGGAGGCGGGATTTAGAGGACTCTGCTGCCATTGTTCGCTTTTGCTTCCTTTTAGAGCCGCCATGTATGGTCCTTCAGGTGTAGAAACCCTAGGGCGTTTCGCTAAGGTGCTTCCGCTTCAACTGCGGCGAGTTCTAGAAGGAAATCATCTTCTTCGTCAAGAGATACGACCTGAATCGTGCTTTTCTCCATACTTTTTGTGTTCTCTCGATATACGACAGTGTTGGTGAAATTGAGTCGCTTTGGAGTTTTTATTTCGATTTTGATTTTCATTACCTTATTTCCCCATTTCTATTTTTTTTTTTGCGTCTAACTGAATTTATTAAACGGTAAAAGTCCTTTTTAGGTAGTTTTCACTATTCAACTATCTTTTAACTTTGCCAATTTCAGTTAATGGCAGTAAAAAAACTCATATGTTGTACAATAGGCAATATGCTATACGTACGGCAAAGCACTCTATAGCGTATAGATTTATATACGACCATTTATGCGGAGACTATATGGTAAATATTGTTTTGTAGAAAAAATATATATAATATATAAATAAATATATATAATATAAAAATATATATATCTGTATATATAATCAATTTTTTATGTATATACATATGACCTATATAATATATGTCAAAAGTTTATGAAAACTAAAATAGTTCAATATCAAACATTAACTTAATAAGTAATGAAAATATCTTAAAATATCTTAAATGATGAAAGTCAAACAAAAGAAAAAACCAAAATGATAGGCTTATGGCCAAATTGCTAAATAAATGATACTTGAAGTGGAAGAAAGGAAGAAGACGAAGAATGGGAACCAAGAATATTAGAGAGTAGGAGACGAAATGTTCATAGAAAAGAAGTTTTGGGAACAATTAATAAGTAAGTCATATTCCAATTACCTTTTTAGAATTAACTTATTCTTAATAGCAAAATTTTGGCAAAGAACATAGTTTTGTTAAAGAGTTTTACAACATAAATACAGTACGGCCTCCTACTGTACATAGTATATACGTCGTATATACAGCCATATAGGTCGTATTTTAGAACATTGAAAATTTTCAAATTAACGAAACTTAAAATTGGTTAGAATAATATTTTATTTAAAAATATTTACTTAAATTAATCTTCTTCTTCGACGAAACTTTAAAATCTTCCCCAATGCAAATTGAGGGGGAAAACTGAAATCGCAAACCGAAAAATGACAATGTGTATTTCCAAAATACATAGACATGCACGGCCGCAAAAACTACCTTGTTCCAGCAGCATTTGCGGAGCTCGACTCATGCGACGGCGGGCATCCGCGAAGCTCAAATCAGCCAAAGATTAGTTCGATTTTATCCAAGGCCTTTTAATTGGCAGTTATTGAGTGTTTGATTTCATAAATTGAACCTTCAATTGTTTCAATTGCGTTTACAAAATTTTTGGAGAAGTTGACCCAAGTAGGGTGGCCCAAGAAGGGTTTATTATCGTCCTAAAATAGGATTTGATTCAAGATGGGCTGATAAGAGCCATCATCTCGAGGAGATGTGTTAATATCTCACATCGGTTATATAAAGGGATTAACACTAGTATATAAGGGATACGGGCCAATCCACTCATTGCCAATTGGTTTTGAGTTGGAAGCCCATATAACTTAACAAAAGTCAAACTGTCATGTTCCAAATTTAAAGGGCCTCCATATGTAATGGTCTCAATAGTCTTTATAAACCGCAAATTGGGAAGTTAAAACTCAATTTCTATTATTTTTTAATTTCTCAGTGCAGCGAGAGACTATGGATGAGTCAAGTGAGTTTGAAGATAGTGCGGCTCTGCGTATTCCTCACCGCCTCATCGTGGTGAATTCCTAACATCATGGAGCCGGGTTAAACATCTATTCAAAAGAAAATCTGATCGGGGTTCTAGTGGAAGCAATGGAAGGCACCGAAACCCTATATGAAATTCTCAAATCACAATTTTGAAAGCTATTCAGGCTTCCCATTGCAAGGTGCCCAAATTTTGCCAAACTAATCCACGGTTTCCTTGCTATGCAACTAATATTAATCATGAAGAAGAAAAAGGAATTGTTGTCTGTCTTCGGTGGGAAACCCCCGAAATTTTCACTCCGAGAATTTCACATCATCTCAGGGTTATCATGCGGCCAATTACCATCAACAGCAGATGTTGATGACCACAAGGACTAGACCATATGTTCAATGTGGGACCAGCTATTTGGGAAGGACACCACAGAAATGAAAGTTGCAGACACCGTTAATTTTCTTAAAGACCTTTATATAAGGGATTGGAAGAGATTGCTTATGGCCTTGATTGTTATAGTGGATGAGATCCTCCTTTGTAAGAACAAAGAGCTTTATGTTAATGTAGACCACATGGAGATGCAGCATGACACTGCCTTCTTCCTCGAATTTTCGTGGGGAAGGGTTTCTTTCGAAGATGCTCTGGCACATTTTAATGGCAACGAAAAAGTATGTAAATAATGAAAGTAAAATCAATGTAAATATCAATAAAGTAAGTGTTGGGCTTCACACGGATTTTTTCATGCAAAGGGATCAAATTAAGGAATTTTTGAATAATGATGTTCTAGAACCCGAATCTGACCTAGCTACTCACTCCCATGAGCAATTATAAAGTTACATATAATTATATCAAATTCGATTTGTTCACAAAGTTCTACAACCCACCCCTGTAGATTGTGTTCCGATGCTCATCTAGATTACCTAGGTGAATTATCAAGCTTTGAGAAAGTTAATCCTCCTAATAACAGTAGCTAGCATGTCGTTCAAGCTATAACCAACACATATAAACCTAGGCGAATAACTAATAAGAATAAACATGAATCTAAAAACCTAGTTTTTATCAATTCATGAATCCTCTTTCGAAAATCCTTAATCACAACAAAACAAATAATAGATCATGAAGAGATTAAAGCGAAAGCAAAAGCAAAACGAAATCATGAACATAAATAAAGAGATAATAGGGTTCACAATACTCATCGATGAGATACAAAGATGAGTATTCTTCTCCCTTGAAAGTTTTATAAGAAACAATATAAAAGTCCCAAGGGGGCTGACGTTATGATGATGAAGAACGCCCAAGGGGGCTGACATTAGGTGTGGAGATGATGAAGTGCGGCCAAGAGGTCGACTTGAATCTTCTAGGGTGTTAAAGAGTGTATTTATAGGTCTTTAGGAGTCTCCTAAGTCGGTTAGGGCTTTTCCAACTCGAATTAGGTTAAGTGATGTCGTTTTAGACCAAAGGGATTCAATATATCCTCAAGTGCTCTAGTAAGGCTTGGTGCAGCGCTGGAGAGGGCTCCTGGCACTCCCACGGGCTCTCTTGCCGCCGCCCTGGGTAGCTCCTGATGCGTCTTCAACGATTTCATCATAACTTATTATTGACTAGATGGATTGGATTGATTCAAATAGGAGGTGAAAGATTAATCTTCTTGATTTCCAATGACATATTAAAATTTGAGTTTGGTCCACGGTAAGGTCTTCGAAAGTAGCTGATGTCTTGAGTTTTAATCCGAATAACTAGACTGCAACTATATATTCTGATAACCTAACTAACTTCCGTTGTATTAAACTACCTACAGATCAGTTCCTAGATTCGTCAACCTAGCAAAAGCATTTAGATCATAGTTATAGAGAACCTTAAACAATAAGCCCTAATCTATAACAACTCCTAATAAATCATTGAAATCCCTTTGTATGGATCCCTACTCCCAACAATAGAACTACTCAGACATAGCAAAGAACATACTGAATTATTATATTGATTGCATAAAGACGAAATTCCAAAATACAAAGTAAAAGGGGTTCAAAAAACAACTTGAAAAGTAGATGTAATCTCTCTAAAAAGCAATGATAATAGTGACGGAAAAGCTCAGGAAAAATAACTCTCTGTGCTTAGAAGATGAGCACAACATATATATAGGAAAGTTCTAGATTTAAAGTCGGCAAAAATAAAGATATGAAAAATCTTTGCATCGAGGATCGATCGATCCCCCGTGGATCGGTCGATCTCTGCATCAAAACGCACCACTTCATTAATTTTTCATATTGGTCGATCCTTCTTTAAACTGGTCGATCCAAATGCATCTCCAACTGGTACTTAAAGTATATAAACGTCCAAAGCTGCTCCAATCACTCCATTTAGCTTTCATGGCTTGTAAACCTGAGAAAACACTAAATAGACACAAAAGACAAAATCTAATCCTAAACTCAATAAGGACTATAGAAAACATATGAAATAAAAGGCAGAAAACCCTAAAAAGCATGACACATCAATTCCCCCAGACTTGAATCCTTTCTTGTCCTCAAGTAAGAACAAACAAATGAAAAAATATAGAAGAAAGGTTTTGAAACACGGAAACTCACCTTCGCATCAGAACATTGCATTGACCAATCATCATGTAATCCACATACTGCAGAACCAATCCAAATCGAACAATCATGTACTTAACCGTAGACATTCACAGATTTCCCGATTAACCCCTCAATTTTGCAACATAGTCCACAAGCCCTTCATCGCTGGGTCTCATCTCTGATGATAAAACGACCACACCCATTTTTTTTTTAACCAAATAAATAATACTCCCATAAATATTAATTATTTCCCAGCCAAATTAATTAAAATTCAATAAACTCATAAATAATAATTAAATCAAATAGTATAACCTATTTCTAAGATTAAACAAATAAAATCACCAATTTATACCACATGATTTTTTATCCTGAAAATCATAAACTAAATAATTCGGTATTAATACTAAAATACTCAAACAAACCAACGAGTCTAGATTATCCCCTCTTCCTTGCCATGATTCCACGATCACTCTTTTTATTTTCATACATCGAATAAAGGATATGCATAAGTATTTCGATAAATACTTAGTGAGACAATCCTCCCATCTACAATCTATACACACAAACGATTTAAATTATTTAACGTATTTAAACACGAAAATACCAAAATACATCAACCATCTCAAGAAATACTCGATCTAGATCCACCCGAGATCATACATGACCTATATTCATGCAAAACACATCAAATAATTAAACCGCTTAGATAAGCTTATGGTCATGCACTCACCTTAGCCAAGCACAGAAAATTTCCTCGACAAAGTTCTGCAATTTCCTGAAACTTCGCGAGACGTCTACACCATAGATTCCTGAACATAAAATCTATATATAATAATAAATTATTACTAAAATAATTGAATAATAACGTAAATAATAAAATAATAATAATTCCATAACCACGTGATTCAATATTAGAATTTCTTTGATACCCATAACTCGTAAGGTATATAGCCCAGGGTGGAGTGGTATGTGATACCGAGAACCAGTAAGGTTATACTGCCCAGAATGGAGTGGTATGAATGTGATACCCAGAATGTAGACCTCGGAGGTCAATAGTGTTGATCTCGTGACCGGTTGTGTGGGTAGGAGTGGTCAGGTGTGACCATTGTGTTGTGAAATGTGTGGTTGAGTCCATGTGGATAGGACGAAAGCGTTAGATTTGAGGACAATTCTATGTTAGTGGGGGGAGAATTGTAACACCCGTGTTCTGGAAAGAGGAATTTAATAATTATCGGTAAAACAATTATTTTATATTTTTTGATTGGTTTTTATTTGACGGAATGTGTGAAAAAAAACAAATAAAGATCTTGGGTGTTTAAGGAGAAATCAGAAGTTGTGGGGTTGATTTAAAAAGATTAGAAAGTTAGAAGGGCTTAAGAGAAATTTAATCAAAGCCCTAGTTCTCCTCTTAAAAATCGCAGCAGCCTTGTATCCTTCAAAGCTGTCGTCAAAACCATCTTCACCGAAGAGAACTGAAACCCTAAGAGATTTAATAGCCTCATCATCCATCCTTGGTTGTTGTTATTAAAATCACCACCACCGTCACGTTGCCTTCGTTGTCAAAATGTTGTCTTGAACAGCATTTCTATATTGTTGATTGAATCCTGTATTACCATAACCAGCGCTCTTCTGATAACCATGGTTGTATGATTGGCTCTGAGCTTGGACAAAAGGCATAGCCTGACCATTCCGCGGAGGATAGACTTGATATCCAAGGTTCTCAATATTGTTGATGTGGTAAGACAAGTTAGAATGATTCCTATAGTTCTGGTTAAAATCCCAGTTTTGGAAGTTTCCTTGTCCACCAACAAAGTTGATCTCCTCAGTCCCATCGACTCCATATTTATACTCGTGATCCTATATCACGTTCACTGACCTCCTTTGTGCTTTTAAAAGCATGTTCACCTTCACAGTAAGGTCTTCCATTGCCATATCGCTCACATGAGTTTTGATTCGTCTATTATAATCTAGGAAATGGTTGGCATTACTCGCAGCAAGGTTCTCAATAAGCTCCATTGCTTCTTTAAGAGTGTTGCTCATGAAGTTCCCTCTACTTGATGTATCCAGCGCCATCTGATACTTCTGCTATATCCCGTTGTAGAAGAAGTTCATCATATCAGACTCAGTGTAGCTTTGAGTGGGACAGTCCCTTAAATACTCCTTGAAACGGTCCCCTGCCTCATATAAGGACTCGGTAGCAGCCTGCTGGAAAGTAGCAATCTTGTTCTTTAACGTGGCCGATCTTGACTTTGTGAAGAACTGCTGTAAGAAAGAAGCTCAACACTGTCCCCAACTTGTGATGGATCCAGGCCTCAAAGACTTAAGCCACATGTGGGCTTTTTCATTCAGCAAAAAAGAAAAGAGCTTATAGCGTACGTAATCCTGAGGGACTCCATTGGAGCTAGTGGTGCTGCATATCTCTTCAAATATATCAATGTGATCCATAGGGTTCTCGTTAGCATTCACATGGAATATATTCTGCTTAACCATCACAATGATCTGTGGCTTGATCTCATAATCTTGCCTCTGAATTGCTGGCAGAATGATTGCCGAACGGTTCCTATAGTTGGCGTGCAGAGCATCTTGCTCACCTAAGGTAGCCCTTCGATGTCCTTGCGGTAGCGCAGCTAGAGCCCGCACGGCAATCTCTCACTGCTGTCTTTGATGTTCAGCGTCATCGAGAAGCTGTTTAGCAGCCAAAGCTTCTCTCTGCTGCCTTTGAGCTGCAGTCTTTTCACCTCCATCTTGTGGAACAACTCCTTGATTATCTTCGTTAACCATTCTAGACTCTTGCTTTGCCTTGATGTTAGCTCTGATTCTCTTAGTCAACTCCTCGTTACTTAGAATTTGTAAGTCCCTAGAACCATTGCTCCTCAATTGCATACACCTGAGAAAAAAAATGAATTTGAAAAATCAGTACCGAGAAAAAGGTTCTGGGATCGATCGATCTCTTAGGGGATTGGTCGATCTCAGAGACGAAAATAAGAAAAAATAAAACAAAAATTAAAATAACTAGATTAAGTCCAAAATAAAAAAAATCTAGAGTCAACTCATAGTCCCCGGCAACGGCGCCAAAAATTTGATGTCTCGAGTTTTAACCCGAATAACTAGACCGCAAGTGCATGGTAAAATGCGCGGTAGTATATTACGGGATGGAATCTACAAGAACTAGAGTGCACTTTAGACTTCTGATTATCAAACAGAGCTAGAATAAAATATTGTGGGGGGGGGGGGGTTTGTTGTCACTAGAAAACCGAATAAAAAACGGCAAATAAATCAAGTTATAAGCAATTAAAATAAAGAGTTGGGATTCGGGAAATCGCGGAGATTCAATGATTAACCGAACTAGAGATTTATGTATAGTTCTAGAACTCGAAACACAACAACCAGACTAACCTACTTCCGCAATACTAATCCTCATAACATAGATATCTTATTAAGCCTAACAAGGTCTATGCTAAAATTCTAACAAGTTTGATAAGTTCACTTAGTTATCCAACCTCAACTTCTGTTGGCTGACGATAACCAAGCCTACAAACTATAGATTTTGATAACCTAACCAATTTCCATTGTATTAAACTACCTACATATCAGTTGCTAGATTCGTCAACCTAACAAAAGGATTTAGATCATAGTTATAGAGAACCTGATGAGGACATAAGATCAAACATAAACCTAGACCATGTACCCGATGTCAACGAAGCACCAATGACTTATTACAAAAGCAAGAGGAAGACTATGCTGAGCTTAGTAAATGCCACAGACTCAACAAAGACCACAACAACATTTTCTTACAGCCCAAGAAACAAGATATCTTCTTCTTACCAGTTTTACAAGGCTGTACCGAAGCTTCGTTGTTTCTCAATTCGGCTTAGGAGAGCTCAGAGGCTATCAATAGAGAATCATATTTGGCGACCAGGAGCAGTGTCTTCACCACTTCCTTGGGCTAAGGAATTGTACTCTTTTTCCTTATCTCAGTTTTGTCCCATTGGGTTTTCTGAGAAAGGTTTTAACGAGGCAACACCCTTAGTGCGCATTCCAGAGCTTGTTACCAGTTTAATACATCTTCCACAAGCTCAAGAATGCCTTAGCCTCAGAAGATATGCACAAAGAGTCCAGGCGCACCAAACTTTCTATATTTGGAGTTATTTACATTTTCTTACAAGTCTTGTTGTTTTCTCTTAAAACTACTTTCTGTTTTTGTTTCTTTGTGTTGTTTTTCGCCTAGGGTTCTCCTATAAAACCCCCAGGCTCGAGTTGTAAGAGAGTTAGCCGTTTTTAGATGAATCAAATACCTAGTTTTCTTGTAAAAGAATTCCCAACCGCCCCTTTCTTCTTCTTGTGTGTGATTCACTCGAAGCTGAGTGTTAAGACTCATCACAGAGCCTCTCATCCTCTGTATGGCGTCTCTCAATCCCCCATCGCGTCCATCATCCATCCACTTGATTCCATAGAGAGTTTCGTACGACCAGTTATAGATTCACCATCCCTCCACCTTGTAGACATCACCCTTGGTGCCTACATCATCTTGGTATCAGAGCTTAGGCTCGATGTATCACGTGGATCTACCCCTTTTCGTTTCTGTTGTTGCATCTAGTTTCGTTTTCATTCAAAAAAAAAACTATAAAAATTGCTTTCATTGTTTTCCTGTTTTATTTAAATCATTGTTACTTTGTTTCTGTCCTCCATCAAGGAAACAATAATGTGGGTGGTTCGCGAGTCTTTCGAGCATTTGGTCAATAAAGGGCAATGGAAAATGGTCTTTTCAAGATGCAGCATTTAATTTTTTTTAGTCTATGCACACGCGATAACCAACAATGGTTCTAGTAGGGATTAGCTCATTTCCATCATTTTTAATGACAGTGATTCCTCCTTTCTTATGCACACAATGCACAGGGGATACCCAAGTACTATCAGAGATTGGGTAGATTAATCCAGCATCTAAAAGTTTAAGAATTTCCTTTTTTACTACTTCCTTTAAGTTGGGGTTTAATCTCCTCTAGTGTTCTATACTAGTATGCATTTCATTTTCAAGATGGATTATATGAGTGCATAGAGAAGGTGAGATTCCTTTTATGTCATCTAGAGAGTAGCCTATTTCTATCCTATATTTTCTCAACTCATTTAGCAAAAGTTTTAGCTCTTCAGGGTTCAGCTTGTCATTCACTATGACAGGGTAGCTATTGTTTTTACCTAAGAAAGCGTACCTTAGCCCATCTCGAAGTAGCTTGAGTTCCACATTTGGTGCCTTAAGTTCAGACCACTCATGAGATTCACGTTTGCTGGACTCGAGGTGCTGCTCAATTTCTTCAATCGAGTGTCGCAGATGTTTGTTTTTCGCAGGGGAACTCGACCGAGAGCTCGAGTGGCTTGGTCGAGTGACATCTTCAAATGCTGAAATCTCTTCTGGTTTTGGCACTCTCAAAAACATCACCAGCTTCCGACAATTGTCTAGTATCCAACATCTCTTCATAGAAGGAAGTCTCCGAATATATATATCCTTTTTCATTACTCTTGGTCAAAGTTGTTTTCAGGTGATCATCCTCAACTAACTCTCCAAATAGATCTTCTGCCAATTCGTCCATCTCTCTAACCATGAATATTTTTCCTCCTACTGTGGGCTTTTTCATTGAGTTGTTGATGTCAAATTTTATCATAACATATTTTCTCAACTTCAGATCAATCGTGCCATTCTTCACATCAATTAGAGCTCCAACAGTTGCTAAGAAAGGTCTTCCCAAAATCAAAGGGTTTTGGGTTCTTCATCCATTTCCAGAACTACAAAATCGGTGGAAACTTCTATATATCCTATTCTGATTGGTAGGTCTTCCAGGAGGCCATGTGGTTACCTAACAAACATGTCTGCTAAGATCAAAGAGATCTTGCTGGGAAAGAATTTTGTAAACCCTAGTTTTCTTGCAACAGAGAGTGGCATGAGGCTCACTGAGGCTCCTAAATCACATAGATAGCTTTTGAAGATGAGAGGGCCTATGGAGCAAGGCAGAGTGAAAGAGCCTGGGTCTTGGAGTTTTTCTCTAAATACTACTTTCTTCTGAATGATAGCACTGCATTCATGAGTGAGTAATATCATGCCTTGAACCTCTTTAGTTTTTTCCATAACTAAATCTTTCAAAAACTTCTGAGATGGGGGAATAAGCATAAAAGCATCCAAAAGGGGTATCTGAAGCTCTATATCTTTTAGATGTTTCTAAAAGAGTGCCTTATACTTAGCTATTTGCTGCTTCTTGTTTCTTCCTGGAAACAGTAGTGGAGGCACAAAAGAAGGTGATTCATAGGGTTTCTCCTTTTCCTTAAGCTTCGCATGACTCTTTTCAGAAATAGGAGCTACTCGACCAGTTGCTCGAGTAGCTTGGTCGAGTGATGTCTCTGGTGCAGCTTTCTCATTATGTAACTCTTCTTGATAGAAACCCTCCCCATCCTGAATATCACTGTCTGGAGTGATTAGAATTGGTTCTCGTGGTAGTAGCTGTGTACCGCTCCTCAGTGTGATAGCATGAGTTTTCTCTGTTGGTGGAGGTGGTGATCTGCTATGAGAATGTTGTTGATAATTTGTAGTAGATATCTGAAAATTCTCAAGAGAGTGAACTCTGGTGCAAAGGTTGGTGATTTGTTGTTTTATATCGAGAGTTTGATCTCTGATATCAAGAATGTGAGTACGAAAATCAATAGCAACTGCTTCTTGATTACAGATGAGTTGTTGTAACTAGAGTTTGATGTCTAGATCTGGTGCAGCTTGTTCCTGATGTTTCTGGGTTTGGAGGAGCATCATATCTGCTCTGGTGTTGTCATCAGATGTATGAGTTTCCCTCATACTCCTTTCATGCTTCTCATTGTAATTACTATCTGATTTAGCCAGATTCTCCACCAATTCCCATCCATCTTCCACATTAGTGTTAAGAAATTTTTTTTTGCTAGCAGTATCAAGAAACATCTTGATTGTAGGCAGAACACCTCTGTATAGTGTGCAGAGCAAGGATTTTTTAGAGAAATCATGGTGAGGACATTTGATGATGTAGCTTTTGAATCTCCCAAGCATCAGATAATGTCTCACCTTGCTTATGGTGAAAGGTTGATATTTCATGTTGAAATTTTGTTGTTCTTGTGCTGAAAAAGAATTTGGTGAGGAAAGCCTTTTTGCATGAGTCCCCAAGTTGTGATGGATCCTTGTGTAAGATTATACTCCCAGAGGCTGGCTTTTTCTCCTAAAGAGAAAGGAAACAGTCTCAATTTGTATCCATCTTCAGTGATACCATGTATTTTCGAGAGGTTACAGAGTTGCTCAAACACATCTAGATGCTCTAAAGGATCTTCAGTGGGCCAACCATGGAACTTGTTGTCCTTGATCATAGAAATGAGGCTACTCTTGATCTCAAAATCATCAGTTGCAACTGGTGAAACTATTTCACACCTCTGTGTATAGTGAATTGGAGTCTCGTGTGCTCCTATTGATCGTGACATTGAATCGTTGGTGTACCCGATCGGTTGACTTGATCGTGACGGTCGAGTGCAAGGGTACCTTAGAAAAAGGAGAGTTTACCAAAGTCAATATCGATATATTATGTAAAAGAACTTGACCTCAAATGTAATGAGATCCTAATTGTAATACTAAATCATCCAAATGGCAACGGCGCCAAATTGAAACATGTATTTTCCCTATATGCAAAAGATGAAAACAATCAAACCAGGCAAGTAGAGATAATACAGGTTTTTCAATCAATCATAGTATATATATGAGTCAATCCATTGGGTGAGTAGCACTATGCAAAAAGGATGTGTTCATTGACAATTAATTCAGATCGAGTATAGAAATGATTTTGTGATTACTAGCAACCTAGGTGAATGCAGTAAAAAGTGAAATCTAAATACCGAACCTACTATGAGCTATAGATACTAAAGTCTATAATCTGCCATAGATTTGTGAAAGGATCATGCATAAAGAATCAGTCTGTTAAAGTCAATTAAGATTCATAACAAATGAGAGCCTAAGATATGATGTAAATCTATATTTTATACTTAGATCTCATGCTATTGTATCTACATCCCTGGAAAAAGCAGATCTGGTGATTTCCTCACACTTTTGCTGTGGAAATCATCTAAGATCATGTTCTTCTTGATCAGAAAATAATTATTATTAAAAACACTCACCCAAGAGGGAATAAAAACAAATTAATGATCAATCAAAGAAACTCATAACAATATAGAGCAATACTAACCTAATCCATCCCTAAAAAACCTAAGAAAACTACTCACACCATAAATTCATCATCAAAGGTTCAAACCCAGAAAATTCTGAAATTGAGATATCAAATAGATAATGAACCGATGAACAACTTTGATGAAGAAATAAAATGCAAACACTGATTTAATAAAAAGTTATGATAGTTACAAAATCCAAAAATCTGAGAATAATGAAGAACAAGAGAGAGAGAGAGAGAGAGAGAGAGCTAAACTAGGGTTATCCTCAATAAAAAATGGTGACCCATGATATTAAACTAATCAGGAGTATGTATACTAAGAGACAAAACAAGGGTAAACATTATTTCCGAGTTTTAAAGGGAAGGGAGATTTCACTCGACCGGTCTGGTCAAGTGGCTTGGTTGAATAGCTTCTAGCCGAGTCTTCTATCCATCTTCAGATCATCTCTTCACGTCCAGCAAGCCTCTCCATGATCCAAGTCTTTTGCTCGAAGCTCATCCATGCTCCCAAAGCTCCAAAAGTACCTGATAAGACCTCATATATGCTACATGCATGCAATGCTTATGTTCAAATGCCTAAATGAGCTAAGTGGAGGAAACTGACACATTATGAAGTGAACAAAGGATGAAACTAAGCTAAAGAGATGATAAATGGATGCTAAAACATATAAAATATAGTGTTATCAGATGCCAATTCACATCGGTACCAATCATATGGATGGTCATCGATATTGAATGTTATTGAGCTACTGAAAAAAGGATGCAGATTTCCCGTCAGATCCCCCAAGAACAGCAACAACAATTGCTGAAGATTTCAATATCCAAGTGAGTGATTTAATCAAGAAACATGGAAGCTATAGAACATGGGATTCTGATATGCTAGACTTTGTGCTAACAGAGGAAGATAAAGTTTTGGTGCAAAGCATTCATTTACCGCAAAAAGAAAAAGGAGATCAAGTGATTTGGAGCTTAACAACTCATGGTAATTATTCTGTTAACACAGGTTATAACTTAGCAAAATCAATTCACGATGCTCATCATTTACCTATCAATCCCCCACATGGAAATACATTCATAAAAACTCAAGTATAGAAACTACCAATAATGCCTAAAATAAAGCATTTCATATGGCGTATACTCTCAAATGCGTTAGATACGGCAACAAGATTAAATACACGAGGTATTAGAATAGATAAGAAATGTCAAAGATGTTGTCTCGAGGATGAATCAATAAATCATCTTCTATTCACTTGACTATTTTCTTTACAATCGTGGAGACATTCACAATTGTCGCACATGTATCAATTTTATCCATCAAATGATGTGGAGAAAAATATAAGAACATTTATAAGTGTACATGTTGAAGATAATTTAGCGAAAGAGCAATAATTATTACCTTTTTAGATTATGTGGAGGATTTGGAAGTCAAAAAATGACTTAATGTTTAATAAAAAAAAATCCAAAACTTGATATAGCTTTAGCAAAATCAGATGTACATGAATGGATGTCAAACAATATGCCAATAGAAAAACAAAAGCCTATAAGCATAAAGCAAAGATGGTCTCGGCCACAAAAACATTGGTTAAAATGTAATTTTGATGCAACTTTCAACCAATTAACTAATCAGGCTTATGGGGGATAGATTGTACGTGATTATATGGGAGTACCCAAATTTTGGAGATCGTCAAATTTAAAATATACTATATCTCCTTTTGAGGCTGAAACAAAAGCTTTGCTGATTGCTTTACAATTGGTGTGGAGTAAAGGTTTTAAAAAAATTATATTTGAAGGAGAATGCCAAGTGCTATTTAACCTAATTAATAAACGTCATGAGGAGATTTCAGTATTAAATCTTTGTAAAGACATCAAGGAGTGGATGAAGAAATTTGAAGATATTCGATTGACACATGTTTTAAGAAGCAGCAATGGAGCAGCACATTTTTTTATCGACATTTAGACCACCAAATAACTTATTTTACTCTGATTGTATTTACCCTCTAGTTTGGTTGACAAAACGCTTATATTATGAATCAAGTTATTATTTTCGGTAAAAAAAAAATCTACTAATACTGGCTACTCTTTTTTCAAATCGATAAAGGTATTTTACAGAAGACAACTTTATGCTAAAATTCCTATTATCCATATTGTCATGTCACAAAACAATTATCATCTTATTTTACTAAATTAGTTATCAAAAATCTTCTCGTCATCTATTTTTATTAATTACTTTAATTAAATAACAGTTTTTGAAAAATATTTCAAATCAGTGGTTTTAATTTTAGAAAAGTAACTAAATCTTTGTTTTAGAAATCATCTAATTTTCATCAAAAAAAAGTATACTAACATTTAAACCATAATTTCAAATGTTCTTCAAAAATGTATTATTATCGCGTGGAATATCATCTAATAAACAAAAGAATAGAAAGTGCTGTCTTTTTAAGCAGTATATATAATATATAATATATAATATATAATATATAATATATAATATATAATATATAATATATAATTGTGCAATTTTCATATGGAAGGCTTGATTTCTCCGTTGAGTATATAAGTTGTTTGGTCTTGTAATTGTTGTATCCTATCGTGGTAATTAACATCACTCTTTTATGACCCATCAAGACATTAAGATAGTATTAAAGATTTGTGATGCTCTGCCTATGGTTTCAATGACCTCGTAGGATCCGTCAGCTCCTCACATTCACTTTCTTTGAACCATATTTCACTTTCTTGTATGGCCAAATCTAACGTATCTCAAGAAAAGCTATTGACAAAACGTTAAATAACTTATGATTTGGCTTTAATATATGCCATACTATCTATGGAAAAATACTGAACTTGTGGCACTTCGTAACAAAAAAAGGTAGGTAAAAAAATAATAATATGCGAAGAAGTGTTATTTGACGCACATAAAAAGCCCCCCGACAATTGTGGTGGGAACAGAACAAAACCTTTTAAAACCCATGGTCGTAAGAAATTCTCCAAGAAAGTCTCTGAGCTATCAATTCCATTAAATTAACAAGGAAAAATAGAAAAAGAAATCTTTAATTTAGGAAAATAATGAAAATCTATTTTTGGTAAGAGGAAGCCTAAACTTTACCAGGTAAAACTCCCACAGAAAAGAAAATTTGTCTCTCTTTCCTTGCGGATCCTCAAAAACAATGTCCAAACTTTTGTTGAACAATAAACAACACAATCCAAGCAAAACAATATTCCGAGACGAAGAGACAACACCATACATCATAATCAGAGAGAACAAAACAATAACAATAAAACCAACAAGAACAGCAGCTCCTCTACTTCTTCTTAACCCATGACTGCTGTTCTATTTCTCTCCTTCTTCCTTCTCTGTTTCTCCTTCACCCCTTCTCTGCAACGAATCAGTGAATCCGAGCCGCTCTTGCGGTTCAAGACCTCGGTGAATATAACCAAAGGAGACTTGGATTCATGGAGAACAGGAACAGATCCTTGCAACGGCAAATGGTTTGGTATCTATTGTCAAAAGGGTCTAACAGTCTCAGGCATTCATGTTACCCGGCTCGGCCTTTCTGGGAGTATCAACATCGAAGATCTAAAGGATCTCCCAAACCTGAGAACAATCAGGCTTGACAACAATCTTCTCTTGGGTCCACTTCCTCCTTTCTTCAAGCTACATGGCTTGAGATCACTCTTGCTCTCAAACAATAGTTTTTCCGGAGAGATTGCTAATGATTTCTTCAAAGACACGCCAAACCTCAGGCGGGTTTTTCTCGATCACAACCATCTCTCTGGGAAAATCCCCGCTTCTTTGATGCAACTAACAGATATAGAGGAGCTTCACATGCAAGGAAACCAATTCTCTGGTGAGATACCTCCAATTGCAGATGGAAATAAGAGTCTAAAATCCCTTGACCTCTCAAACAACAACCTAGAGGGAGAGATACCAAAGAGCATTGCCGAGAGGAAGAATTTAGAGATGAAATTCGAAGGGAATCAAAAGCTTTGCGGGCCACCTCTCAATACAAAATGCGAGGATAAACCGTCATCTACAGGGTCAGGGAAAGAGCCAAACGAGGTTACGGGTAAAGCTATCTTTATGGTCATCTTGTTTCTTTTGATATTCTTGGTCGTGGTGGCGATTATAGCCAGATTGAAGAAGAGGAGGCAGCCTGAGTTTCGGATGCTCGGCAAGGACAACCTAAGCGATCAAGAGAGCGTGGAAGTCCGCGTGCCAGATTCGATAAAGAAGCCTATCGAGTCTAGCAAGAAGCGGAACAGCGCAGACGGTTCCTCTAAAAAAGGTTCAACACATCACGGTAAAGGCGGAGCAGGTGGTCCAGGAGGAGGCGGCATGGGAGACATTATAATGGTGAATAGTGAGAAAGGCTCCTTTGGTTTACCCGATCTCATGAAGGCTGCGGCTGAGGTGCTAGGCAATGGTAGCCTCGGATCAGCTTATAAAGCCGTGATGGCAAATGGATTATCCGTGGTTGTGAAGAGGATTCGAGATATGAACAAACTTGCACGTGAGGCCTTTGATATTGAGATGCAACGTTTTGGGAAACTCCGACACCCTAACGTCCTTACCCCTTTAGCTTATCATTACCGTCGCGAAGAAAAGCTTGTCGTCTCTGAATACATGCCTAAAAGCAGTCTACTCTACGTTTTGCATGGTACTATAACATTTTAGAATTATATTTTTACGATTTCCTTGGGACCTTTTTGAATTTTATTTTTCAAAATTTCAGGAGATCGTGGGGTTTATCATTCGGAGCTAACTTGGGCAACAAGGTTAAAGATCATACAAGGAGTGGCACGTGGGATGGATTTCTTGCATGAGGAGTTTACGTCCTACGATCTCCCACATGGAAATCTCAAATCAAGCAATGTACTATTAAGCGAAACTTATGAGCCATTGATCAGTGATTATGTGTTTCTCCCACTTCTTCAGCCTAACAATGCCTCACAGGCTTTGTTTGCGTTCAAATCGCCCGAGTTCGTTCAAAACCAACACGTTTCTCCAAAATCAGATGTCTATTGCCTCGGAATTATTCTTCTTGAAGTCATGACAGGGAAATTTCCTTCTCAATACCTAAACAATGGTAAAGGCGGAACGGATATAGTTGAATGGGTGCAATCTTCAATCGCGCAACATAAAGAAGAAGAGCTTATAGATCCAGAGATATCGAGTAATACTGACTCCGTGAAACAAATGGTGGAATTGTTGCAGATTGGGGCTGATTGTATCGCAAGTAACCCTGACGAGAGACAAAACATGAAGGAAACTGTTAGAAGGATAGAACAAGTAACACTTTGAGGAGAGACATGGAAAAATCTAGAGAGAAAGAAGCCTTTGGAATCTGTAGATAAACAAAGTAAATGAGAAATGATACATTATTTTCATCTGGCTCAACTGAAAATCGAGAAGAATTTTTTTGGGAATGAAAAATTCATTTTCAATGTGTTTATTAGGAAGAGGCGAAGAGCAAACTATTTTTTGTTGTTTCGTAGTTTTATTGTTTTGTTTTATTTTTCCATTTTTCTTTTTCAAAAGACATTGTGAAAAAAAGGAATATTAGTAGTTTAAAGATTCTTCAAGGAACTAATGTATATAAGTCCATGTTTCGTGTAATATAAGATGGATTTTTTGCGCAAAAAAACCATGAAACGTATTTAGATGTTTCTGTTGTGAATCGATGCTTCGATTTTGTTCCAAATTCTTTACGAATTTATACATTCAACAAAAACATTGATAAATTTTAATAATGGATGAAACATCGAAAGTAGATATAAAATGACGGAGACAATATAGTCTAGTGGTTTTTTACTCTGTCATATCCCAGCTGTGACTGGGTTCGATTCCTCTTAGTGGAAGGTTCCTCTATAAGTGAGGATTGGTGTAGTGGACCAGCCCGTTGTGGTCCACCAGACGAACAAAAAAAATTGATATAAAATTAATGAATATTTTAGATGAAAGCGTCCATGAAAAACAAAAAATCAGTGGTGAGAAACTTTCAGCATAAGAGCACTTCCAATGGAGGCTCTTAATGGGATTCTTAAAAAAAGTTTTTAACTTTTTAATTAATAAAAAAATAAAAAATTAAGAACTCCACCATTTGAATCTCTTAAATAAGAACTTTAGAACTCCATTTAAGAACCCCTATTTGCCACATGTCAACTTTTAATTGGTTCATTTTTTTCTTTAATTATTTAATATATATGGATTATGTCATGAGCCGCCCTCCATGAGCCTGCCCTCTCAGGAAAACAGAGTACGGAAATTGATGACATTTTAGTCCTTTAAATGTATTTTTTCAGATTTTGTTGTATATTGAAAACTTTATTTTTTTTTTGGAAACAGCCAAACTTTAATTGTGTTTCTTTGTTGTAAGTTGGAAATAGTTATGTTTATATTTTCAAACATGTATTCCTGAACTTCCTGTGCAGACTAAGGCATCAACCAAGAAGAGAGTTGGAAGACCTGCAGGGAAAAAGATCAAACCGGTTAGTAGCCCACAAATACTCCCAGGAGCCAACTCAAGGAAAAGAAAATCCCTGCAAGCTAGGGTATCACCAAGAAGAAAACTTATCTTGGAAACAGCACAGAATGGAGAAGAGGGGGGGCTCCAATCGCGGAAGACAGAAGAAGCAACAAATCCCTCTTGAGGAGGAGAACAATAGGGAAGCAACCCCACAAATATCCATCATACCTGCAATAGTAAGAACCGGGAGGGATTTTCAAAATCCTCCAAGGTTTCTTCCTTAAAAATTGCGAGCTGGAACTGTTGTGGGTTGGGGAATCCCATAACAGTTCAAAGGATTAGGGAAATGCAGTCGAGCATTTCACCTGATATCTTATTCCTCATGGAGACTAAAAACGCGGATGAGATGGTACTGAAAAAACTGGAATGGCTGACACTCAGATCACATATCTTAGTCTCCCCCCACAGCCCCAAAGGAGGAGGGCTTGCTCTTTTCTGGAAAGATGACATCGATATAAGTATCATCTCCTCCTCACACCATTTCATAGATACAATGATCACCTACAAAAAGGAAAGATTCAATGCAACCTTTGTTTATGGGAAACCTGATTTCACAAAGAGAGGAGCTATCTGGAACCAACTTACTGAGATGGATGCCAACAGGAACCTCCCTTGGTTCCTCACGGAAGTGAAAAAGAAGGGGGATCTTTTACTGCTTTCAAGACTTTCTTCTCCCAATGTGACATGTTTGATCTGAGACACACAGGTAACAAACTCTCATGGAGAGGAAGGAGACATGATCATCTCGTATTCTGCAGATTAGACAGAGCAATCTCAAACAGTTCCTGGGCCGAAATGTTTCCCATGGCTAGATGTGAGTACCTCAACTTTGAGGGATCAGATCATAGACCGATAATATCATATATGGACCCATCCAAAAAGAAAAAAACGGAATCTTTAGGTATGATAGGAGGCTAAAACATAATAAAGCGGTGAAGAAGCTTGTCAAAGATACTTGGAATGCAAAGCAAAACCTGAATGTAGAAGGCAGAATCTCTAACTGCAGACAAGTGATAGTCCAATGGAGTCGGGAGCATTACACAAATAGCAAAAAGGCCATTATGTTTATATTCTAATAAATTTGATGTCTCTTCGCTCTTAGGAATATGTAGCTCGAATGACCAATTGTGTTCAATTGTTTGTTTTTTCTAGTAAAATTACCAATTTGGTCTTTTCATACTATTTGATTAGTGTTTTGAAATGTAATGTACTTTTGCAAGTTTTAGTATATTATAGGTCTAACAAATGATGTATTTGTATTGTACATGTTTTTAAGCACAAAACGATAATAAAGCAACAATGGTTACTCTCTTCTGTAATAAATTAGCGATATACAAAATTAATGGGAACTAATTGGGGATATGGCAAATAGATTCTGGTATTTGCAAGGGAAGAGAAAGAATTGTCATAGCACAAATCATTGTTAACGAAAATACTCCTGAAATAGTGGGGGGAAAACTGTTGCGCCACCCCACATCATCTACGTTCTCATTGGAGGTCCTGCCACACATTAAGAACTATGCTCATTTAATGCAGACAATAATGTTCCAAGATATGTCAAAACAAATCATGCTATGTGTATCAATGTCTAGTTATCAAATTCATTCTATTGAGTGCGTTTTAATCGTAAAATTCCAACAAATTTAACAAACAACAAATCTTTACTTTAAATTCAACCAATTTGAAAAGAATAAAAAAAAAATTATCTGGAGTTTTGTTTGATTTATAATGAAAAAAGAAAAATAGATGCAGGGGGTGGAAGAGAGAATTGCGTAGACTTAAGTGACAAGGGAAAATATGTCTTTTTTCCACATGATTCTCAATGATAAAAAATTAACAGCATTGCTACTTTTTGTCCGACTTAATTATTTTTGATTCTTTTGCCATGGAGTGTAAATACTCTTCTTTTTTTCTGATCTCACTAGAAAAAAAAAACCAAAAAAAAAAAAAGAATTTGCATCAAATACTAAAAAATACAAAAAAAAAAAGTCAAAAATAAAGTGGCATTACTATAATATTAAAAGAACATAAAATGTAAGTATGGACGAAATGCACAGTTCTTTTTTTCTAGATATGCTTCCTCCCTTTTGATAGAGTGATGAGAGGAAGAGATTGGAAGAATTGTATATTACCAACCAATTCATTACCAACCAAAAACAATCTCAATATAGTAAGTTTTAAAATTGGGGGTATTGTCAAAAAAAATCTTAATTTAAAAAAAAAGATTGAAAATACTCAACTTTATAAGCGATGAAAAATATAGATTTTTCTACAAATAAACCATCAGCCTTTTTTTTTGCAAGATTAGCTCTCACCCGAATCTTATGCAAATCAATTCAACAAACTCGAAAATCACCTGCTATATAGCCCTCCCCCTATCGTTGACGTGACCATTTTACCTGCTGTTGTAAAACTAACAAAATGGTTAAAACTACGTTGTTTTTGGACTTAAATGACTAGAATTGTATTAGTATTTTGAAAGTTTATCACCGAAGCATAAATTCTTGCAGGTTTAAAGTAGAAAGTAGACATCTGACTGGTTTTTATATAAAACATTTCCAGTTAAATTCAATTTTTCTCTCTTTTAATAAAATATTTCATATATCAAAGTTGCATTAACGCAAAGAAGATGAACGAGCTAACAAATGTAAGAAATTAAAGTAGTTGATGGAAAGGTAAAAAGCGTGCAGAAACCCCAAAAAAAAAGTGTTATAAGAACAAGATCGAATATCAATATCAAAAGAAAAAATCAAAGCTGGAATGGAGAACTCAAACAAAAGATTATTGAAGAAGGTGGCTATAATAACCGGAGGAGCAAGAGGGATCGGGGCAGCCACGGCGAGATTGTTCACGGAGAACGGCGCGTTTGTCATAGTCGCGGATATCCTAGAGAAAGAAGGTGTCCACTTGGCAGATTCGATTGGCGGCTGTTACGTTCATTGTGACGTGTCAAAGGAGGCTGACGTGGAGGCGGCGGTGGAGCTAGCAATGAGACGTAAGGGTAGGCTTGACGTGATATTCAACAACGCTGGTATGACTTTAAACGAAGGCAGCATCACGGAAATGGACATGGACATGGTTAATAAACTTGTCTCGGTCAATGTCAATGGTGTCTTGCATGGCATCAAACATGCCACTAAGGCCATGATCAAAGGTAATATGGGTGTGACATTATAAAATTAAGAACCATTCGGTTTAGTGTGATAAAATTTCGGTTTTTGTTCGGATTAATACCATTAGAGGTTTGGTGTTCATGTTTACGATTTGGTTTCGATCCAAGTAGCATGAAAACAAAAACGGGTACGCAGAAACGAAACGTATGGAAACGCAGAAACAATTTTTTTTATAAAATTAGGAAACGGGTACGTGTTGGAAACGTGAATATATATATATATATTTTAAAATATAGTGTATATATAATTTTAAAATATAGTGTATATATAATTTTAAAATATAGTGAAACATTAATACCATATTTTAAAAAATATTAGTTTCAGATCAGGGGAGCTCTTGGTAGGTTTTTCTCAGAGTTTTAAACTTTTAAGTTATACTTCTAAGTTCTAATTGTTTTAGGTTGTTTTAAGTTATGATTAATTGTTGGAGAAAAAGAAAATATGAGATATTTATATTTTATAAATTAGCTAGGATTTTCTAAAGGTAAAAAAAAACATATATCATGCTTATCTCATGTTTCCAAATTATTTATTTAATAAGTTTAAAAAAACAGGTTTCCATCGCGTTTCCAAAACGAAAATAGACGTTTCCATCACGTTTCCAAATGGTGGTTTATATGAAACATGTTTCCATTGCGTTTCCATCGAGTTTCTGAGAGTTTTTGTTTTCGAAATGTTTCTGAAATGGGAAACGGACCTCAAAAAGAGTTTTCATGCTACCTAACTTTTGATTCAATTTTTTTCGTTTTTCTTTTTCTCTTTGGATTTAATAAAAACTGAAAATATAAAGAATCATTTGTAATTTGGTTCAGTTTGAGTTTTGTTTTTTCTTTCAGTTTTGGTTTGTTTTTTGCTTAAAAACAACTAAAAACATGAAACAAATAGTGTTTTATGCAATACTATAATTAATATATCTATTTTCATACATATATTAATATATATATATATATATATACACACTAAAAACATAGATATTAATAAATTTTGTTTATTCGGTTTGGTTTCACAAAAGCAAGTTTCTGTTTGTAACCAAACGGTTTATAAATAAATTTTGATTTGATTTGATTCAAGTTTTTTTGGTTGCGGTTTATTTTACGCGCCTCTAAAGATATCATTCAGATAGATTAAACCGGATTACACAGCCTTAATTTTAATTGTGAGAAAACTAAACTTAGTTATGATGTATCTAAAACCAAGGAGGAGGAGGAGGATCAATAATATGCACATCAAGTTCCTCAGGGTTAATGGGAGGACTTGGAGGACACGCATATACTCTTTCCAAAGGAGCCATCAATGGGCTGGTGCGAACAACGGCGTGTGAGCTCGGCTCTCACGGCATTCGTGTGAATAGCATCTCTCCTCATGGAGTTCCCACTGAGATCTTGGTCGCAGCATACAGAAAGTTCCTTAACAATGACAAACTTGACGTGGCTGCGGTCACTGAGATTGTGGCTGAGAAAGGAAGTTTGCTAACCAGAAGGGCCGGTACTGTGGAGGATGTGGCTCAAGCAGCTTTGTTTCTTGCAAGCCAAGAATCGTCAGGGTTCATTACCGGACATAACTTGGTCGTTGATGGTGGTTACACTTCTGCTACTAATTCCATGAGATTTATCTATAACTAGTTTTCGGTTTTACTTGTCAATCTTTCTAAACTCCTATATGGAACTATTAAAATAATTTTTCGATATGGTTTTTTTTCGTATATGAAAATACAAAAGTACACTTAAACTTGTTGCATTAATGGTATAATTGCTCCCTCTCCAACATCCGTTCAAAGCCTTTATATTATTTTGTGGGTAGAATATGCTTTTTATGTACGAAATAAAAAAAACTTTTGATACTCTTGTTTCATACCCGATGGGTGTTTACCCGAACCGGACCCGAAATCTAAAAATACTTGATCGGATCTAGACTTCTATATCCGAAAACCCGAAAAACCCAAAATATCCGATCTGAACCCGACTAGGTACCCGAACGCCCACCCCTTGTCTATACAAAAGCAAATATCTCAGCTTGCCGCAAAAAAGCAATATTTCAAATTTCACCATTTCTATTCACGAGTGTATATAACAAAGCTATAGAGAAGAACCAAAATAGTACAACATAAATGATCAATGGTAAAGAGTTTCCTCTTCGTGAGTTTGCCATCCTCTATGACTGATGATGAGATGCTTTTGGTTTCTGTATATATACAAACTCCAACGAAACAAAAGTTGTTGCAGAGACTCACAAAACCCATGTTTTATTGTTGGTTCAGATCTCGTAGTCTATATCTGTTGCATTCTGGGAATCAGATTGCTTTACCAACCGCTCTTGCTCGTCATACCGATCAAGATTCTCACACGGAGCCGGGAAAATGGTGCCGATCACACGCCCTTCCACGTATGCGCACTGGAATATGTGTTTTTTCTTGTATGTTATCCCAACTGACATGTCCCTAAAGGTTACATTTTTAACAGGAATCTCTTTGCTTCCTTGGATACGCACTGGTACTCGCACTCCTTGACCGTAAATCCCGGTGTAGTTTATGTTTTCGAGTACAGGGAAGGCTTGAGGATTGAATCCACCATCTGGGTGCTCGTTGTAGTCGGTTTTAATGACTATACCAACTCTCAATTCATCTAATGTGACATTCCGGAATGTTATATCCCGGACATAACCTCCTCTTCCTGGTGCGGTTTTTATCCTAACTCCACGCCGGGAGCTCCAAATCAGAATGTTCTCAACTGTGATATTCGAGACACCACCAGACATCTCACTTCCTATTGATATACCAGCGCTGTTTTTTGCACAGAGGCGTTAGGTACAAGTCTGATTATTAGATTCAACATTGATTCAGAAAAGTAAATTTCACTTACCTAACCATGGAGCGGATGATGAGATTACGGATGAGTATGTTCTTTGAAGGTCGTCCATAGGTAGTTCCATACTGGTCCCAACCACTCTTTATTGCAATTCCATCGTCCCCAACACTGATGTAAGAGTTCTCAATTAACATGTCCTCACACGAATCTGATGCACAACACGAAGGTAGTAGCCACAGTTAAAGCCAAGTAAGTAGTGTATAAAGATCGTCCAAGCCTACTCTAATCTGATTTGTATCAGTGTATGCTTATAAGAAAAACACTGAAATTCATGAATAATTTAGTTGCTAGAATGGTAAATGTAAGTTGCGAACTCAGGATGTTTCGCCTTTGTGTGTTTCATTGATATCCCAAGCTTAAAGGCCTAATGTTATCTTAAAATTCTCACCATCTTGAGTGTTTCTATTTGATTACAGGCATCCCATGCGATAAGAAATTCAATTCTTTTGTTACATATCTAAGTTGCAACGTCTAGTGTAAAGTGAAAATTACTTACCAGGATCGATACCATCAGTGTTTGGGGCTTCAAAGACAGGCGCCAAAATGGTCATATTTGTGATTGTGACGTTTTTGCAGTCATATGGGTGAAGTGTCCAAAATGGAGAATCACGCAAGGTGATGTTGGCAAAAACAATGTCACGTGACCACATTATCTGCACCAGTGGTCCTCTCGTGTGGTTGAGCAGCTTTTGGCGATACTTCTTCCACCATGTTTGCCCCTGTCCGTTGATGCTACCATTATTCCCTGTTTCCATCATAAAGAAAGAACTATTAGCCAATATGTGTGAACTCAAAAGAAGGCTTTGAATATCTAACAGAAGTACATAGTCAATTCTTGTCCCCAGACATTAAGCTAGTAGAGAAATCATCGATAGACCATGGCTTTTGCCTGGAAGTGCCTCATCTCAGTTAGCTAGAGCTTAAAGTAGTGTTGAGGTTAATATTTACTATTCGAGAACCCCACGACGATCTAGTGGAGCTTAAAGAGTATAGTTGTGGTTTTAATTCTACATATATAGCTTTAATTCATGAAATGCTCTCAATTCAGCCACTTCCTGAAAAGCTTAACGAAGACAAATGCGAGCATATTCTTCAAAATGATCGAATTAAGAAACATTTACATGCATCTATAAGAAGAGTCACATTTGAAACTCAGTAATTACGAGAGAAAACAGTCTCCACACTGGGAAAATGTAGAAAACAATTGACTAACCTGTGACGACGACATCTCTAAGATTCTGTCCATGAATGAAACTTCCATAGCGAGGTCCATGATGCTCTCTTCCATAGCCGTATGAAGGTAAAGGAGGAAGCAAAGGCCAATACTTTTCATCCTATATATGTTATACAGAAAAACCAATCTTCATAAGTATATTAACAGAAGACAAAAACCGCCTCAAATTATACATCTTGGAATCTATGAAACCAACTCAACAGTAATGATGAATATATCAATTGAAAATCACACATTAAAATTGCCAAAAGTGGCTCTCAATTTATTAATCATTGTTAACCATGCAATGAGCAACCTCAAGCTACTACTCTCTCTACTTAACTCATAACTTCAAGGCTCAACCAAAACTAATAGAAAGGAATCATTCCAGGAACAAATGTAGAATGTCTGAGTATTAAGTCAACAAAAGCTTCAATGATTACCCCCAAAAAAAATCTAACAATTACTGCATTAAACCTTACATTTCACATAAACAACTCTCTCTCTACTCAACTCAAAATTTCAACACTAAACCAAAAATCAATACAATGTAATTCCTGGAAAGAGAAAGAGTCAGCCAAAGCTTCAACGATTGCCTAAAAGAATCTAATTCACAGAAACTAACAAATACTGCATTAAAAACCACAACTTTACCCCAAAAAAGTAAAAAAATTGAACCAAACTCTTAATAGATCTCTTCATGATCATAAACTACAAACCCCTTAAACTCATCCTAAACATACCCATTAAACACACGAAACAAGCAAGACTTTGTTGTTCTAATCAAATTTCCAAAATTAGAGAAATCAGAAGAAACCTGAACAGCAAGAATCTCAGCATTCTCTGCAAGGAAAAGAGTCATATAACTAGTGAGATTAAACGGCGCTGTTAGCCACCGACCAGAAGGAACATTAAGCTGTCCACCTCCTTTCTTAGCAAGCTTTGAGATGGCATACACAGCTTTCTCAAAAGCTTCAGTATTGATAGTGAAACCATCACCAACAGCACCAAACTCAGTCAAATTAAAAGCTACAGGTCTAAGCTTAGGAAACCCAGAGACGGTAGTTACTGTGGTTGACCACCAGAAAACAGAGAAGCCAGTTCCGACGTTGTAGAGATTGCTCGAAACGCCACCGAATTGCCAAATGAATAAAGAAGCAAAAGTGGCGATCCAGAAAACAGTTACGAGAGATTTGTGAGAAGAAAGGAAACGTCTTGGTAAAGGTTCCACCATTGTTGAATCAGAGCATTTGGAGGGTAAAGATTGGATTTTTCAGATTTGGTTGATGAAAGGATTCGTTTTTGTGATTATTTCACCTTGGTTTTGGATTACGAGTGTGAATTGGAGAAGAATAAAGATTGAATTTTTAAGATTTGGGTGAGATGTTAGGAGTCAGAAATAGGTGAAAGGAATTGTTTTTGTTAGTATTTCATAAGGAAGAGTGAATCTAAAGGGAAAGGGGAACACAGACTTTGTGTGTGTGTTTTGATTTGTTTTGTTTGTTGAAACTAACGTCTCAGATAGCGATCGAGTGAGAGAAGTGTGTTTGTTGAGTATTATTATATAGGATTATCTAATTTCACAATTGACGAACAAACAAGATTTGTTTTTTTCTTTTTTCTTTTTGGTAACTGGAAAAATAACAATACCAAAAAGCTGTTATACTGAAAACGAACCAGACCAAATTTTATTTATTATTAATCTAATCAGAATCGTTTTTGTGTAAGCAAATTAACCGAACTGAATAAACATAGATTCACTAAGATTTTTTTTTTTAATCAAATATATGTATTAGAATCAATTAAAGAGAAATCGAATAATTAAATAGTAAAAGATAAAAAATAACAATATTGTGTTTTTGTTGAGGATAATTTTTAGGTTATAATACAACTGCGGGAATTGAAGTGAAACTATAGATTGTATATTTAAGAGTTTTGTTTATGATAAACTAATGCGAAAATCCCAAAGGGAGTTAGTCTCTAAGGTGGTGAAAGGGACAATCTTTGATTTCAAAGTATGTGTACAACATGAACTTGAGGTATATGAAACCATGCATAGACTCAATATACTCACTTAAAATGTTATTTTGAAACAAGACGGTAGAAACTTAGTAATATAGAACTCACATATCCCAAACCTTAGGTATTTGAAACATAATATCAGAAACTCACTTAGAACACTATTACAATTCTATGTTACGAAGATGGAAAATCGTACAATAAGCCGGTTGATAACTCAAATATTACACATCGAAGGATCGAAAAGTTCACGAGGAACCAAATGAGAATCACTTATTTCCACAACACGATATGTCAAAATAACTTACGACTCATGTAATTCTATACTTAAACCAAAATTAACCAACATACTCAAATGATTCAGTAGAACGTCTTACATTATTGCCACTTAACGTTACTACAAAAATAAACAACTAACTCAACATACACCTTTATTTTTAATTTGCTTCTAATACAAGCATCTTTTAATGGTATGACTGGGAACTTGATTTTCACTAGTCTCGGAATCCGAAAAATTAATTAAGATCATTAATCTATCCTTATTTGAATTTTGACTGTTGAAATTCTCCTGTTTATGTCTTTGTATTTCAACATCTATATAAGACAAGTAGATAATGTTTTATTAAACATATCTTATAATGGCAACGAATTCTCGACAAAGTATGAGTTCTCCGGTGGATTCGTAGGTGAATATGGCAATCTGCACCCATCCAAATCCATGCTGAACTATCAATATAGGAGTTTACCCCAGTTTACAATCTCTTGGTAAGGTTTCATCAGTGATGATTGCTTACAGGCTGATTAAACAGTTGCCACCACGAGACCAAAATACTGCTATCAAATTTATAGAGAAGATATCTTACTTCTCTTTTTTTATAAAAATGTCCTGTATATCATTACTGTTAATGCCTAAAAAGATTTTTCTTTCAGCTTGTCGTGAAGCATGCAGTGCTTAAGCATGAAATAGAAACGCTTTGTACAAAGACAGGCGAGCTGGAGGAACAAATTCGTAGAATCTCTCGCGATATCATCATCCTCGAAGCCCTTCCTCATGACTGGATCGCTCTTGGATTCGAAGACTTTGATCATAATATTCCAACCTGTGTTAGGAGGACTATTGACCAAGCACGAAACAGAGCTAGAATGTTATGTGAAGACACATGATCTATGAACCCGATGATTTTTTTGCCTTGTGTTGTTTTATTAATTTATTAGAGATGCAAGCTCATCGTTTCGGGAAGCTCTTTAATAAATATGTAAACAAAAAATCAATAAATGTGTGAATATAAACATTTTAAATCTTTAATAGCTGTGCCCGAATAATCCGGCCGCCAACGTATCCAAGTTGGGATCAAGCTAAATCGCAGTTCATACTAAATGAATACACATTTAAGCTATAATTTTAAATTAAAAAACATAGAAACTAGTGTTCCGAACGTGTTAGCCACTTCACTAATAATTTGAGAATGAGGGAATACACCCCAGTCAGCCCCCAATCATTAATGCGAATGGTGCTAAACTTTGTCATTAAACCTAGTCTTAGAATTTTTGAATCCTTGACTTTGGCAAAACTTTAATCGTTCTCAAACTATCTTCGCTACGAAGAGATCGTTGCACTCGAACCTTCGTGATTGAAATTTGTAACGAGTTGTAGATATGCTTCCCATCTTGTGCTCTAATTCCTTTTGTGAGGCGAAGCCCAGTAATAAATTTTTCGTACTCAACTTCATTATTAGAAGCAGAAAATAATAGCCGAACTGACTGTTCGATGATCTCAGATGTAGGTGTTTCAAGCCTGATTCCAACTCTTTTTTTTTCATCTTCAGAAATTGCTTCGCTGACCGGAAGTTCGGCAAGGAAATCAGCTAATACTTGCTCCTTTGCACTTACCCGATTTTTGTACTCGATATCATACGTACTGAGTTCGATTGCCCACTTCACTAGACATCCTGATTGGCAAGGGCCATGTAGGATTGTTTGCAAAGGAGTTGAGGTGAGAACCTCGATCATGTGAGATGGAAAACATGGCCTTAACTTCCGGGCAGATACCACTACAGTGACCGCTAGCTTTTCCATCATTGTGTAATGAACCTCTGGGCTCGTTAAACTTTTAATTATGTAATAAGTAGGACGCTGTTCTCCTTGATCCTCTCATATGATTATTCCATTTACCGCATGCTCAAAAACCGAGATATACAAGTACAACCTTTCATCAGTGTCTTGATAAAAAGCATTGGAAGAGTGGTAAGGTAGACCTTGAGTTGCTTAAAAGCTTCTTCATATTCATCACTCCATGCGAACTGTTTATTTCCTTTAAGTAGTTGATAGAAAGGAAGACATTTGTCGGTAGATCGAGATATAAACGTGTTGTGGGCCACAATTCTTCCTGTCAAATGTTGTAATTCCTTGTAGTTTCCTGGTGAGGATATTGTAAGAAACACATTGATTTGATTTGGATTTGCCTCAATACCATTCTGCGCTACTATGTAACCAAGAAATTCTTCGGAAGGTACACCAAATGATGTGATCCTCCCAAGGAATCGACACTTTCGAGGGGTAAAACAAAAAGAAAATGGATAGATGGATATATGATGGATCAAATGTTCACACAAGAGTTGCGGAAGGCTCTTGATATACCTCAATGTCTCCTAGGATATGACACACCTAGACAAGACAAGGTTTGATTCTTTCGAATATGACACACCGAAGCAGAATCGAGTTTGATTGTTGGATATTACACACCAAACAATCGAAAAGTTCTAAAAGAACTAAAGAGAATCACTCTCAAGGTATGAAAATAAAAAGTTGGATAATTTTATTCATCATCTCGTGATGTTTAAATAGCAAACAAAGAGTAGAAAATATCTAAGCAATATTAATTGCTGAAATAAACTAAAAGGTCTTAAAACAAGAATGAAAAATATCTCTTGAGCTTCTTGCTGGTCAGCTCCACGAGATGGATCACTATTTGGGCCTTGTGGACTTGGTAGAAATACCTTCTGGATGCCAAACATAAGTCTGGAAGCTTGCAAACCAATTGGGTCTAGAACTCTTCAAGTTTTGAACCAGATTGACCCATCTTGGAAAAAGGAGTGTATCTTTCTCATCTGATGGAATTTCCTTCTTTTCTTGGGCTTGTTGAAACGATGAGAGATGCATTAACATTCTCCAACTGGTTTTGTGTCGATATTGTTTTTGAGTTAGACTGTGGAACATAATCTTTGGCTCAGTCGTGCAATAGGGCCTGAAGCAGATCCATGAAATTGTAAAATTCATATCTCCCAAGTCTGAACCGACGTTGTAGTGATTCCAATTTTCACAGATTCTCTGATGATTCAAGATTCCAGAATAATTTGTTTCATAGCTTGATTCCTTCTGGTTTGGTTGGAAATAATTATTCAACGCACGTATGTCTGAATCGCATAAACTGAGAGTCACTTGACTTGGAAGTTGAATAACTTCTTCACCTGAACTCGGATTGGAGTGATTCAACTTCGAGGTGTGCTCTAGATGAGGTGAGAATGTACTCCAAGTGATTGATGGGATAGAAAAGTTGATCATAGACTTCGTTTGTGCAGAACAAAGCACATGGGTCTTCTCGGATGATTCCATGATCACATCACCAAAGGTGCACTTTGCCGGGTTAAGCTTCATGCCATACTCGTTCCATATTTTGAAGCATTGATAGAGGTGTTGAATGTGCATGGACTCTTTGAGAGATTTAACAAACATGTCATCAATGTAGCTTCCATGGTTTTTTGGAGTTGTTTATCGAACATCTTGTTGATGAGACGCTGATAAGTTGCTCCGACATTTTTTAATCCAAAAGGCATCACGATATAACAATATATTTTTTTGTCCATGATGAATGAAGTTTTTTCTTGATCATCTGGGTTAATCCGGATTTGATTATACCGGGAGAAAGCATCCATGAAACTCATAAGTTCATATCCCACAGTTGATTCGACCAAGTGGTCAATGTGTGGTAAAGGAAAACTATCCTTCAGACAGACTTTGTTGATATTAGTGAAATCAACGCAAACCCTCCACTTTCCATTCTTCTTTTTGGCTACTACAGGATTGGTGCGCCAATATAGATATTTAACTTCACAAATCGAACCATCTTTGAGAAGCCCGTCTACCTCGTCATTTACAGCTTTAGCTCGGTCAGGACCAAGCTTTATTTTTTTTTCCTTTATTGGCATGAAAATTTGGTCAACATGCAGCTCATAAGAGATGATGGCAGGATCAATCCCCGGTATGTCTTCAATGGACCCAGCAAAAGAACTTTTATTTCTCGATAAAAACTTTACTAGCTCTTTGTGTAACTCTGTTCTTAGCCCCTGATCAATTTTCACCACGCGCTGCGTGTGTTCTCGATCAATAGAGACTTTGATAGTTACCTCTGTGGACTGCTGCCCACTAGGAAATACCAAACCCTTCGATTCCTCGGGGCTAGTTAATTGCTGTAGATACAGGATCTCATACCCAATAATATATTAAATTATTATTAAAGTAAAATAGAGTTGGATTAAGAATATGAACTGAAAATAGGAATAGATTTGCAAAGTTAAAAGTATAAATTTGTCTATATTGATTTCGAGTAAGAAAAATGATCGACCCTATCACAAGACCATGGGGATCTATATTTATACCACAATTATGACTAAAGGCTACAAATAAAGTCTAACTAATCCTATGATTCTCCTTTAATTCATCTGTTTCAATTTAGTCTTTCATGTCATAACATCTTGATTTTTGAATGATTTCCTTCTTCAGCTCGCAGATTCACCTCACTTCGCAGACACTCCTTGCTTAGCTTGCTCCTCCCCTCTGCGAGGCTTCACCACTGATCGGATCCCAGTTCACTCCGTCAAACTCTTGTATGGTTTGCCCATCTATTCTTTATCCGAACTGTCACATCCTTTATTTCGACCTGCTGAAGTGGTTGCACATGTCATGATTGGAGAAAGTATATCCTCAATTCGAATCCGGTATCAATATTTTCCCCCAAGTCCTATGAGCTATTGCCCGGCTCGGAGGACTTTTGCATGTAAGTGTTTTCCTTACTTTTTGCCTTTTCATTGCTTAAGTTTTGGGGTTCGGCTACCTTGACACACGCCTTTATTAAATATTGATTTTTTAATAAATAGGCAGGAAACCTTTCTACTTCCCACTATTATCGAGACGGTTTTGTTTACCGAATCAGATCGTTTTCTCTTTCGATTTTATTTTTGTTGCTTTGCATTACTTTCGCTCGATCGTTCTTGAATTCAATTATTCTTAGTGATTTAATTATTCAACAAATACACATACCAAGCAAAGCAATAAAACACCAAGCAACTAGAGAAACACTCCCAACAAGCCATGAAATCACCAAGAAACCACAACACACACAATCACCAAGCAAGCATAAGAACCCACAATCAAAGCTTAACAAGTCACAACAAGCACAAATCCATGATTCTCTAACCACCACAAGCTTAGTAAACTCTAGCTAAAGCTCCACAAATGACCACAAGGTTTCTAAGCAACCTAAGAACACCCCAAAGCTTAGCACAACCTAAAAAACCCCCACACATGGCTTAATGATAACCTTTGGTAACAACTCACCTTAGGATGGATGGATCTAGCCTTAGATGGACTCCCAAAGCTCAAGAAAAATCTCTTCTTTCTCCTCCAAGCTCACGCCAACCCTTAGCTCCAACCCACTCTCTTTTCCAAGCTTCACAAGCTTCTCACTCTCTTGATCTCGCAAGATCCAAGCTTCTTAAGCTCCACAAAATCCTTTCTCTTCTTCTTCTCTCTTCTTTCTCTCTAAGCTCACAGCTCAAGAACTCTCCCTATCAACCACAAATGGCGAGCCCAAGAAGAAAAGAAGAAGGAAGAGAAACTCAAATTGGTTTTTGCTTCCCACTTGAGAAAAACCTCATAACTTTTGAAACGATTTATGACACCCCCGGAATAAATCTAAATTGATTATTTCACCTCATAATCAATTTCTCGAGACATGTCTAAGGTTCATAAACTCGAAAGAGTTTCCAAATTAATTAAATTAATTAATTTCTGAAACACGGGCCTTATAATTCTCTCCCACTAACATAGATTCATCCTCGAATCTTATGTTACCGTTCATCTCCAATGAACCGCCCATTTCTAATGAATCTTAATCATCACAACGATTACTTAACCCTCGGCCAACCCAGCCAAGTCAACACACACACACAAATGTACACGCATGTACATCCGAGGTCCATAACTAACCTCCGAGGTTTCTCACTAACGTGAGCATGGAGAGCTTGGAGAATGGAACTAAACTGCAGCTTGAACCCGAGGAGCTTGGAGCTGAAGAGGATGCAGCACTAACTGTTCCTGTTGGTCCCATGACAAGGACTAGAGCCAAAGAGTTCAATCAAATCATCAACAATCATCTACTTACCATTCAGGCCAGTCTTAGATGTGATGCTTGTCCAACCACATTGGTTGTGATTCAAGCCATCTAAGCGATGACAATAAGGTATGTGGACTTGTACTCTTTTTCCCTCTCCTTGGTTTTTCCCATTGGGTTTTCTAAGGGAGGTTTTTAATGAGGCAAGACCACATACTTTACCCCAGCCCATTGTTATCACTTGGCCCATTCTATCTTATTTTCCTTTGTAATTTTTCTATCTATTTTGAATTTAAACTATCTCTTTGATTCTGCATGGTCTTGTGTGAGTTTCGAGGTATATCTCGTAACTCCACAAGCGTTTATTGCTTCTTCTCTTCTCCTCCCTTCATATTTTGGATCTGAACTCATTGGAGATTTTCATCAAATATTTTTATTCTAAAACTCTTTTTTAACTTGTTTGATCCGAGTCTTGTGTGTGTAATATCACAACTCTCAATTCGTTTTTGCTGTTGGTGCGTCATATCCTCAGCGAATCCGAACTTTGAAAGTCCAAGAATCTTCCCCAATCCTTTGGAAGTTTCACCTCAATCCATCGAACCATCATTTCATCGAGTCTTACCATTGTTCCGCAAGCTTTATATCAACCACACAAAGGGCATCAAGGGGCTCACTCATTCATCACGATCAAGAGTCTATCAGGTGGTATTAGAGCCGCTTCGTGTCAGGTTGTATCGATCTGAATCAAAAACGTTTTGTTTGTGACTTTTCATTGATCATCAAAACGTTTTTGCGAAAAACTGTTTTATGTCTGATTCGATGACTAAGTTGCTAAAATTGTTTAAAATCGAATATTAATCCTAAAATCGTGAAATCTATTGTGTTCGAATCTAGATTGAGTTTAGTTTTTGTTAAAATTAAAACTGGAATTTTTGAAGGTTTTTTTATATTTTTCCTGAGTCGATTTCGTTGAACGGTCACCATTAGGTTTTCTCGGCAGTTGAAGAGTTATTTTCTTATTTGCTCTGTTGATTGCGATTTTTCTTCCAAGAATAATTTACTGGGAGTCTCTTGTGTTGATTTTCAGGATGGTAACGCCACCAGTTGAGGAAGAAGAAGGGGATAGCAACAGCGTTAATCAGAAGCAAATGTATGAAGCTTTGACGGCTAATATGGGCAGACTAATTGCTGCACAATTCGAAGCCTATAGACTTGATCAGAAAAATTTAAGAAGAGAACGGAAGGAACGTGATAAACAAAGTCAAGCCGAGGCTAGCAATCACTTAGATTACTACAGTTAATCTTCTAAGTCAAGTATCACCGAAGAAGAAGAGAAGCTAGAGAAGAGCGAGTGGTTCCTAGAGATAATCTGGCTGGAGTGAAAGTTCGTATCCCTCATTTCCAAGGCACCAGTGACCCTGAGGAGTATCTTGAATGGGAAAAGAAGATGGAAATTTCATTCAATTGTCATGATTATACTGAAAAGAGCAAAGTAAAAGTTGCACCTACCGAGTTCACCGGTTATGCTCTTAGTTGGTGGGATCAGTTAACTCTGACTAGGAAACGTGTAGGAGATTATCCAGTGGAGACTTGGACTCAGATGAAGAATATTATGAGGAAAAGATTCATTCCAAGTCACTATAATAAAGAGCTACACCATCGGCTGAGAAACTTGGTACAAGGCAATAGGTTCGTTGAAGAGTATTTCAAAGAGATGGGAACTTTGTTGATAAGAGCCGACATTCAAGAGGATCAAGAAGCCACTATGTCTAGATTCATGGGAGGATTAAGTCGAGATATTGTTGATAAACTGAGGTTCAAAACTATGAGGACATTGAAGAATTGCGGCACAAGGCAATTATGTTCGAAAAGCAACTTAAGAGGAGAAGCTCCAAGACAAGTTTTGTTGCGGGAAAATCTAGTTATCATCAGGAAGAGAAGTCTGGAACTCAGAAAGATTACAAATCTTTTGTCAAGCCTAAGGTTGAGGGTCTGGATATCAAAGGAAAAAGTGCTAATGTTACATCAAGAACTAGAGACATCAAGTGCTTTAAGTGTCACGGCATTGGACATTATGCTAGTGAATGCTCCAACAAGAGAGTTATGATCATCATGACAAATGGGGAAGTTGAATCTGAGGATGAGATGCCTAAGGATAAACAACTTGAGGAGGATTCATCGGCAGAAGAATATGAACCAGCCGCTAAGGGACAAATGATGGTGGGAGTCGCCATAAGAGCTTGGAGTGTCATCGCTAAATCTGATGAGCAAGAACAAAGAGAGAACCTATTCCATACAAGGTGTTTGGTTAAGGATCAGGTTTGCAGTGTGATCATTGATGGTGGAAGCTGTACAAATGTTGCTAGTGAGATTATGGTTGCGAAGCTTAGATTGCAAGTAATCAAGGACCCGAAACCATACAAGCTGCAATGGCTGAACGAAAATGGAGAGATGGCTGTAGATAATCAAGTCAAGGTACCTCTGTCTATTGGAAAATATGAGGATGAAGTCTTATGTGATATTTTTCCAATGGAGGCCAGCCATATATTGTTGGGAAGACCATGGCAATCAGATAGGAAGGTTGTGCATGATGGATTCACCAATCGCCATAAGTTTGAATTCAAAGGAAGAAAAACTGTGTTGCTTCCTATGACTCCTCATGAGGTATACCAAGATCAGTTGGTCATGAAGATGGGTAGAAAGAATGCTATCAAACCATCCAATCTTGTTATTGCTCCGAGTAAACCCAAGGGAAGTGATCCGCGTAAACCAAAGTTACTCTTTGTCTATAAAGAAATGCTTATGAGCATCACTAACCCTGAGCAGGAAATCCCTAGCACTCTTAAACATGTATTGCAGGAATATAGGGATGTGTTTCCCGAAGAGAATCCGGATGGATTACCACCCATTAGAGGCATAGAACATCAAATTGATTTCGTCCCGAGAGCTTCATTGCCGAACAAACCAGCTTATCGAACTAATCCCGTGGAGACCAAGGAACTGCAGAAGCAAGTCACAGAACTTATGGGCAAAGGACATATCCGTGAAAGCATGAGTCCATGTGATGTGCCCGTATTACTTGTACCAAAAAAGGACGGAAGCTGGAGGATGTGCGTCGATTGCAGAGCCATCAATAATATAACGGTTAAGTATTGCCATCCTATACCTAGATTAGATGATATGTTAGACGAGTTGCATGGGTCTTGCATCTTTTCTAAGGATGATTTAAAAAGTGGATATCATCAGATTAGGATGAAAGAAGGGGATGAGTGGAAAACTGCGTTTAAAACTAAGCAAGGGTTGTATGAATGGTTAGTGATGCCATTTGGGCGTACAAATGCAACTAGTACATTCATGAGATTAATGAACCATGTTCTTAGGGCATACATAGGGCATTTTGTGGTTGTTTACTTTGATGATATCTTAGTTTACAGCAAGAACTTAGAAGATCATGTTCAGCATTTGCGTAAGGTGTTAGATGTGCTTAGAAAGAAAAAACTTTATGCTAACATGAATAAGTGTACTTTTGGAACGGATAATTTGGTTTTTTTAGGTTTTGTTGTAAGTGCAGATGGTGTTAAAGTGGATGAAGAAAAGGTAAAAGCAATTAAAGAATGGCCGAATCCAACTTCCGTAGGAGAAATGAGGAGCTTTCATGGACTTGCCGGATTTTACCGAAGATTTGTTAAGGACTTTAGCACCGTGGCTGCTCCGCTTACTAAAGTTATCAAGAAGAACGTTGGGTTTAAGTGGGAAAAGGCTCAAGAGGATGCATTTCAGACCTGGAAAGAAAAACTTACTCAAGCTCCTATCCTTTCTCTCCCTAATTTTATTAAGACTTTTGAAATCGAATGTGATGCATCTGGTGTTGGGATTGGTGCTGTGCTAATGTAGGACAAGAAGCCAATAGCCTATTTCAGCGAAAAGCTAGGAGGAGCAACGCTTAACTATCCAACCTACGACAAAGAACTCTATGCATTGGTGAGAGCTTTACAAACGTGGCAACATTACCTCTGGTCTAAGGAGTTCGTTATCCACACCGACCATGAGTCTTTAAAATATCTCAAGGGACAGCAAAAGCTCAATAAGAGACATGCTCGGTGGGTGGAGTTCATTGAAACCTTTCCCTATGTCATCAAGTACAAAAAAGGTAAGGACAATGTCGTGGCCGACGCATTTTTCCGGAGGTACGTGTTACTTTCATCTTTAGATGCCAAGCTACTTTGTTTTTAGCACATTAAAACTCTCTATGAAAATGATTTTGATTTTGGAAAAATATTTGTTGCTTGTGAGAAATTTGCATTCGGAAAATATTATAGGCATGAAGGATACTTGTTTTATGATAACCGTTTGTGTGTCCCTAATTCGTCTTTGAGAGATTTGTTTCTAAGGGAAGCACATGGTGGAGGTTTAATGGGACACTTTGGTGTGTCTAAAACTCTGCAAGCATGCAAGATCACTTCCATTGGCCGCATATGAGACGTGATGTTGAGAAAATGTGTGAGAAATGTTCAACTTGTAAACAAGCGAATGCTAAGTCACACCCCCACAGTTTGTATAATCCTCTCCCTATTCCTTTACATCCTTGAAATGACATTTCAATGGACTTTGTATTAGGATTGCCTAGAACTAGAACTGGTAAGGATTCAGTCTTTGTGGTGGTGGATAGATTCTCTAAGATGGCGCATTTCATTTCATATCATAAAACTGATGATGCTAAGCATGTAGCCGACCTGTTCTTTAGAGAAGTTGTACGTTTACATGACATGCCTAGGACCATTGTATGTGATAGAGACACTAAGTTCCTTAGTTACTTTTGGAAAATGCTTTGGTCTAAGCTAGGAACTAAGTTGTTATTCTCCACTACTTGCCACCCCCAAACTGATGGCCAAACTGAAATAGTTAATAGGACCCTATCCACACTCTTACGTGCGTTGATTAAGAAGAATCTAAAGTCTTGGGAGGATTTTTTACCACATGTAGAATTTGCTTATAATCATTCCATGCATTATGCTTCTAAATTCTTACCGTTTCAAATTGTTTATGGGTTTAATCCCACCACTCCTTTGGATTTGATGCCTTTACCTTTGAGTGAAAGGAATAGTACAGATGGAAAGAAGAAAACGGAGATGGTTCAGCGAATCCATGAGGCGGCTAGGAAAAATATTGAGGATAAGACAAAGCAATACGCCAAGTATGCTAACAAGGGCCGCAAGGAACATACCTTTGAGGAAGGAGACTTAGTTTGGATTCATCTTCGAAAAGAACGCTTTCCTAATGAAAGAAAGTCCAAGTTAATGCCAAGGATGGATGGATCTTTTAAAGTGCTTAAAAGGATCAACCATAACGCCTACATACTCGATTTTCAAGGTAAGTATAATGTGAGTAATACTTTCAATGTTGCTGATCTTGTGCCTTTTATTGCAGATGAGTCGGATTTGAGGACAAATTCTTTTCAAGTGGGAGAGCCTAATGTGAGCATGGAGAGCTTGGGGCATGATGTGAGCATGGAAAGCTTGGAGAATGGAACTAAACCGCAGCTTGAACCCGAGGAGCTTGGAGCTGAAGAGGATGCAACACTAATTGTTCCTGTTGGTCCCATGACAAGGACTATAGCCAAAGAGTTCAATCAAATCATCAACAATCGTCTACTTACCATTCAGGCCAGTCTTAGATGTGATGCTTGTCCAGCGACATTGGTTGTGATTCAAGTCATCTAAGCGATGACAATGGAGGTATGTGAACTTGTACTCTTTTTCGCTCTCCTTGGTTTTTCTCATTGGGTTTTCTAAGGGAGGTTTTTAATGAGGCAAGGCCACATACTTTACCCCAGCCCATTGTTATCACTCGGCCCATTCTATCTTATTTTCCTTTGTAATTTTTCTATCTATTTTGAATTTAAACTATCTCTTTAATTCTGCATGGTCTTGTGTGAGTTCCGAGGTATGTCTCGTAACTCCACAAGCTTTTATTGCTTCTTCTCTTCTCCTCCCTTCATATTTTGGATCTGAACTCATTGGAGATTTTCATCAAACATTTTTTATTCTAAAACTCTTTTTTAACTTGTTTGATCCGAGTCTTGTGTGTGTAATATCACAACTCTCAATTCATTTTTGCTGTTGGTGCGTCATATCCTCAGCGAATCCGAACTTCGAAAATCCAAGGATCTTCCGCAATCCTTTGGAAGTTTCACCTCAATCCATCGAACCATCATTTTATCGAGTCTCACCACTGTTCTGCAAGCTTTATATCAACCACAGGAAGGGCATCAAGGGGCTCACTCATTCATCATGATCAAGAGTTTATCACCCATTCAGTCACTATACTTACGACACCGCAACATCATATGTGCTTATTGCTCACTCACAATACCCAAGACACCGCAGGATCTTCGAGTTTTGAGGATATGCCATACCCTACAGAATATCCACCATATCTCACAAGATATTAACCATACCACAGCATCTAAGACACCGCAACATCTTTGAGTTCTGGGTATCTGCCATACCACTCTACTCGGGATAATATAACCTATAAGAGTCTTGATATCTCATACCACTCAACTCTGGGGCATATACCCTACGTATAGGATATACACCTTACGAATCCACAGTATCACATATCACTCTAGGCTATACACCTTACAAGTCTGGATACATCGCCAGTCACACTGTCAAGACAAGCAGTCCTTTGAGCTATCGGCACTAGAGGAACTAGTCTTCTCATCGAGCAATAAGTCACACATCTATAAGTATCTCGACTTGACTTCCCCCGTGATCCGTATAAATCCTCGCAAGGTAACACCTGCATCACCCATATTCCACACCCGGAATATATGCCGTGCATAACCAATAACCAATCTATCACACCTATACCCAGTCACTTCGTGATTATGCACCATAATCTCTTCCCCGATTATGCATTAAGCTTTTAAATTCTCATAAAAATTTTCCATGACACTAGTGCCATCAGCAATAAGAACTACAATCTTATTACTCACATGCATTATCATTTTTAACACCAAAACGAAATACATAACCATGACTCCCAAAGTCATCGATAATAACAAATACTCATCTTATTAAACACTCATAATGTAATATCGTTATACACAATGGAAATACAAAATGAAACACATAGCATACAGCTACACACTGAAACTGGAGCCTCTCGATGGAACTCAAGCAGCACCTTGCTTCTGGAACCACTTTCGGAACCTCGTTTCCATCCTAGCCTCTAGCTCCCAAGGTTCATCCTGCACCCGTTATAGTCCCACAGAACTCGCATCATCAGAATCCTCTTCCGACAAAGCTCCTTGACCCTCCGCTCGAGAACTCTCAAAGGTCTCACCTCAACTGTCATATTGGACTGGAGATCTGACGGAATCTCAACCAATACCTCGTCACCCCTATGCAAACACTTCTTCAGCATCGATACATGGAAGACCTTAAGAAATGCCTTCATAATCTCAAGTAACTCTAACCGCTACGCTACCGGTCCAACACGCTCTACAATCCGGAACGGCCTTATATACCTCGGACTCAACTTAGTCACAGTAATGGACCTGTTCGGACCTCTCAGCAAAGCCATCTTGAGATACACTCTATCTCCCACCTCAAATAAAAGCTATTTCCGCCTCTTATCGACATAACTCTTTTGCCGATCCTGAGCCTCTTTCATGTTCAGCTTCAAAACTCGGATCCTCTCCGTAGTTTCTTGAACAAAACTCGCACCCAATGCGCTCCTCTCCCCCACTTGAGTCCAACACAAAGGTGTACGACATGGCCTCCCATACAGAGCCTCGTATCGAGCCATCCCAATACTCGCCTGGTAGCTATTGTTATACGCAAACTCTACCAAGCTCAAGTGATCCACCCAATGACCACCCCAATCCAGCACGCACATCCTTAACAAATCCTTCAGAGTCTAGGTGGTCCTTTCGGACTACCCATCTGTCTGAGGATGATAAGCCTTACTCATGTGCACCCTCGTGCCCATCTCCGCCTGAAACGCATTCCATAAATTAGATGTGAACTTAGAATCACGTTCCAAGACAATGCTCACCGGTACTCTATACAGTGTCATAATCTTCTGCACGTACTTCCTAGCCAATACCGCAGACCCATTGGTCTTCTTAATGGCCAGAAAATGCACATACTTGGTCAATCGATCAACGATGACCCAAATAGCATCCTTGGTCCGAGAAACTGGTAAGCCCACCACAAAATCTATCGTGATCATGTCCCACTTTCACTCTGGAATGGGTAAACTCCACAATAAACCACTCAGGACCTGGTGCTTTGTCTTCACTAACTGGCACACATTGCACGCTGCAACCCAGTTAGCAACATCCTTCTTCATCCCGACCCAATGATAATACCACTTAAGATCATGGTACATCTTAGTCGCTCCTGGATGAATCGAGAACACACTCGCATGAGTCTCACTCAGGATCTCTCGCCTCAAATCCTCGTAGGTACGCATACCCTCCCACTCAAAAGGATAGTGCCATTCGTAGATACATGATACTCAGATCACAAGGCCTTCAGTTTCGCAAAACTCTCTTCACACTCCGAGGACCACACGAAAGGAACATCCGTTCCCGTCAGCTTTGTCATAGACTTAGCCAAACTCCCGAAACCCTTAACAAACCGTCGATAATAACTTGCCAACATGAGAAAACTCCTAATCTCTGTGGCATTCCTCAGCCTCGGCCAAAGCACTAATGGCCCAAACCTTCTCTAGATCCATTGAAACCCCTTACGCAGAGATAATCTGACCAAAAAAACCAATCTTCCACTGCCAGAAGTTACACTTGCTCAACTTAGCAAACAACTTGTGTTCCCGCAGGTTTGCAAGAACCACACGTAGATGCACCTCATGCTCCTCCAGGCTCTTTGAATACACCAAGATATCATCGTTAAAGATGATCACAAACTCATCTAGATACTACTGGAAAATGCTGTTCATCAATCTCATAAATGCAGCTGGTGCATTTGTCAGCCCAAATGGCATCACCAAAAACTCGTAGTGGCCATAACAAGATTTAAAAGCCATCTTCCGGATATCTATCTCATCAATAGGAATATGATGATATCTTGATGCCAAGTCAATCTTGGAGAACCAAGTAGCCCCTCTCAACTGATCCAACAACTCATATATCCGAGGAAGAGGGTACTTGTTCTTCAATGTGACTCGGTTAAGTCCCCGGTAGTCAATGCACTATCAAAAACTCCCATCCTTCTTCTTCACAAACAACACCGGTGCTCCCCACGGTGAAGTACTCGGGTGAATAAACCCTTACTCAGCAACTCCTCCAGATGCTTCTTCAGCTCTGCCATCTCTGCTAAAGTCATTCTATAAGGAGCCTTGGATATCGGTGTCATCCTCGGTTCCAACTCAATCGTGAAAAGATCCGACCTAGACGGTGGTAACCCCTGCAACGACTGTAACACTTCCTGGAACTTTCAAACCACTCGAATATTCTGAACCTTAGCCTATCCAATGGCCTCTGGCAAAGAAATGGTAGCCAAATAAGCCTCATAACCCCTTTCGATCATACGCTCGGCTTGCATAATCGAGATCACGAGACTCCCGGAAGTCGGTCTCACCCCTTTTTACACCAACCTCCCCTTACCTCTGTCAAACTCGACACGTCCTCGCAGATAATCCAGATGCGCTATGAACTTCCTGAGCCAATCATTGCCCAAAATGAGATCGTACAGCTCCACGGAGAATATAATCAAATCGGCAGGCATAGACTCTCCTGCTATCTGAACATCCACGTCTCTAACCCGATCGTGAATCATCAATCGTTTTTCTTCAGCAACCTCCACGAAACCTAAAATCACACCGGGCTCGCTTTGAACATTAGCATTCTTGGCCAATTCCAAACTAACGAAGCAATGCGATGCTCCCGTGTCAAACAATACATGATACTCAACACCCCCAACACACAAGGTCCCACCACATATACATGTGTCGAGAATCTTAACACCAACACAAGTAACCAAATTCTTGAACACGGAATTAAACTTAGATAAATCCAAGAAAATACATGTGATCGGCCTGGAACTCATCTCTCCTAACTCGACGATGGAATACACTGGAGTTGCTGCTGCCACCGGCCTAGCGGGCTGCACCACTGTGGCCTCACTCTGCCGCAGCTTGGGACATTAAGGTCTAATATGCCCCGTCTCCTTGGAGTGAAAGCACATACGAGAATCCACTCGTACTCCGCTCTTCCGAGGACAGCTCACCACTCGGTGATACATGCTCCTACATCCGAAGCAACCTTGACCACCCCGACTGCCTCTCGAAGTGCCATCCCGCCGCCGCTTCTGTCCTTGCATCGGCTTACCGCCTATACTCGGACCGGACTGCTGCTGCACTGATCTCGCCTGAAAACTCAGTGTAACCACTACCACCTCATCTTTCAGACCCTCCTCAAGCAATGCCATAGTCTCAACCAACTCATCAACTGTCCAAAAAGCCCTAACCATGCAATAGTTCCGCAAGTGAACCCTGAGACCCATCAGGAATCTTTGCACACGGCCCGAGTCACTCTCAACCAACTGTCTAACATAAGACCCGAGCCGGTTGAACTCTACTTGATACTCGCGTACCGACCGATCCCCCTGAGTCAATCTCACAAGCCTCGACTCTAACCGGTTAAACGCCTCCTGAGGGAAAAATTTGGAGTTAAACTCCTCTACAAAATCCGCCCAAGCCATCTCGGCCTGAACTCTCCGGGCTGCAACACCCCTCCACCTGAAATGCGAATCACCCTCCAGATAATGGACCACAATGTCGAGTTGGTATCCCGCAAGACACCTATTCGAGAGAAAATTCCTCTTTACCCTCCTCAACCACGCATCTGCGTCCTCAAGATTAGCACCTCCAGGGAAAAATCATGTGCCTATCCTCTGCATCTGCTCCATCACCCTGAGATAGGATGGGAGCTCCTCAGCAACTGCAGCTGCAACCTGAGGCTGAACCTCAACAACGACTGGTGGTACCACAGGAGCTTAAGCTGGTACCTTCTCTAGTAACCGCTCCAATAACATTGTCAAGAGATCAGCAAGACGATCATCTCGAGCCTGAGCATCACCTGCTGCTACACCCGCAACACCTGCTGCTATACTTGCAGCACCCACTGGAACACCAGCCACACCGGTGCTCACACTGGCCATACCCTCAGACCCAATCTGACTCGCATGTGACTCATCGATCTGCTCCTCCACCACACGATCACGACCTCTACCCTCGGCCATGGTCTCGACCACGCCCTCTAGCCATCTGCACTCGCAAGAACAACGACTAAGAACACTAAAATATAATCATCACACTAAAATACAATCATCACAATAAACTCATTATGGAATCCCACAAGGCTCGAAGATGATGATTCTATGACCCCATGCAACACACAAGCTATCCTGGAACTGTATAGGCTCCTAGAACCGTATGGGCTCTGATACCAAAAATGTGACGACCGCACTTTTTTTTTTTTTAAACATGTAATTAACAAATATTAAGTGCCAATACAAATAATATTCCAACAGTTAATTAACATTTAACAAACAACAACGACCACACATGGTCAACAGTTCTACTTATTCTAGCAATCATACGAAAGCTACAAAACCTAAAATTACTGGTCCTAATCATTCTCCCCCTCCTCGCTTTGATTCAACGATCACGCCTTATCTTTACCTGCATCGACAAAAGTGATGCATCAACATTTGGTAAACCGAACGCTGAGTGAGATTGATCCTTCCAACAACAAGTTATATGAAAGCCCACACAATTCAAACAACCACACCAACACGAAATAATAACACTACATATTACTTCAAACAAGCAGCTATACATGCAACCTCATGCAAAGCTAATCAAACACATCCATGGCTTACCACCTAGAAATTCACAACATCAAGAAATGCTAAAAAAACACGTCACAGAATAAAAGGGTCAGTCAACCACACCCTATCGACCAACACCCTCGATACCCCCTATCGACCTCATCCTATCGACCACACATGGTCGATATACACTATCGACCACACCTAGCTGATAGTCATCCTAAAAACCATCCAAATAAACACATCGACTTACCTATCGACCACACCTAGTCGATACACCCTATCGACCTTACTCTATCGACCACACCTGGTCGATACACCCTATCGACCTTGCTCTATCAACCACACCTGGTCGATAAGCACTAGGAAAACATCCAACAGGATCTATCAACCTCACTCTATCGACCTGCCCTAGTCGATAGTTCCTATCGACCTCGGCCTATCCACCACACCTAGTTGGTAGCCGGTCCGATTTCCCAACTCCTTAACTTAGCCTAGGCACAATCCTAAGGCCAAACCTCTAAACCACAACCAATACACATACCAAGCAAGGCAATAACACACCAAGAAACTAGGGAAACACTCCCAACAAGCCATGGAATCACCAAGAAACCACAACACACACAATCACCAAGCAAGCATAAGAACCCACAATCAAAGCTTAACAAGGCACAACAAGCACAAATCTATGGTTTTCTAACCACCACAAGCTTAACAAACTCTAGCTAAAGCTCCACAAATGATCACAAGGTTTCTAAGCAACTTAGGAACACCCTAAAGCTTAGTATAACCCCACAAGCCCCCACACATGGCTTAATGATAACCTTTGGTCACAACTCACCTTAGGATGGATGGATCTTGCCTTATATGGACTCCCCAAGCTTAAGAAATATCTCTTCTTTCTCCTCCAAGCTCACGTTAACCCTTAGCTCCAACCCACTCTCTTGATCTCACAAGATCCAAGCTTCTTAAGCTCCACGAAATCCTTTCTCTTCTTCTTCTCTCTTCTTTCTATCTAAGCTCACAGCTCAAGAACTCTCCCTCTCAACCACAAATGGCAAGCCCAAGAAGAAAAGAAGAAGGAAGAGAAACTCAAATTGGTTTTTGCTTCCCATTTGAGAAAAACCCCATAACTTTTGAAATGATTTATGACACCCTCGGAACAAATCTAAATTGATTATTTCACCCCATAATCAATTTCTTGAGACTTGTGTAAGGTTCATAAACTCAAAAGAGTTTCCAAATTAATTAAATTAATTAATTTCTGGAACATGGGCGTTACAAATATGATCCGGGTGATACATTGATTCATCTCTCTAAAGAAACTCCATGAAAGTCACCATAAGGGCTTGACTCGACATCTAGACTCGAGGTGCATATCAAGCCAGTCACCAGACACGACTACCATGTCGAGCCAAGCTACATCGAGCCTGGAGACACCAGAGATAGCATGGAGGAATCAGTCGCCTCCTTCTTCACTGCACCATGAGGTACCAACGCCAAACCTTTCACTATATATACCATTGCATTTTTGGTTTGATTTCTTATTTATCTCTTGAATTTTTATTACACAAGAGACTGTGTAATTTAAGTTTGAGGGAGGGTTCGAGATGTCTTTAACATTTTTTTCTATTTTCTTATTTCAAATTTTGCATACTTTGAGTCATCATATATTGCATATAAAAACCATAAAATTTTAAAATTTTTTGAAAATTGCTTTACAAAAACAGAGTGTTCATATAGATCATTTGCATTTACGATTGTGTCTAGTTTCATTTCGTATAGTACTGTTTCATTTGGATAGGGGATAGTGATGAATTCAATCTTGTAAGCAAGTTGATTCATCAAGTAGCCCCAATGTCCTCGTTTCTAGTTGTTTGAGGCATGTCAAGTGAGATTGAAACATAAGATAGAACCATGCTTAGAATCTTAGATTAACTTTCTTGTCTCCACTGAAGCATGTTGTGATTTGTTAACCTATCCCTATCAATTAGAACCTAATTTTGAATTACAATTATCATGTATGTGTATTGAACTCATGGATACTTTAGATATAATTGGATTTTCTTATTCTTTCCACCACCCTTGCTAATCCAAGTAGTTATTCCTATCATTGGAACTGTTCCACTATGACCCAACCTACCTTCCTTCCAGCCCAGATTGTTTCAGAGTGTGAGGTCTTATTTCTGATTGAGCTTGGAATAACGTGTTAGGTTTAAGTTGACAGGAATGGTTTCCCATGTAGATTCTGGTTCACACTTGTTGAACCAGATAAGACTAGGAAGCTAGATTTTAGGTGTGAATTTGAGCTTTGAGTGAAAAGAAAAGAGAAGGTTGATTGTTCTAGGGAGAGGAAACAAATCTATATTGGTATAGTAAAGGATTTGGGAGAATGTAAAATAGAAGAAATGGCTTTGTGAGAAGAAAATATATATATATATATATGTTGACTCAATGTTATTGACTCGAGATTCGGGGTCGAGTCAGAGCCATAGCTGTGTAGAAAAATCTCAAATCCGTTAAAGTTATAAAAAAGTAGAAAACCTTTTCCTTAGAAGAAAAACAGAAAGGAAAAAGATATGAGTTGATCCAAAAACTGAGAAAAGAATGATTGCTTTAAGTAAAAGAAGAAAAGAAATGCATAGAATTAAGATCATATTCTAGGATTAAAGTTAGGTGAAGTCACATGTGTATCTGTGGGTAGATGGGAGTTTATTCTCGTATGCACCAGTTAGCTTTTACCTTTAGCATTCTCCTAAAGCTCAATCATTTCCTTGAGATATCCATGTTACTAAGCGCTTAAACCAAAGGAATAAGGGACCATCTTTATTCTTTGACATTTCTCTTAGCCAAATGAGTTCACTTGTGGTACATAGCATGATTCACAGTTTGTACTTGATGAATGTTAAAGGGATATGTTACTTTGAATGCATGTAGGTTGAGACTGAAGGTTAGATTTTGTTGTGATGAGCATGGCTAAAATTTTGAAGTAGATCTCACTTGGACTGCATCTTAGAACTGTTAACTAGGATATTGGTGTTATTTGCTTTATCAGCCTACATTGGTTATGAGTCCCCATTTTTAAACCTCTTCTCCACAGTTAGTCTTGTCTGTTTGCTTGAGGGCAAACAAAGACTAAATTTGGGGGAGTTGAAACCTCTGTATTTTACATGTTTTTAAGCATACATTTAGCATCAGTTTAACATAGTTTTATCCATTATTTATACCATTTTCTATATTGTTCATTCACTTTGCACACTTAGGAGTTTTTGCATGAGTATCCCATACATCTTGCATATTCGAGTTGTTATCAAGTGATTAACGAGTTTTGGAGACTGTTCTGGACAAGGAGGACAAATATTTGAGAGAAAAAGAGGATGGTATTGCTGACTCGACCTGTTGACTTGACCAAATTTGCAGAGTCAGTCAACTCGACATGTTGACTCGACCAGACTGCCAAAGTCAGTCCACTGGACCTGTTGACTCGACCAGACTGCCAGAGTCAGTCCACTCGACGTGTTGACTCGACTAGACTGCCAGAGTCAGTCCAGTCGACCTGTTGACTCGACCAGACTGTCAGAGTCAGTCCAACTCGACCAGTGCACTCGACCGAACACCTCGAGCTCGACCATCTAACTTTGCCATTTTCCTTATTTTATCTTTTTGTGTTTTAGAGTTTTTCACTAAGGGTATAAATATCCCTTTTAGGTCATTATCATACTCTTTCTCTCTTTTTTTTCCCTAAGGAGGCTCAGCCTCCTTAGAACATCTTTAAATTTTGTAATCCAGATCTCTCTTAATCTTTTGAGAATTTGTATTTAGTTTCTTTTACAAACTTTATTATCTCTTCTTTATCTTTCTGATATGTCAATTTTAGCAATTTCTGGGTTTGAGCATTTTTTATGATTTTCGGATCTGAGTAGTTTAATTAGGGTTCTTAGGCATGAGTTAGAGAAATAATTGTTCTTGATTGATCTGGGTATTTAAGTATTGTATTGATTGAAATCCCTTCTGGGTGAGTGTTCTTAATGCTTTTTATTCCCTGATCAATTGGAACTATATCCTATGGTACTTCCACACCAAAAGTGTTGATGAATGTTAGATCAGTTTTTTCCATAGATTTGCATGTTCTAGCCTAATGAATTAGATTAAATAGAGTGAGTATCCTATCCTAAGGAATTAGATGTGTGGAGTTGCTTTTTGGTTTTAATGAATTGATGCTTCATGCTTGTTTATATGTTTGGCTCTAGCAAAATTGAGTATGACAGCAGGTAGATTCGAAGGTCTCTACCACGAGAGTAGATTAATCTGGTCTTGAATTCATTGTCTGGAGATTAGCCTATTAGTTGATTTTGTTAGATACCCATGTTGATTAGGAGCAAACATTGATCAATTACCCCATGCCTAAGATCCCTTCTTCGTCTTAATTGCTTAAATTGCTAGTTTACTCTGTTATTGCTTTGTTATTGCTCTGGTTTACTTTTGTGCATTTGCTTAGTTTCACTTGATCGCATACATTCGATCCTTCAGATCGAGTGCTCTTCGTATTTTTGTTATTTTCTTAGCTCGATCACATATACTCGACCTAAAGGGTGCACTCTTTTACTATGTTTTCTTGTTTAGCTCGATCACATACATCCTGATTGCTAGCATCACACCCATTTGGATTGACACCTCACATACTGCAATGACACGATAATATTGAGGAATTGAAACTGAGAAAAATGCTCTTATCATTAACCTCCCTCGAATAAAACTTGATTGCGTAGGTACTATAAACTTTGTCATAACTTCTTTAAGAGCATCCTCATTGCACATGCAAGAGGATGTCTTCCCAATAAAAAATAAATAAATGGCGTAAGTGGGACCCACGGTTGTGTCTTTCCGAGCGTGTCTTTGTCTTCCCCAAGACACAGAGTCTTCCCAAATACTGCCACGTGTCGCAATGTGATTCGTTGCGACAATAAAAAAATCAATTTTTTTTTTAAATTACAAAAAAAAAAAAAAAAAATTTTTGGAAAGACACCCCTGTCACTAATGTGGATGGTCTAAGTCTACCCACCATAGTGTGTGTAATTGTTTTAATAACACATTACATAAACTGATTGGTCTAAGGTGGATTATTTTTTTCGATTTTGCCACTTTAGCTATAAGCACGACTATCGCGGCGTTAAGGGTTTTAAATATATAATATACTCCACGAATAACTTTGTATATTTATTAATTTATTTATTAATGTTATGATATTTGATTACAAAAAAGAACTGATTGTAAAAATGATATGGGCCCTTGAAAATGTACCCTATATAAAACTAATATCTATTTGTTAAAAACTCAAAATTAATTTAATTAGATTTTTATTTTTTACTGTTTAATGTTAACGTTTTGACCATTTTAACCATCCAAAACTATATTATCTACAAAATTTTACTGTAGCAAGAAGCGACATGGATATTGATTTTTGGTTTTTTTGTTCACGAGAATGTTTCTTGTCGTTTTTGGGTGTTAGCATCAACAGTAAGTTAGTTTTCGTGAGTAATATATGTTTTTTCTGGTTTTCTCGTGAGTAATGTTATATTGCCATAAATAGTGAAAACAATCATTACAATTATCTAAATAAATAATATTTGAGATCAAAGTTTTGGGCAACAGAACTCTTTGAAGCTATAGACTATTAAATTTTTTACCCCTGCCTATTAATTGTATCATTCTCACTTCAAATAATTAAAAGTTAAATTATTATATATATTATGGCGAATAATTAGGTTAATGAATGAAAATTGGGTTTCTGTTTAGGCCTCTTTAAACCGAGTCCTAGATAACATAGTTTTTTACAGATTAATGGATGCAAAACTTTTTGGAGGTTCCAGAGTGCTACAGATATATTCGTCCATCGTAGTCTCATGTGTTGCGGGAAGAGTTTATCCATCATAGAGATGTCGTACATGCATAACCGTTCATCGTAGATCCGAGTGTTGTGGAGAAAACTTGTCCATCATAGGAATGTCGTATATGCAGAACCGCTTGTCAATGAGAATTTGTGTCGTAGAATCATTTGGAAAAGATTGTTCATCGTAGTCGCATATATTGCAGGTACTCATATCATCATAATAAGATTAGATAAATTATCTCTAATGATATAATAGACAGAAAAAAATAATATATATTTTCGAAATGGAAGGAGCTTCATCTCGAAGAGATCCACGAAGATCCGCGTGTACGATACAGGAAGATCAGCGTGTACAATATTGATGGAGCTCAATCTCAATATTCTATGAATCGTTACTATCGTCATTTCACAGATGGACATTTTGGCCTTCAAAAGCAAACCGACCAATTTAAAATTTTTAGAAGATCAGAACCCCAAGATCCAACAACTAAGATCCGACGCCGATATCCAAGAAAGATCTGCGTCCTCTAATATTTTTGAATTTCTAGAATTACCCAAATCTATTTTTAGTCTTTCTTTCTTAGATTGGTTTTAACCCAATTTCATGTTATTTTTTACAAATCAATGTCCCTTTTATATTTTGTGTTTCCCAATTAATAGTATAGATGGTTTTATGAAACCAAAAAAAAAAGCAGCAACGCATCTTACACATGCGTAAAATCATTAATAAAATATATTTGTGTGAAGTCCATCATCATTATGCATGCATAATAATTTACTTTTCAATCTATATAGAAATAATGTTTTTTGATCGATGTAAATCCTTCGAACATAACACAATTCAATAACTTCTTATAGAAAATTCTATCTATCTCCATTATCTTTTTTTTTAAGTATCCTAGTTCTTTTTACAGGTATAAATTTTTTTATTTATTTATATTTTGTCTTCATGATAAATTGTCATTCTTTTTATTTAGCATAGATATTTATTTGATGAAATATAGTTCTACTTTGTTTAGAAAAAATTCAAACATTTTTTATTCTTTTTCATCTACTACACTATTAAAAAAGAGTCACTTTAAGGGGATGTTTCCAAACACCCATTTTAAAACAAATAAACCAGGATTAATGTTATAAGTGTATCCAAACAGATTAAAACAGCAATATTATGGAAACTAACATTGATTTAAATTTGCCTAAAATCTATCTACCTAATTTAAATTAATGTATTAGAAAAATAATTATGATTCTCATTTCACATTTATTTCAAAAAAGGATCAGTTTTTGGCAAAAAAATTATAAATTTTTTAATTTGGCAGAACGGATTTGCAATTTGCTAGGAAAAATACGAGATTGAGTTTTTTTGATAGGAAATGGATCGGAAAAATAAATTTGATTCTCATTTCACTTTTACTTGATCTTATTTTCAAGTTATTTTGAATTATTATATAATATAATGCATATAAATGATAAAAATAATATTTTCTACATACACTAAAACCTCTATAGATTAATACTCGATAAATTAATAAACACTATAAAATAATAAAATTTGATGGTCTTAAGTCGGACCGGTGTAAAAATGAACAAAATTCGATAAGATAATAAGAGAATACTTTTTTTAGAATCTATATGTAAATATATGATCCCATTAATAACCTAAATTAATAATCATTTAAATTTGCATATATATATATAATATACTTTTAGTATTTTTTTTAATGAGTTTCTATTAGAACTCATCACTAACTTTTCTTATATAAGAAAGTATTTGGTTGTATTTTAAACTATATTATTGTTATCTCGTCTATAAATTTGTCATAAAAATAAGCAAATTTTTTGATAAGTTTTTAAATTCTAAATATGCATAATTTTTATTTCAATAGTCATATAAGCTATTTAAATACAATAATTGAGGTCACTAATCATAAATTTAAATTTATGTTAATCATTTATATAAGTGAATTCATCTATAATCTTTGTTATTTATTATCAAAATAATTTGATTCAAGTCCAAACCTATTAAAATTTACAATATCCAAAACATTCATTTTATATAGATCAAATTGTTTTAATTGATGTATTTTTAATTTTTAACAAAACTCTCTATAAATTAATAAATATTATTTTATACTATAAATTAATATCACTATAAATTAATAAAATATCATGGTCCCAATATTATTAATTTATAGAGGTTTTATTATATGTTGTGATTCGAATACATTTTTGGCAGAAAAATTACTGATCTAGTTTTGGCGGGAAATTAGTAAATTATTCATTTTGGTAAAAAATTATAGATATGTAGTACATTAAAAAAATTGTAGAATTGAGTATTTTTTTTTTGGTGAACGGATCAGTTTTTGGCGGAAAAATTGTAAACTTCTTATCTTGATAAAACGGATTTGCAGTTTGTTAGAAACATATTAGTTTTTTTTTCTGGAAAATTTTCAAAATGTTCATTTTGATGGAAAATTACGGATTTGAAGTCTACTACACCATTAAAAGAGTCACTTTAAGGAGATGTTCCAAACACCCATATTAAAATAAATAAACTAGTATTAATGTTATAAGTGTATCCAAACAGATTAAAACACCAATATTATGAAAACTAACATTGATTTTAATTTGACTAATTTAAATCAATGTATTGAAAAAATAATTATGATTCTCATTTCACATTTAAAAAACAGACCAGCTTTTGGCAGAAAAAATGTAAAAGTTTTAGTTTTGTAGAATGGATTTGTAGTATGCTAGGAAAAATATGAGATTGAGTTTTTTGGTAGAAAACGGATCGGGAAAATAAATTTGACTCTCATTTAACCTTAATTTGATCTTATTTTCAAGTTATTTTAAATTATTATATAATATAATACATATAATTAATTAAAAATTAATATTTTGTACATATGTTGTGATTCAAATACATTTTTTGCAAGAAAATTACAGATCCATTTTTGGCCGAAAATTTACAAATTATTCATTTAGGTGAAAAATTATTGATATGCAATTCATTAAAAAAATTATTGGTGGAAAAATCAATTATACATTAATTATACATAAGATTGACAATTGTATTAGTTTTCATTTAGTAAGGATATTTTTTTAAATTCGATTAATTTAATATCTAATTCGGTAAAATTTGCTCTAAATTATTTCAATGAGAGTAAACAACACCATTCATTTGGCATAGGTTTGATTCAAATAACAAAAATTTGATATTACTACATGGAAATAAATCAATTTCATGTTTAAAGCATGTTAAATATATTATAAACAATAAATAAATAAACAAAACTACAAAAATTTATTAAACTGAAAAATAAAAAATATTTATAAATATTAAAAAACTAAAAAACTATAATTTATATTAAAATAATTGATTCGTGGTATACCGCAGGTATAAATATAGTAGAATCTTAAAAATGAAAAAGTGAAGGATATCGTAGTGGCCGTTGGTAAAAAGTTAGTGGGCCCAATATATCGAAAATATATAAGAGAACAGAAAGGCCCACTCTCAGTCTCACTCAGTAAGCTTTGCGCTTTTTTGGCGGGTTTCAAGCAAACCGTCTTGAGGCCTTCCCGTCACAGTCATCTCTCGAACTCTCTTTCTTTCTTTTGTCTCCGTCCCCAGAAACTTTCTACTTAAAATCTTAACAAATTTCTTGAACAAATCGATTTGGATCTCTCTGATACTTGAACATGTACTCATCTTCCAATTTTCTTCCATTTCTACCGCCGCGACAACCCCTAACCACCACTATACCCACCGCATCACCATTCATGCTCCGCCGTAGCTCTTACGGCTTCGGCGTTTTTCACAGGAAACGTGCTCGTTTCAAACGACATAGTCGAAGCTTGATTCTAGTTAATTCCTCAATTTTCCCTCCACCGTTCGACGGCAGCGTTCCTCTCGATTCCTTCGCTCCAACCGCCGTCGGATTAGCTTCCGGCGTAGCGGTTTACCTCTCGTCGAAATTATTCGGAAGATCTTTACGGATTAGTGATAAACAAACCGTTGATGAAGTTGTTGGAGAATGGATTTTATTCACAAGTCCCACGCCGTTTAACAGATTTGTTCTTCTTCGTTGCTTTTTACTCTCATTTGATGACACTGAGATTGTTGGGAGCTTGAGTGATAGGCTTGTGAAGGAAGAGAGACATTTCGTTACTTTAGATAGAGGGAAGATTGTATTGGCTGAGAGAGACGCTACTGTTGCGGATGAGAAGTTGTTGGAGTATCAGAGAGTTTGTATTAGTACGGAGGACGGTGGTGTTGTTTCTCTTGATTGGCCGGAGAATTTGGATCTTAGGGAAGAGCGTGGGTTGGATACGACGGTGATTTTGATCCCTGGAACGCCGGAAGGGAGTATGGATGAAGGTGTTCGTTCGTTTGTAAGCGAGGCTTTGAGGCGAGGTTTGTTTCCTGTGGTGATGAATCCTAGAGGATGTGCTGGTTCGCCACTCACTACAGCTCGGTCAGCTACACTCTTTTTGGTCGTATAGTTTGTTTGATCATATGCATTTGTAATTATTTTGATTTTGTAGGTTATTCACAGCTGCTGATAGTGATGATATATCCGCAGCTATGCGGTTTTTAACCAAGACAAGGCCGTGGACGACACTTATGGGTGTTGGTAGAGGATATGGTGCAAATATGTTGACAAAGTATTTGGCAGAAGCTGGGGAAAGAACACCTCTTACAGCTGCTGTATGTATAGATAATCCCTTTGATCTTGAGGAGATTACGCGAACATCTCCTTATTGTACTAGTTTGGATCAACAACTTACTGGTGGGTTAGTTGAGATTCTGCGGGAAAACAAGGTTGGGTTATATCGTAATGATTATGAACAGACTTTCATTAATATGTATTGAGTGAGCTCTTCTTTTATTGACTGGGCTATGCAAATGGGATACCTTCTAGGAGCTTTTCCAAGGCAGAACAAAAACCTTTGATGTTGGAAAAGCATTATCTTCAAAATCAGTTCGTGAGTTTGACAAAGCCTTGTCCATGGTAACATATGGTTGTGAGAGTATAGAAGATTTCTATTCTAGTTGTGCCACGAGAGATGTGATTGGAGAAATAAAAGTTCCTGTCCTCTTAATACAGGTAATATTCTAGCTACGAAGTTATGTTTCAGGTTACTCCTGTTTATGACCTGATACCTCCAACTCAGAAGTGCTATGTTTTCTGGTATCACTATAGTTATGTTTTCATATTCAGAGCTATATTTAATTTACTTAGAATTCATTGCACAGTACTACTTTTGTTTAGGACAGACAGAGTTATTCAATTATAGAACTATTAGATATTATATGACTCAAGGGAGATTCTTATCCTGCACGGATCATGAATTTTAAACTGAGGGTAATGTTGACTGAGTTACTAGCTAGTGTGATGACATTATTTTAGGGTGATGTTGTCATTGGTACACAATTTGATCTTGATCCTTTGAATAAACATGTTCTAAAGTTTCCTAGGGAACAATTTGCGCTTATTATTCTTTCACACACTACTCATAGTTACACTTGTAAACTTTAATCAGGTTTCAATTTGTATGTAAACTTCTAGATAGTCAATTTGTATGAACAGTGTTGTACACATTTCGACTTACGAAATTGCTTATATTTGTCAGAATGACGATGTAGTGCCACTGTTTACAACACCACGTAGTTCAATAGCTGATTAAAGGATCTTGAAGACAGTGTCATCATCTCAAACTCTAGTTTGCCGTCTGGAACAGATTTAGAGAAGAATTTCAAAACTGATAATGGATCTGATAAACCAGAAATTAATGGAGTTTCAACAAGTCCTGTCGAAGTTGAATTAGTTGAAGATAATAAGTCCAATGTAGAAGAAAGTGAAAGAGGCCAGATGTTGCAGACTGCGGAAGTGGTCATGAACATGCTTGATGTAACCATGCCTGGCACCCTGAAATTTGAAGAGAAGAAAAAGGTAGCATCCAATGTGCCAAAAGTGAAAAGAATTTTTACAAGTTTTACTGTGGTCGCTGCATTAATAATTGCTTGACAATTGTTCAGTAAATGTCTAGGTTATTGATGCTGTTGGTCGAGGAGAGACAGTTATAACAGCGTTGCAAGATGCCGTGCCAGAAGACGTTCGTGAAAAGCTTACAACAGCTGTGACTGGGATCTTGCAGTCAGGTGGGAGTAAGGTAAATTTTGAAAAGCTTAACCTTCCTAGTATATCACGAGGATTGAAAACAGCAGAGGAAGCAAGGAAAGAACCATCACATACCATAGATAAAAAGGATTCACATTCTCCCGATCCGATAAAAAATAGCGATAGTTTGGTGATTGGCTCGGATAAAACTACTGGTGGCTCAGACAATCCTGCTGGTGGAGTAGAACTGGAGCATTCCCCTTCCGAGGCTTCCCAGAATCACGGTGGTTCTGGAAAGTCTCAATCCGTCGACAGTGATCAAGATGATAGTTCTGTCCCGATTAAGAAAGGTAATGATGACCCAGATGTTAGTGTTGGAAATAATGAGTCATCTACCAATGAAAAAACCAGTGCAGCTGATGTTTCTGAGAAGGATTCTGAAGCAAAGATTGATAGTGCCAACCAGGGGCAGCCAATTGGCACAGATAATGACAAAGTGGACCAAGGTTCTGTAATAGCAAACCGTGAAATAGAGGAGGAAACTAATAAAAACGATAAGAAAGGAGCACCAATTGCCAATGAAAAGTCCAGTGCAGCTGATGAGAAGGCTTCAGATGCAAAGGATGATAGTACCAGCCAAGGGCAGCCAATTGGTGCAGACGATATAACTAGTAATGCGGACAAAGTGGACCAAGGTGCTGTATCAGCTCAACAACAAAGAGAAGAGGAAACTAAGAAAAGTGATGAGAATGCAAAACAGAGTACCTCCGACCAAAACAAGATGATATCTACCGGAAACGAAGGTGATGCTGGAAAACCTCCTTCTCCACAGCATGTAGAGAAAGAAGAAGCTGATGATCAGAAGAAAGAAACCAAAGCTATGCAACCTGTATCGGACCAAACTAAGCCAGCAATTCAGGAACCAAATCAGGCCAAATTTAATGTTTCCCAAGCATTTGAAGCACTGACGGGGATGGATGATTCAACTCAGGTAGCTGTCAATAGCGTTTTTGGTGTGCTCGAAAATATGATTTCTCAGCTGGATGAAGAAAATAAAGAAGGAACTGAGGTAACTGATGAGACGGATGAGAAGGATGAGAAGAATGTCACAAATGAGAAGATAAAGTCTCCATCTGAAGAGCAAACTCCCTACAAGAATGAAGCTGAAGGCCATATGTCCTCTGAAAAATCACGTAGTGTGCAGGAAACTGGAAAAGGTTCTGACAATGATAAGACAACTGGGGTGATGATTGAAAAACATTTGGGCGGAGATGAATCTGTGATTGGTAAGCATATACCAAAGATTCTTCCTGAAAGAAATACAGATTCTGTCGAAAATTCTTCTCATGATGGGTACCTTGGGGAGGAACTTTCAGAAGAGCAGATTGCAAAAAGATTAGACTTAGATACTACCACTGCCCTCATGCTTGACTATTATCCAGAGGAAGGTAAATGGAAACTCCTTGATCAACAACCAGAACACTTGGGTGACTATTATCCTGAGGAAGGTAAATGGAAACTCCTTGATCAACAACCAGAATACTTGGGTAACATTCCTGAAAATGCAGCAGCCAGCATAGATACACACGGAAATGTTCAGGTTCATTCACCTAGTGTAAATAATGAAGAGAACATCATTGAGCATTCATATGTGATATTGGGCCATGAACAAGACGTGCATGATGCAGCGGACGTTCAAAATGATGGTCACAAATTAGATGACGGGTGTGAGGAATTAGAGCGCCTCATTAAAGTTATTGTATCAGACTCTTTGAATGTAGAAGTTCAAAGAAGAATGGATGCAGCTGGCATGAGACAAATTGAGTCTCAACTCAGTCGAGATATAAAAATGGTGGCAGATACACTTTCTTTTGCTGTTGTATATGAAGACCCTACGTGGACTTTCAATAGGGATACCAAAAACTCCAACGGTCCTGCTGAAAAAGTAGGTAAACTTCGTGGGGACGCTATCATTAGGGCAATTTCATCTGCTGTTCAGAAGGCGCATTTTCTCAGACAAGTATTGCCTGTTGGTGTTGTTGTTGGCTCTGTTTTAGCTGCTCTGAGAAAATATTTTGATGTGTCTACAACAGCCAACACTGCTAAGAGAGATATTGTCACGGGTACAGCACAAAAATACGGGAACAACGGTACAACAAAGAGTGTTGTGCGGACCAAAATGAGCCAGAAGACTAAACAGAACAACTCGAGCATTGGAGAAATGATGGAATCCGGCCTACAAAATATTAGCAATGAGGGTGTCATGGTCGGTGCTGTAACATCTGCTTTGGGAGCATCTGCTATGCTGGTTCAACACGAGGTATTGTTTAACATTAGCATTCATATGAATATATAAACAAAGGATCATACAATTGTGTTCGTCCTATATAATTACTGTATCTTCCACAGGTTCCTCAAAGCGGTGGCTTCATGTCAAAATCATCGGAGAAAGCAAGTCAACACAAAGAATCTGAAAAACTTGATCAAAGCAGTGTGGTGGCAAGTTTTGCTGAGAAAGCTATGTCCATTGCTGGTCCTGCTGTTCCAACAAAGGAAAGTGGTGAAGTGGATCAAGACAGGTATTAAAAAGTTGATAAGTCAATTCCTCTATATAGTTGCCCTGAGTTTCCTCCTCATATGCAATCCCATGGTTTTAATGTGAACAGGATTGTGACAATGTTGGCAGATTTGGGTCAGAGGGGTGGCATATTGAGGCTAGTAGGAAAACTTGCTTTACTTTGGGGTGGCCTTCGTGGTGCTATGAGTCTAACTGATAGGCTAATCCAATTTCTGCATATGGATGAGTGGCCCTTACTCAAGAGGTAAGCTGCTCTTCACTCTAAGCATATTTGTTGATTCTTTCCTCTTTCTCGCAATGCATGTGATTGGCTTTGAAGTAGTCTTTTATCAAATTCTTAAAAAGGCAAAAAAATCAGATCAATTCTCATACATATGCGTTTTACGTTGATACTCATATTT
>CM051378.1:9822394-9896784 GCA_028015245.1 Cardamine occulta | reverse complement strand
AAATGGTCAAATCCTTGAAATGAAAGCATTGATTCTTCATATTCACATCAATAAGTGTTGTTTCAGCTTCCATATGTGTCTTCTTTCTAAAACTCCCAAATTCACCAATAAAAACTCCTATAAGATTCAAAGAGCTAACAGAGTCAGGATAAGCTATAATGTTTGTTTCTTACTTTGACTTGCTTCTCCACCTTAATAGCATGCTTTAACTACTTTGAGATTTCCACGCTTCTATTCACTCACATTTCTATCTTGAAGGGTCAAAACTCCATTTTTGGTGTTCTCAGCTTGAAAATGGTCAAATCCTTGGAAATCGAAGTATTGATTCTTTATATTCACATCAATAGGTGTTGTTTCAGCTTCAATATGTGTATTCTTTCTAAAACTCCCAAATTTCCTAATAGAAATTCCTATGAGATTCAAAGAACTAACGGAACTTTGGGATAAGCTATAATGTTTGTTTCTTACTTTGACTTGCTTCTCCACCTTAATAGCATGCTTCCACTACTTTGACATTTCCACACTTCTATTCACTCTCATTTCAATCTTAAAGTGTCATAACTTTCCTTGGAAATGAAAGCATTGATTCTTTATATTCACATCAATAGGTGTTGTTTCAGCCTCCATATGTGTCTTCTTTCTACAACTCCCAAATTTACCAGTAGAAACTCCTATGAGATTCTAAGAACTAACAGAACTGTGGGATAAACTATAATGTTTTTTTCTTACTTTGACTTCTTCTCCCCCTTAATAGCATGCTTCAACTACTTTGAGACTTTAACACTTCTATTCACTCTCATTTCTATCTTGATAGGTCATAACTCTGTTTTTGGGATTCTCAGCTTGAATATGATCAAATCCATGGAAATGAAAGCATTGATTCATCATATACACATCAATAGGTCTTGTTTCAGCTTCAATATGTGTATTCTTTCTAAAACTCCAAAATTTACCAATAGAAACTCCTATGAGATTCAAAGAACTAACAGAACTGTGGGATAAGCTATATTGTTTGTTTCTTACTTTGACTTGCTTCTCCACCTTAATAGAATGCTTTAACTACTTTGAGATTTCCACACTTCTATTCACTCTGTCATTTTTATCTTGAAGGGTCATAACTCCGTTTTTGGTGTTCTCAGCTTCAAAATGGTCAAATCCTTTTAAATGAAAGCATTGATTCTTCATATTCACATCAATAGGTGTTGTTTCAGCCTTTATATGTGTCTTCTTTCTACAACTCCCAAATTCAATAATAGAACCTCCTATGAGATTCTAAGAACTAATAGATGTGTGGAATAAACTATAATGTTTGTTTCTTACTTTGACTTCTTCTCCCCCTTAATAGCATGCTTAAACTACTTTGAGACTTCAACACTTCTATTCACTGTCATTTCTATCTTGATAGGTCATAACTCTGTTTTTGGGATTCTCAGTTTGAATATGATCAATAGGTGTTGTTTCTGCTTCAATATGTGTATTCTTTCTAAAACTCCCAAATTTACCAATAGAAACTCCTATGAGATTCAAAGAACTAACAGAACTGTGGGATAAGCTATAATGTTTGTTTATTACTTTGACATGCTTCTCCACCTTAATAGCATGCTTTAACTACATTGAGATTTCCACACTTCTATTCACTCTCATTTTTATCTTGAACGGTCATAACTCCGTTTTTGGTGTTCTCAGCTTGAAAATGGTCAAATCCTTGGAAATGAAAGCATTGATTCTTCATATTCACATCAATAGGTGTTGTTTCAGCTTCCATATGTCTCTTCTTTATAAAACTCCCAAATTCACCAATAAAAACTCCTATAAGATTCAAAGAGCTAACAGAGCTGTGGGATAAGCTCTAATGTTTGTTTCTTACTTTTACTTGCTTCTCCACCTTAATAGCATGCTTTAATTACTTTGAGATTTCCACACTTCTATTCACTCACATTTCTATCTTGAAGGGTCATAACTCCGTTTTTGGTGTTCTCAGCTTGAAAATGGTCAAATCCTTGGAAATGGAAGCATTGATTCTTTATATTCACATCAATAGATGTTGTTTCAGCTTCAATATGTGTATTCTTTCTAAAACTCCCAAATTTCCTATTAGAAACTCCTATGAGATTCAAAGAACTAACAGAACTTTGGGATAAGCTATAATGTTTGTTTCTTACTTTGACTTGCTTCTCCACCTTATTAGCATGCTTCCACTACTTTGACATTTCCACACTTTTATTCTCTCTCATTTCAATCTTAAAGGGTCATAACTTCGTTTTTGGTGTTCTTAGCTTGAAAATTGTCAAATCCTTGGAAATGAAAGCATTGATTCTTCATATTCACATCAATAGGTGTTGTTTCAGCCTCCATATGTGTCTTCTTTCTACAACACCCAAATTTACTAGTAGAAACTCCTATGAGATTCTAAGAACTAACAGAACCGTGTTATGAACTATAATGTTTTTTTCATACTTTGACTTCTTCTCCCCCTTAATAGCATGCTTCAAATACTTTGAGACTTCAACACTTCTATTCACTCTCATTTCTATCTTCATAGGTCATAACTCTGTTTTTGGGATTCTCAGCTTGAATATGATCAAATCCATGGAAATGAAAGCATTGATTCTTCATATTCACATCAATAGGTGTTGTTTCAGCTTCAATATGTGTATTCTTTCTAAAACTCCCAAATTTACCAATAGAAACTCCTATGAGATTCAAAGAACTAACAGAGTTGTGGGATAAGCTATAATGTTTGTTCCTACTTTGACTTGCTTCTCCACCTTAATAGCACGCTTTAACTTCGTTTTTGGTGTTCTCAGCTTGAAAATGGTCAAATCCTTGGAAATGAAAGCATTGATTCTTCATATTCACATCAATAGGTGTTGTTTCAGACTCCATATGTGTCATCATTCTACAACTCCCAAATTTACCAGTAGAAACTCCTATGAGATTCTAAGAACTAACAGAACTGTTGGATAAGCTATAATGTTTGTTTCTTACTTTGACTTGCTTCTCCACCTTAATAGCATGCTTAAACTACTTTGAGACTTTAACACTTCTATTCACTCTCATTTCTATCTTGATAGGTCATAAGTCTGTTTTTGGGATTCTTAGTTTGAATATGATCAATAGGTGTTGTTTCAGCTTCAATATGTGTATTCTTTCTAAAACTCCCAAATTTACCAATAGAAACTCCTATGAGATTCAAAAAACTAACACAACTGTGGTATAAGATATAATGTTTGTTTCTTACTTTGACTTGCTTCTCCACCTTAATAGCATGCTTCCACTACTTTGACATTTCCACACTTCTATTCACTCTCATTTCTATCTTGAAGGGTCATAACTCCGTTTTTGGTGTTCTCAGCTAGAAAATGGTCAAATCCTTGGAAATGAAAGCATTGATTCTTCATATTCACATCAATAGGTGTTGTTTCAGCTTCCATATGTGTCTTCTTTCTAAAACTCCCAAATTCACCAATAAAAACACTTATGAGATTCAAAGAACTAACAGAATTGTTGGATAAGCTATAATGTTTGTTTCTTACTTTGACTTGCTTCTCCACCTTAATAGCATGCTTCCACTACTTTGACATTTCCACACTTCTATTCACTCTCATTTCAATCTTGAAGGGTCATAACTCTGTTTTTGGTGTTCTCAGCTAGAAAATGGTCAAATCCTTGGAAATGAAAGCATTGATTCTTCATATTTACATCAATAGGTGTTGTTTCAGCTTCCATATGTCTTCTTTCTAAAACTCCCAAATTCACCAATAAAAACTCCTATAAGATTCAAAGAGCTAACAGAACTGTGGGATAAGCTATAATGTTTGTTTCTTACTTTGACTTGCTTCACCACCTTAATAGAATGCTTTAACTACTTTGAGATTTCCACACTTCTATTCACTCACATTTCTATCTTGAAGGGTCATAACTCCGTTTTTGGTGTTCTCAGCTTGAAAATGGTCAAATCCTTGGAAATGGAAGCATTGATTCTTTATATTCACATCAATAGGTGTTGTTTCAGCTTCAATATGTGTATTCTTTCTAAAACTCCCAAATTTCCTAACAGAAACTCCTATGAGATTCAAAGAACTAACAGAACTTTGGGATAACCTATAATGTTTGTTTCTTACTTTGACTTGCTTCTCCACCTTAATAGCATGCTTCCACTACTTTGGCATTTCCACACTTCTATTCACTCTCATTTCAATCTTAAAGGGTCATAACTTCATTTTTGGTGTTCTCAGCTTGAAAATGGTCAAATCCTTGGAAATGAAAGCATTGATTCTTCATATTCACATCAATAGGTGTTGTTTCAGCCTTTATATGTGTCTTCTTTCTACAACTCCCAAATTCAATAATAGAACTTCCTATGAGATTCAAAGAACTAATAGATGTGTGGGATAAACTATAATGTTTGTTTCTTACTTTGACTTCTTCTCCCCCTTAATAGCATGCTTCCACTACTTTGAGACATCAACACTTCTATTCACTCTCATTTCTATCTTGATAGGTCATAACACTGTTTTTGGGATTCTCAGTTTGAATATGATCAATAGGTGTTGTTTCAGCTTCAATATGTGTATTCTTTCTAAAACTCCCAAATTTACCAATAGAAACTCCTAAGAGATTCAAAGAACTAACAGAACTGTGAGATAAGCTATAATGTTTGTTTCTTACTTTGACTTGCTTCTCCACCTTAATAGCATACTTCCACTACTTTGACATTTCCACACTTCTATTCACTCTCATTTCTATCTTGAAGGGTCATAACTCCGTTTTTGGTGTTCTCAGCTAGAAAATGGTCAAATCCTTGGAAATGAAAGCATTGATTCTTCATATTCACATCAATAAGTGTTGTTTCAGCTTCCATATGTGTCTTCTTTCTAAAACTCCCAAATTCACCAATAAAAACTCCTATAAGATTCAAAGAGCTAACATAACTGGGGGATAAGCTATAATGTTTGTTTCTTACTTTGGCTTGCTTCTCCACCTTAATAGCATGCTTTAACTACTTTGAGATTTCCACACTTCTATTCACTCACATTTCTATCTTGAAGGGTCATAACTCCGTTTTTGGTGTTCTCAGCTTGAAAATGGTCAAATCCTTGGAAAAGGAAGCATTGATTCGTTATATTCACATCAATAGGTGTTGTTTCAGCTTCAATATGTGTATTCTTTCTAAAACTCCCAAATTTCCTAATAGAAACTCCTATGAGATTCAAAGAACTAACGGAACTTTGGGATAAGCTATAATGTTTGTTTCTTACTTTGACTTGCTTCTCCACCTTAATAGCATGCTTCCACTACTTTGACATTTCCACACTTCTATTCACTCTCATTTCAATCTTAAAGGGTCATAACTTCGTTTTTGGTGTTCTTAGCTTGAAAATGGTCAAATCCTTGGAAATGAAAGCATTGATTCTTCATATTCACATCAATAGGTGTTGTTTCAGCTTCCATATGTGTCTTCTTTCTAAAACTCCCAAATTCACCAATTAAAACTCTTATGAGATTCAAAGAACTAACAGAACTGTTGGATAAGCTATAATGTTTATTTCTTACTTTGACTTGCTTCTCCACCTTAATAGCATGCTTCCACTACTTTGACATTTCCACACTTCTATTCACTCTCATTTCTATCTTGAAGGGTCATAACTCTGTTTTTGGTGTTCTCACCTAGAAAATGGTCAAATCCTTGGAAATGAAAGCATGTATTCTTCATATTCACATCAATAGGTGTTGTTTCAGCTTCCATATGTGTCTTCTTTCTAAAACTCCCAAATTCACCAATAAAAACTCATATAAGATTCAAAAAACTAACAAAACTGTGGGATAAGCTATAATGTTTGTTTCTTACTTTGACTTGCTTCTCCACCTTAATAGCATGCTTTAACTACTTTGAGATTTCCACACTTCTATTCACTCACATTTCTATCTTGAAGGGTCATAACTCCGTTTTTGGTGTTCTCAGCTTGAAAATGGTCAAATCCTTGGAAATGGAAGCATTGATTCTTTATATTCACATCAATAGGTGTTGTTTCAGCTTCAATATGTGTATTCTTTCTAAAACTCCCAAATTTCCTAACAGAAACTCCTATGAGATTCAAAGAACTAACAGAACTTTGGGATAAGCTATAATGTTTGTTTCTTACTTTGACTTGCTTCTCCACCTTAATAGCATGCGTCCACTACTTTGACATTTCCACACTTTTATTCACTCTCATTTCAATCTTAAAGGGTCATAACTTCGTTTTTGGTGTTCTCAGCTTGAAAATGGTCAAATCTTTGGAAATGAAAGCATTGATTCTTCATATTCACATCAATAGGTGTTGTTTCAGCTTCCATATGTGTCTTCTTTCTAAAACTCCCAAATTTACCAATAGAAACTCCTATGAGATTCTAAGAACTAACAGAACTAACAGAACTGTTGGGATAAGCTATAATGTTTGTTTCTTACTTTGACTTGCTTCTCCACCTTAATAGCATGCTTCCACTACTTTTACGTTTCCACAATTCTATTCACTCTCATTTCAATCTTAAAGGGTCATAACTTCGTTTTTGGTGTTCTCAGCTTGAAAATGGTCAAATCCTTGGAAATGAAAGCTTTGATTCTTCATATTCACATCAATAGGTGTTGTTTCAGCCTCCATATGTGTATTCTTTCTACAACTCCCAAACTTTCCAGTAGAAACTCCTATGAGATTCTAAGAACTAACAGAACTGTGGGATAAACTATAATGTTTTTTTCTTACTTTGACTTCTTCTCCCCCTTAATAGCATGCTTCAACTACTTTGAGACTTCAACACTTCTATTCACTCTCATTTCTATCTTGATAGGTCATAACTCTGTTTTTGGGATTCTCAGCTTGAATATGATCAAATCAATGGAAATGAAAGCATTGATTCTTCATATTCACATCAATAGGTTTTGTTTCAGCTTTAATATGTGTATTCTTTCTAAAACTCCAAAATTTACCAATAGAAACTCCTATGAGATTCAAAGAACTAACAGAACTGTGGGATAAGCTATATTGTTTGTTTCTTACTTTGACTTGCTTCTCCACCTTAATAGCATGCTTTAACTACTTTGAGATTTCCACACTTCTATTCACTCTCATTTTTATCTTGATGGGTCATAACTCCGTTTTTGGTGTTCTCAGCTTCAAAATGGTCAAATCCTTTTAAATGAAAGCATTGATTCTTCATATTCACATCAATAGGTGTTGTTTCAGCCTTTATATGTGTCTTCTTTCTACAACTCCCAAATTCAATAATAGAACCTCCTATGAGATTCTAAGAACTAATAGATGTGTGGGATAAACTATAATGTTTGTTTCTTACTTTGACTTCTTCTCCCCCTTAATAGCATGCTTAAACTACTTTGAGACTTCAACACTTCTATTCACTCTCTTTTCTATCTTGATTGGTCATAACTCTGTTTTTGGGATTCTCAGTTTGAATATGATCAATAGGTGTTGTTTCAGCTTTAATATGTGTATTCTTTCTAAAACTCCCAAATTTACCAATAAAAACTCCTATGAGATTCAAAGAACTAACAGAACTGTGGGATAAGCTATAATGTTTGTTTCTTACTTTGACTTCCTTCTCCACCTTAATAGCATGCTTCCACTACTTTGACATTTCCACACTTCTATTCACTCTCATTTCTATCTTGAAGGGTCATAACTCCGTTTTTGGTGTTCTCAGCTAGAAAATGGTCAAATCCTTGGAAATGAAAGCATTGATTCTTCATATTCACATCAATAGGTGTTGTTTCAGCTTCCATATGTGTCTTCTTTCTAAAACTCCCAAATTCACCTATAAAAACTCCTATAAGATTCAAAGAGCTAACAGAACTGTGGGATAAGCTATAATGTTTGTTTCTTACTTTGACTTGCTTCTCCACCTTAGTAGCATGCTTTAACTACATTGAGATTTCCACACTTCTATTCACTCTCATTTTTATCTTGAACGGTCATAACTCCGTTTTTGGTGTTCTCAGCTTGAAAATGGTCAAATCCTTGGAAATGAAAGCATTGATTCTTCATATTCACATCAATAGGTGTTGTTTCAGCTTCCATATGTGTCTTCTTTCTAAAACTCCCAAATTCACCAATAAAAACTCCTATAAGATTCAAAGAGCTAACAGAGCTGTGGGATAAGCTATAATGTTTGTTTCTTACTTTTACTTGCTTCTCCACCTTAATAGCAAGCTTTAACTACTTTGACATTTCCACACTTCTATTCACTCACATTTCTATCTTGAAGGGTCATAACTCCGTTTTTGGTGTTCTCAGCTTGAAAATGGTCAACTCCTTGGAAATGGAAGCATTGATTCGTTATATTCACATCAATAGGTGTTGTTTCAGCTTCAATATGTGTATTCTTTCTAAAACTCCCAAATTTCCTAATAGAAACTCCTATGAGATTCAAAGAACTAACAGAACTTTGGGATAAGCTATAATGTTTGTTTCTTACTTTGACTTGCTTCTCCACCTTATTAGCATGCTTCCACTACTTTGACATTTCCACACTTCTATTTACTCTCATTTCTATCTTGAAGGGTCATAACTCCGTTTTTGGTGTTCTCAGCTAGAAAATGGTCAAATCCTTGGAAATGAAAGCATTGATTCTTCATATTCACATCATTAGGTGTTGTTTCAGCTTCCATATGTGTCTTCTTTCTAAAACTCCCAAATTCACCTATAAAAACTCCTATAAGATTCAAAGAGCTAACAGAACTATGGGATAAGCTATAATGTTTGTTTCTTACTTTGACTTGCTTCTCCACCTTAATAGCATGCTTCCATTACTTTGACATTTCCACACTTCTATTCACTCTCATTTCTATCTTGAAGGGTCATAACTCTGTTTTTGGTGTTCTCACCTAGAAAATGGTCAAATCCTTGGAAATGAAAGCATGTATTCTTCATATTCACATCAATAGGTGTTGTTTCAGCTTCCATATGTGTCTTCTTTCTAAAACTCCCAAATTCACCAATAAAAACTCATGCTTTAACTACTTTGAGATTTCCACACTTCTATTCACTCACATTTCTATCTTGAAGGGTCATAACTCCGTTTTTGGTGTTCTCAGCTTCAAAATGGTCAAATCCTTTTAAATGAAAGCATTGATTCTTCATATTCACATCAATAGGTGTTGTTTCAGCCTTTATATGTGTCTTCTTTCTACAACTCCCAAATTCAATAATAGAACCTCCTATGAGATTCTAAGAACTAATAGATGTGTGGGATAAACTATAATGTTTGTTTCTTACTTTGACTTCTTCTCCCCCTTAATAGCATGCTTAAACTACTTTGAGACTTCAACACTTCTATTCACTCTCTTTTCTATCTTGATAGGTCATAACTCTGTTTTTGGGATTCTCAGTTTGAATATGATCAGTAGGTGTTGTTTCTGCTTCAATATGTGTATTCTTTCTAAAACTCCCAAATTTACCAATAGAAACTCCTATGAGATTCAAAGAACTAACAGAACTGTGGGGTAAGCTATAATGTTTGTTTCTTACTTTGACTTGCTTCTCCACCTTAATAGCATGCTTAAACTACTTTGAGACTTCAACACTTCTATTCACTCCCATTTCTATCTTGATAGGTCATAAGTCTGTTTTTGGGATTCTTAGTTTGAATATGATCAATAGGTGTTGTTTCAGCTTCAATATGTGTATTCTTTATAAAACTCCCAAATTTACCAATAGAAACTCCTATGAGATTCAAAAAACTAACAGAACTGTGGGATAAGATATAATGTTTGTTTCTTACTTTGACTTGCTTCTCCACCTTAATAGCATGCTTCCACTACTTTGACATTTCGACACTTCTATTCACTCTCATTTCTATCTTGAAGGGTCATATCTCCGTTTTTGGTGTTCTCAGCTTGAAAATGGTCAAATCCTTGGAAATGGAAGCATTGATTCTTTATATTCACATCAATAGGTGTTGTTTCAGCTACAATATGTGTATTCTTTCTAAAACTCCCAAATTTCCTAACAGAAACTCCTATGAGATTCAAAGAACTAACAGAACTTTGGGATAAGCTATAATGTTTGTTTCTTACTTTGACTTGCTTCTCCACCTTAATAGCATGCTTCCACTACTTTGGCATTTCCACACTTCTATTCACTCTCATTTCAATCTTAAAGGGTCATAACTTCATTTTTGGTGTTCTCAGCTTGAAAATGGTCAAATCCTTGGAAATGAAAGCATTGATTCTTCATATTCACATCAATAGTTGTTGTTTCAGCCTTTATATGTGTCTTCTTTCTACAACTCCCAAATTCAATAATAGAACCTCCTATGAGATTCAAAGAACTAATAGATGTGTGGGATAAACTATAATGTTTGTTTCTTACTTTGACTTCTTCTCCCCCTTAATAGCATGCTTTCATTACTTTGAGACATCAACACTTCTATTCACTCTCATTTCTATCTTGATAGGTCATAACTCTGTTTTTGGGATTCTCAGTTTGAATATGATCAATAGGTGTTGTTTCAGCTTCAATATGTGTATTCTTTCTAAAACTCCCAAATTTACCAATAGAAACTCCTATGAGATTCAAAGAACTAACAGAACTGTGGGATTAGCTATAATGTTTGTTTCTTACTTTGACTTCCTTCTCCACCTAAATAGCATGCTTCCACTACTTTGACATTTCCACACTTCTATTCACTCTCATTTCTATCTTGAAGGGTCATAACTCCATTTTTGGTGTTCTCAGCTAGAAAATGGTCAAATCCTTGGAAATGAAAGCATTGATTCTTCATATTCACATCAATAAGTGTTGTTTCAGCTTCCATATGTGTCTTCTTTCTAAAACTCCCAAATTCACCAATAAAAACTCCTATAAGATTCAAAGAGCTAACAGAACTGTGGGATAAGCTATAATGTTTGTTTCTTACTTTGACTTGCTTCTCCACCTTAATAACATGCTTTAACTACATTGAGATTTCCACACTTCTATTCACTCTCATTTTTATCTTGAACGGTCATAACTCCGTTTTTGGTGTTCTCAGCTTGAAAATGGTCAACTCCTTGGAAATGAAAGCATTGAGTCTTCATATTCACATCAATAGGTGTTGTTTAAGCTTCCATATGTGTCTTCTTTATAAAACTCCCAAATTCACCAATAAAAACTCCTATAAGATTCAAAGAGCTAACAGAGCTATGGGATAAGCTATAATGTTTGTTTCTTTCTTTGGCTTGCTTCTCCACCTTAATAGCATGCTTTAACTACTTTGAGATTTCCACACTTCTATTCACTCACATTTCTATCTTGAAGGGTCATAACTCCGTTTTTGGTGTTCTCAGCTTGAAAATGGTCAAATCCTTGGAAATGGAAGCATTGATTCTTTATATTCACATCAATAGGTGTTGTTTCAGCTTCAATATGTGTATTCTTTCTAAAACTCCCAAATTTCCTAACAGAAACTCCAATGAGATTCAAAGAACTAACAGAACTTTGGGATAAGCTATAATGTTTGTTTCTTACTTTGACTTGCTTCTCCACCTTAATAGCATACTTCCACTACTTTGACATTTCCACACTTTTATTCACTCTCATTTCAATCTTAAAGGGTCATAACTTCGTTTTTGGTGTTCTCAGCTTGAAAATGGTCAAATCTTTGGAAATGAAAGCATTGATTCTTCATATTCACATCAATAGGTGTTGTTTCAGCTTCCATATGTGTCTTCTTTCTAAAACTCCCAAATTCACCAATAAAAACTCTTATGAGATTCAAAGAACTAACAGAACTGTTGGATAAGCTATAATGTTTGTTTCTTACTTTGACTTGCTTCTCCACCTTAATAGCATGCTACCACTACTTTTACATTTCCACCCTTCTATTTACTCTCATTTCAATCTTAAAGGGTCATAACTTCGTTTTTGGTGTTCTCAGCTTGAAAATGGTCAAATCCTTGGAAATGAAAGCTATGATTCTTCATATTCACATCAATAGGTGTTGTTTCAGCCTCCATATGTGTATTCTTTCTACAACTCCCAAACTTACCAGTAGAAACTCCTATGAGATTCTAAGAACTAACAGAACTGTGGGATAAACTATAATGTTTTTTTCTTACTTTGACTTCTTCTCCCCCTTAATAGCATGCTTCAACTACTTTAAGACTTCAACACTTCTATTCTCTCTCATTTCTATCTTGATAGGTCATAAATCTGTTTTTGGGATTCTCTGCTTGAATATGATCAAATCAATGGAAATGAAAGCATTGATTCTTCATATTCACATCAATAGGTTTTGTTTCAGCTTTAATATGTGTATTCTTTCTAAAACTCCAAAATTTACCAATAGAAACTCCTATGAGATTCAAAGAACTAACAGAACTGTGGGATAAGCTATATTGTTTGTTTCTTACTTTGACTTGCTTCTCCACCTTAATAGCATGCTTTAACTACTTTGAGATTTCCACACTTCTATTCACTCTCATTTTTATCTTCAATGGTCATAACTCCGTTTTTGGTGTTCTCAGCTTCAAAATGGTCAAATCCTTTTAAATGAAAGCATTGATTCTTCATATTCACATCAATAGGTGTTGTTTCAGCCTTTATATGTGTCTTCTTTCTACAACTCCCAAATTCAATAATAGAACCTCCTATGAGATTCTAAGAACTAATAGATGTGTGGGATAAACTATAATGTTTGTTTCTTACTTTGACTTCTTCTCCCCCTTAATAGCATGCTTAAACTACTTTGAGACTTCAACACTTCTATTCACTCTCTTTTCTATCTTGATAGGTCATAACTCTGTTTTTGGGATTCTCAGTTTGAATATGATCAGTAGGTGTTGTTTCTGCTTCAATATGTGTATTCTTTCTAAAACTCCCAAATTTACCAATAGAAACTCCTATGAGATTCAAAGAACTAACAGAACTGTGGGATAAGCTATAATGTTTGTTTCTTACTTTGACTTGCTTCTCCACCTTAATAGCATGCTTAAACTACTTTGACATTTCCACACTTCTATTCACTCTCATTTCAATCTTAAAGGGTCATAACTTCGTTTTTGGTGTTCTCAGCTTGAAAATGGTCAAATCCTTGGAAATGAAAGCATTGATTCTTCATATTCACATCAATAGGTGTTGTTTAACCTTCCATATGTGTCTTCTTTATAAAACTCACAAATTCACCAATAAAAACTCCTATAAGATTCAAAGAGCTAACAGAGCTGTGGGATAAGCTATAATGTTTGTTTCTTACTTTGACTTGCTTCTCCACCTTAATAGCATGCTTTAACTACTTTGAGATTTCCACAGTTCTATTCACTCACATTTCTATCTTGAAAGGTCATAACTCCGTTTTTGGTGTTCTCAGCTTGAAAATGGTCAAATCCTTGGAAATGGAAGCATTGATTTGTTATATTCACATCAATAGGTGTTGTTTCAGCTTCAATATGTGTATTCTTTCTAGAACTCCCAAATTTCCTAATAGAAACTCCTATGAGATTCAAAGAACTAACGGAACTTTGGGATAAGCTATAATGTTTGTTTCTTACTTTGACTTGCTTCTCCACCTTAATAGCATGCTTCCACTACTTTGACATTTCCACACTTCTATTCACTCTCATTTCAATCTTAAAGGGTCATAACTTCGTTTTTGGTGTTCTCAGCTTGAAAATGGTCAAATCCTTGGAAATGAAAGCATTGATCCTTCATACTCACATCAATACGTGGTGTTTCACCCGCCAGACGTGTCTGCTTTCTAAAACTCCCAAATTCACCAATAAAAACTCTTATGAGATTCAAAGAACTAAAAGAACTGTTGGATAAGCTATAATGTTTGTTTCTTACTTTGACTTGCTTCTCCACCTTAATAGCATGCTTCCACTACTTTGACATTTCCACACTTCTATTCACTCTCATTTCTATCTTGAAGGGTCATAACTCTGTTTTTGGTGTTCTCAGCTAGAAAATGGTCAAATCCTTGGAAATGAAAGCATGTATTCTTCATATTCACATCAATAGGTGTTGTTTCAGCTTCCATATGTGTCTTCTTTCTAAAACTCCCAAATTCACCAATAAAAATTCCTATAAGATTCAAAGAGCTAACAGAACTGTGGAATAAGCTATAATGTTTGTTTCTTACTTTGACTTGCTTCTCCACCTTAATAGCATGCTTTAACTACTTTGAGATTTCCACACTTCTATTCACTCACATTTCTATCTTGAAGGGTCATAACTCCGTTTTTGGTGTTCTCAGCTTGAAAATGGTCAAATCCTTGGAAATGGAAGCATTGATTCTTTATATTCACATCAATAGGTGTTGTTTCAGCTTCAATATGTGTATTCTTTCTAAAACTCCCAAATTTCCTAACAGAAACTCCTATGAGATTCAAAGAACTAACAGAACTTTGGGATAAGCTATAATATTTGTTTCTTACTTTGACTTGCTTCTCCACCTTAATAGCATGCTTCCACTACTTTGACATTTCCACACTTTTATTCACTCTCATTTCAATCTTAAAGGGTCATAACTTCGTTTTTGGTGTTCTCAGCTTGAAAATGGTCAAATCTTTGGAAATGAAAGCATTGATTCTTCATATTCACATCAATAGGTGTTGTTTCAGCTTCCATATGTGTCTTCTTTCTAAAACTCCCAAATTCACCAATAAAAACTCTTATGAGATTCAAAGAACTAACAGAACTGTAGGATAAGCTATAATGTTTGTTTCTTACTTTGACTTGCTTCTCCACCTTAATAGCATGCTTCCACTACTTTTACATTTCAACACTTCTATTCACTCTCATTTCAATCTTAAAGGGTCATAACTTCGTTTTTGGTGTTCTCAGCTTGAAAATGGTCAAATCCTTGGAAATGAAAGCTATGATTCTTCATATTCACATCAATAGGTGTTGTTTCAGCCTCCATATGTGTATTCTTTCTACAACTCCCAAACTTACCAGTAGAAACTCCTATGAGATTCTAAGAACTAACAGAACTGTGGGATAAACTATAATGTTTTTTTCTTACTTTGACTTCTTCTCCCCCTTAATAGCATGCTTCAACTACTTTGAGACTTCAACACTTCTATTCACTCTCATTTCTATCTTGATAGGTCATAACTCTGTTTTTGGGATTCTCAGCTTGAATATGATCAAATCAATGGAAATGAAAGCATTGATTCTTCATATTCACATCAATAGGTTTTGTTTCAGCTTTAATATGTGTATTCTTTCTAAAACTCCAAAATTTACCAATAGAAACTCCTATGAGATTCAAAGAACTAACAGAACTGTGGGATAAGCTATATTGTTTGTTTCTTACTTTGACTTGCTTCTCCACCTTAATAGCATGCTTTAACTACTTTGAGATTTCCACACTTCTATTCACTCTCTTTTCTATCTTGATAGGTCATAACTCTGTTTTTGGGATTCTCAGTTTGAATATGATCAATAGGTGTTGTTTCAGCTTCAATATGTGTATTCTTTCTAAAACTCCCAAATTTACCAATAGAAACTCCTATGAGATTCAAAGAACTAACAGAACTGTGGGATAAGCTATAATGTTTGTTTCTTACTTTGACTTCCTTCTCCGCCTTAATAGCATGCTTCCACTACTTTGACATTTCCACACTTCTATTCACTCTCATTTCAATCTTGAAGGGTCATAACTTCGTTTTTGGTGTTCTCAGCTTTAAAATGGTCAAATCCTTGGAAATGAAAGCATTGATTCTTCATATTCACATCAATAGGTGTTGTTTCAGCTTCCATATGTATCTTCTTTCTAAAACTCCCAAATTCACCTATAAAAACTCCTATAAGATTCAAAGAGCTAACAGAACTGTGGGATAAGCTATAATGTTTGTTTCTTACTTTGACTTGCTTCTCCACCTTAGTAGCATGCTTTAACTACATTGAGATTTCCACACTTCTATTCACTCTCATTTTTATCTTGAACGGTCATAACTCCGTTTTTGATGATCTCAGCTTGAAAATGGTCAAATCCTTGGAAATGAAAGCATTGATTCTTCATATTCACATCAATAGGTGTTGTTTCAGGTTCCATATGTGTCTTCTTTCTAAAACTCCCAAATTCACCAATAAAAACTCCTATAAGATTCAAAGAGCTAACAGAACTGTGGGATAAGCTATAATGTTTGTTTCTTACTTTGACTTGCTTCTCCACCTTAATAGCATGCTTTAACTACTTTGAGATTTCCACACTTCTATTCACTCACATTTATATCTTGAAGGGTCATAACTCCGTTTTTGGTGTTCTCTGCTTGAAAATGCTCAAATCCTTGGAAATGGAAGCATTGATTCTTTATATTCACATCAATAGGTGTTGTTTCAGCTTCAATATATGTATTCTTTCTAAAACTCCCAAATTTCCTAACAGAAACTCCTATGAGATTCAAAGAACTAACAGAACTTTGGGATAAGCTATAATGTTTGTTTCTTACTTTGACTTGCTTCTCCACCTTAATAGCATGCTTCCACTACTTTGGCATTTCCACACTTCTATTCACTCTCATTTCAATCTTAAAGGGTCATAACTTCGTTTTTGGTGTTCTCAGCTTGAAAATGGTCAAATCCTTGGAAATGAAAGCATTGATTCTTCATATTCACATCAATAGGTGTTGTTTCAGCTTCCATATGTGTCTTCTTTCTAAAACTCCCAAATTCACCAATAAAAACTCTTATGAGATTCAAAGAACTAACAGAACTGTTGGATAAGCTATAATGTTTGTTTCTTACTTTGACTTGCTTCTCCACCTTAATAGCATGCTTCCACTACTTTTACATTTCCACACTTCTATTCACTCTCATTTCAATCTTAAAGGGTCATAACTTCGTTTTTGGTGTTCTCAGCTTGAAAATGGTCAAATCCTTGGAAATGAAAGCTATGATTCTTCATATTCACATCAATAGGTGTTGTTTCAGCCTCCATATGTGTATTCTTTCTACAACTCCCAAACTTACCAGTAGAAACTCCTATGAGATTCTAAGAACTAACAGAACTGTGGGATAAACTATAATGTTTTTTTCTTACTTTGACTTCTTCTACGCCGTAATAGCATGCTTCAACTACTTTGAGACTTCAACACTTCTATTCACTCTCATTTCTATCTTGATAGGTCATAACTCTGTTTTTGGGATTCTCAGCTTGAATATGATCAAATCAATGGAAATGAAAGCATTGATTCTTCATATTCACATCAATAGGTTTTGTTTCAGCTTTAATATGTGTATTCTTTCTAAAACTCCAAAATTTACCAATAGAAACTCCTATGAGATTCAAAGAACTAACAGAACTGTGGGATAAGCTATATTGTTTGTTTCTTACTTTGACTTGCTTCTCCACCTTAATAGCATGCTTTAACTACTTTGAGATTTCCACACTTCTATTCACTCTCATTTTTATCTTGAAGGGTCATAACTCCGTTTTTGGTGTTCTCAGCTTCAAAATGGTCAAATCCTTTTAAATGAAAGCATTGATTCTTCATATTCACATCAATAGGTGTTGTTTCAGCCTTTATATGTGTCTTCTTTCTACAACTCCCAAATTCAATAATAGAACCTCCTATGAGATTCTAAGAACTAATAGATGTGTGGGATAAACTATAATGTTTGTTTCTTACTTTGACTTCTTCTCCCCCTTAATAGCATGCTTAAACTACTTTGAGACTTCAACACTTCTATTCACTCTCTTTTCTATCTTGATAGGTCATAACTCTGTTTTTGGGATTCTCAGTTTGAATATGATCAATAGGTGTTGTTTCAGCTTCAATATGTGTATTCTTTCTAAAACTCCCAAATTTACCAATAGAAACTCCTATGAGATTCAAAGAACTAACAGAACTGTGGGATAAGCTATAATGTTTGTTTCTTACTTTGACTTCCTTCTCCACCTTAATAGCATGCTTCCACTACTTTGACATTTCCACACTTCTATTCACTCTCATTTCAATCTTGAAGGGTCATAACTTCGTTTTTGGTGTTCTCAGCTTGAAAATGGTCAAATCCTTGGAAATGAAAGCATTGATTCTTCATATTCACATCAATAGGTGTTGTTTCAGCTTCCATATGTATCTTCTTTCTAAAACTCCCAAATTCACCTATAAAAACTCCTATAAGATTCAAAGAGCTAACAGAACTGTGGGATAAGCTATAATGTTTGTTTCTTACTTTGACTTGCTTCTCCACCTTAGTAGCATGCTTTAACTACATTGAGATTTCCACACTTCTATTCACTCTCATTTTTATCTTGAACGGTCATAACTCCGTTTTTGGTGATCTCAGCTTGAAAATGGTCAAATCCTTGGAAATGAAAGCATTGATTCTTCATATTCACATCAATAGGTGTTGTTTCAGGTTCCATATGTGTCTTCTTTCTAAAACTCCCAAATTCACCAATAAAAACTCCTATAAGATTCAAAGAGCTAACAGAACTGTGGGATAAGCTATAATGTTTGTTTCTTACTTTGACTTGCTTCTCCACCTTAATAGCATGCTTTAACTACTTTGAGATTTCCACACTTCTATTCACTCACATTTCTATCTTGAAGGGTCATAACTCCGTTTTTGGTGTTCTCAGCTTGAAAATGCTCAAATCCTTGGAAATGGAAGCATTGATTCTTTATATTCACATCAATAGGTGTTGTTTCAGCTTCAATATGTGTATTCTTTCTAAAACTCCCAAATTTCCTAACAGAAACTCCTATGAGATTCAAAGAACTAACAGAACTTTGGGATAAGCTATAATGTTTGTTTCTTACTTTGACTTGCTTCTCCACCTTAATAGCATGCTTCCACTACTTTGGCATTTCCACACTCCTATTCACTCTCATTTCAATCTTAAAGGGTCATAACTTCGTTTTTGGTGTTCTCAGCTTGAAAATGGTCAAATCCTTGGAAATGAAAGCATTGATTCTTCATATTCACATCAATAGCTGTTGTTTCAGCCTCCATATGTGTCTTCTTTCTACAACTCCCAAATTCACCAATAAAAACTCCTAGAAGATTCAAAGAGCTAACAGAACTATGGGATAAGCTATAATGTTTGTTTCTTACTTTGACTTGCTTCTCCACCTTAATAGCATGCTTTAACTACTTTGAGATTTCCACACTTCTATTCACTCACATTTCTATCTTGAAGGGTCATAACTCCATTTTTGGTGTTCTCAGCTTCAAAATGGTCAAATCCTTTTAAATGAAAGCATTGATTCTTCATATTCACATCAATAGGTGTTGTTTCAGCCTTTATATGTGTCTTCTTTCTACAACTCCCAAATTCAATAATAGAACCTCCTATGAGATTCTAAGAACTAATAGATGTGTGGGATAAACAATAATGTTTGTTTCTTACTTTGACTTCTTCTCCCCCTTAATAGCATGCTTAAACTACTTTGAGACTTCAACACTTCTATTCACTCTCTTTTCTATCTTGATAGGTCATAACTCTGTTTTTGGGATTCTCAGTTTGAATATGATCAATAGGTGTTGTTTCTGCTTCAATATGTGTATTCTTTCTAAAACTCCCAAATTTACCAATAGAAACTCCTATGAGATTCAAAGAACTAACAGAACTGTGGGATAAGCTATAATGTTTGTTTATTACTTTGACATGCTTCTCCACCTTAATAGCATGCTTTAACTACATTGAGATTTCCACACTTCTATTCACTCTCATTTTTATCTTGAACGGTCATAACTCCGTTTTTGGTGTTCTCAGCTTGAAAATGGTCAAATCCTTGGAAATGAAAGCATTGATTCTTCATATTCACATCAATAGGTGTTGTTTCAGCTTCCATATGTCTCTTCTTTATAAAACTCCCAAATTCACCAATAAAAACTCCTATAAGATTCAAAGAGCTAACAGAGCTGTGGGATAAGCTATAATGTTTGTTTCTTACTTTTACTTGCTTCTCCACCTTAATAGCATGCTTTAACTACTTTGACATTTTCACACTTCTATTCACTCACATTTCTATCTTGAAGGGTCATAACTCCGTTTTTGGTGTTCTCAGCTTGAAAATGGTCAAATCCTTGGAAATGGAAGCATTGATTCTTTATATTCACATCAATAGATGTTGTTTCAGCTTCAATATGTGTATTCTTTCTAAAACTCCCAAATTTCCTAATAGAAACTCCTATGAGATTCAAAGAACTAACAGAACTTTGGGATAAGCTATAATGTTTGTTTCTTACTTTGACTTGCTTCTCCACCTTATTAGCATGCTTCCACTACTTTGACATTTCCACACTTTTATTCACTCTCATTTCAATCTTAAAGGGTCATAACTTTGTTTTTGGTGTTCTCAGCTTGAAAATTGTCAAATCCTTGGAAATGAAAGCATGGATTCTTCATATTCACATCAATAGGTGTTGTTTCAGCCTCCATATGTGTCTTCTTTCTACAACACCCAAATTTACCAGTAGAAACTCCTATGAGATTCTAAGAACTAACAGAACTGTGTTATAAACTATAATGTTTTTTTCATACTTTGACTTCTTCTCCCCCTTAATAGCATGCTTCAAATACTTTGAGACTTCAACACTTCTATTCACTCTCATTTCTATCTTGATAGGTCATAACTCTGTTTTTGGGATTCTCAGCTTGAATATGATCAAATCCATGGAAATGAAAGCATTGATTCTTCATATTCACATCAATAGGTGTTGTTTCAGACTCCATATGTGTCATCTTTCTACAACTCCCAAATTTACCAATAGAAACTCCTATGAGATTCTAAGAACTAACAGAAGTGTTGGATAAGCTATAATGTTTGTTTCTTACTTTGACTTGCTTCTCCACCTTAATAGCATGCTTAAACTACTTTGAGACTTCAACACTTCTATTCACTCTCATTTCTATCTTGATAGGTCATAAGTCTGTTTTTGGGATTCTTAGTTTGAATATGATCAATAGGTGTTGTTTCAGCTTCAATATGTGTATTCTTTCTAAAACTCCCAAATTTACCAATAGAAACTCCTATGAGATTCAAAAAACTAACACAACTGTGGGATAAGATATAATGTTTGTTTCTTACTTTGACTTGCTTCTCCACCTTAATAGCATGCTTCCACTACTTTGACATTTCCACACTTCTATTTACTCTCATTTCTATCTTGAAGGGTCATAACTCCGTTTTTGGTGTTCTCAGCTAGAAAATGGTCAAATCCTTGGAAATGAAAGCATTGATTCTTCATATTCACATCAATAGGTGTTGTTTCAGCTTCCATATGTGTCTTCTTTCTAAAACTCCCAAATTCACCAATAAAAACTCTTATGAGATTCAAAGAACTAACAGAATTGTTGGATAAGCTATAATGTTTGTTTCTTACTTTGACTTGCTTCTCCACCTTAATAGCATGCTTCCACTACTTTGACATTTCCACACTTCTATTCACTCTCATTTCTATCTTGAAGGGTCATAACTCTGTTTTTGGTGTTCTCAGCTACAAAATGGTCAAATCCTTGGAAATGAAAGCATTGATTCTTCATATTTACATCAATAGGTGTTGTTTCAGCTTCCATGTGTCTTCTTTCTAAAACTCCCAAATTCACCAATAAAAACTCCTATAAGATTCAAAGAGCTAACAGAACTGTGGGATAAGCTATAATGTTTGTTTCTTACTTTGACTTACTTCACAACCTTAATAGCATGCTTTAACTACTTTGAGATTTCCACACTTCTATTCACTCACATTTCTATCTTGAAGGGTCATAACTCCGTTTTTGGTGTTCTCAGCTTGAAAATGGTCAAATCCTTGGAAATGGAAGCATTGATTATTTATATTCACATCAATAGGTGTTGTTTCAGCTTCAATATGTGTATTCTTTCTAAAACTCCCAAATTTCCTAACAGAAACTCCTATGAGATTCAAAGAACTAACAGAACTTTGGGATAAGCTATAATGTTTGTTTCTTACTTTGACTTGCTTCTCCACCTTAATAGCATGCTTCCACTACTTTGCCATTTCCACACTTCTATTCACTCTCATTTCAATCTTAAAGGGTCATAACTTCATTTTTGGTGTTCTCAGCTTGAAAATGGTCAAATCCTTGGAAATGAAAGCATTGATTCTTCATATTCACATCAATAGGTGTTGTTTCAGCCTTTATATGTGTCTTCTTTCTACAACTCCCAAATTCAATAATAGAACCTCCTATGAGATTCAAAGAACTAATAGATTTGTGGGATAAACTATAATGTTTGTTTCTTACTTTGACTTCTTCTCCCCCTTAATAGCATGCTTCCACTACTTTGAGACATCAACACTTCTATTCACTCTCATTTCTATCTTGATAGGTCATAACTCTGTTTTTGGGATTCTCAGTTTGAAGATGATCAATAGGTGTTGTTTCAGCTTCAATATGTGTATTCTTTCTAAAACTCCCAAATTTACCAATAGAATCTCCTATGAGATTCAAAGAACTAACATAACTGTGGGATAAGCTATAATGTTTGTTTCTTACTTTGAGTTGCTTCTCCACCTTAATAGCATGCTTCCACTACTTTGACATTTCCACACTTCTATTCACTCTCATTTCTATCTTGAAGGGTCATAACTCCGTTTTTGGTGTTCTCAGCTAGAAAATGGTCAAATCCTTGGAAATGAAAGCATTGATTCTTCATATTCACATCAATAAGTGTTGTTTCAGCTTCCATATGTGTCTTCTTTCTAAAACTCCCAAATTCACCAATAAAAACTCCTATAAGATTCAAAGAGCTAACAGAACTGTGGGATAAGCTATAATGTTTGTTTCTTACTTTGACTTGCTTCTCCACCTTAATAACATGCTTTAACTACATTGAGATTTCCACACTTCTATTCACTCTCATTTTTATCTTGAACGGTCATAACTCCGTTTTTGGTGTTCTCAGCTTGAAAATGGTCAAATCCTTGGAAATGAAAGCATTGATTCTTCATATTCACATCAATAGGTGTTGTTTCAGCTTCCATATGTGTCTTCTTTATAAAACTCCCAAATTCACCAATAAAAACTCCTATAAGATTCAAAGAGCTAACAGAGCTGTGGGATAAGCTATAATGTTTGTTTCTTACTTTGACTTGCTTCTCCACCTTAATAGCATGCTTTAACTACTTTGAGATTTCCACACTTCTATTCACTCACATTTCTATCTTGAAGGGTCATAACTCCGTTTTTGGTGTTCTCAGCTTGAAAATGGTCAAATCCTTGGAAATGGAAGCATTGATTCTTTATATTCACATCAATAGATGTTGTTTCAGCTTCAACATGTGTATTCTTTCTAAAACTCCCAAATTTCCTAATAGAAACTCCTATGAAATTCAAAGAACTAACAGAACTGTTGGATAAGCTATAATGTTTGTTTCTTACTTTGACTTGCTTCTCCACCTTAATAGCATGCTTCCACTACTTTGACATTTCCACACTTCTATTCACTCTCATTTCTATCTTGAAGGGTCATAACTCTGTTTTTGGTGTTCTCAGCTAGAAAATGGTCAAATCCTTGGAAATGAAAGCATTGATTCTTCATATTCACATCAATAGGTGTTGTTTCAGCTTCCATATGTGTCTTCTTTCTAAAACTCCCAAATTCACCAATAAAAACTCCTATAAGATTCAAAGAGCTAACAGAACTGTGGGATAAGCTATAATGTTTGTTTCTTACTTTGACTTGCTTCTCCAACTTAATAGCATGCTTTAACTACTTTGAGATTTCCACACTTCTATTCACTCACATTTCTATCTTGAAGGGTCATAACTCCGTTTTTGGTGTTCTCAGCTTGAAAATGGTCAAATCCTTGGAAATGGAAGCATTGATTCTTTATATTCACATCAATAGGTGTTGTTTCAGCTTCAATATGTGTATTCTTTCTAAAACTCCCAAATTTCCTAACAGAAACTCCTATGAGATTCAAAGAACTAACAGAACTTTGGGATAAGCTATAATGTTTGTTTCTTACTTTGACTTGCTTCTCCACCTTAATAGCATGCTTCCACTACTTTGACATTTCCACACTTCTATTCACTCTCATTTCAATCTTAAAGGGTCATAACTTCGTTTTTGGTGTTCTCAGCTTGAAAATGGTCAAATCCTTGGAAATGAAAGCATTGATTCTTCATATTCACATCAATAGGTGTTGTTTCAACTTCCATATGTGTCTTTTTTATAAAACTCCCAAATTCACCAATAAAAACTCCTATAAGATTCAAAGAGCTAACAGAGCTGTGGGATAAGCTATAATGTTTGTTTCTTACTTTGACTTGCTTCTCCACCTTAATAGCATGCTTTAACTACTTTGAGATTTCCACAGTTCTATTCACTCACATTTCTATCTTGAAGGGTCATAACTCCGTTTTTGGTGTTCTCAGCTTGAAAATGGTCAAATCCTTGGAAATGGAAGCATTGATTCGTTATATTCACATCAATAGGTGTTGTTTCAGCTTCAATATGTGTATTCTTTCTAAAACTCCCAAATTTCCTAATAGAAACTCCTATGAGATTCAAAGAACTAACGGAACTTTGGGATAAGCTATAATGTTTGTTTCTTACTTTGACTTGCTTCTCCACCTTAATAGCATGCTTCCACTACTTTGACATTTCCACACTTCTATTCACTCTCATTTCAATCTTAAAGGGTCATAACTTCGTTTTTGGTGTTCTCAGCTTGAAAATGGTCAAATCCTTGGAAATGAAAGCATTGATTCTTCATATTCACATCAATAGGTGTTGTTTCAGCTTCCATATGTGTCTTCTTTCTAAAACTCCCAAATTCACCAATAAAAACTCTTATGAGATTCAAAGAACTAACAGAACTGTTGGATAAGCTATAATGTTTGTTTCTTACATTGACTTGCTTCTCCACCTTAATAGCATGCTTCCACTACTTTGACATTTCCACACTTCTATTCACTCTCATTTCTATCTTAAAGGGTCATAACTTCATTTTTGGTGTTCTCAGCTTGAAAATGGTCAAATCCTTGGAAATGAAAGCAATGATTCTTCATATTCACATCAATAGGTGTTGTTTCAGCCTCCATATGTGTATTCTTTCTACAACTCCCAAACTTACCAGTAGAAACTCCTATGAGATTCTAAGAACTAACAGAACTGTGGGATAAACTATAATGTTTTTTTCCCCCTTGATAGCATGCTTCAACTACTTTGAGACTTCAACACTTCTATTCACTCTCATTTCTATCTTGATAGGTCATAACTCTGTTTTTGGGATTCTCAGCTTGAATATGATCAAATGAATGGAAATGAAAGCATTGATTCTTCATATTCACATCAATAGGTTTTGTTTCAGCTTTAATATGTGTATTCTTTCTAAAACTCCAAAATTTACCAATAGAAACTCCTATGAGATTCAAAGAACTAACAGAACTGTGGGATAAGCTATATTGTTTGTTTCTTACTTTGACTTGCTTCTCCACCTTAATAGCATGCTTTAACTACTTTGAGATTTCCACACTTCTATTCACTCTCATTTTTATCTTGACATGTCATAACTCCGCTTTTTGGTGTTCTCACTTTAAAATGGTCAAATCCTTTTAAATGAAAGCATTGATTCTTCATATTCACATCAATAGGTGTTGTTTCAGCCTTTATATGTGTCTTCTTTCTACAACTCCCAAATTCAATAATAGAACCTCCTATGAGATTCTAAAAACTAATAGATGTGTGGGATAAACTATAATGTTTGTTTCTTACTTTGACTTCTTCTCCCCCTTAATAGCATGCTTAAACTACTTTGAGACTTCAACACTTCTATTCACTCTCTTTTCTATCTTGATAGGTCATAACTCTGTTTTTGGGATTCTCAGTTTGAATATGATCAATAGGTGTTGTTTCAGCTTCAATATGTGTATTCTTTCTAAAACTCCCAAATTTACCAATAGAAACTCCTATGAGATTCAAAGAACTAACAGAACTGTGGGATAAGCTATAATGTTTGTTTCTTACTTTGACTTCCTTCTCCAATTTAATAGCATGCTTCCACTACTTTGACATTTCCACACTTCTATTCACTCTCATTTCTATCTTGAAGGGTCATAACTCTGTTTTTGGTGTTCTCAGCTAGAAAATGGTCAAATCCTTGGAAATGAAAGCATTGATTCTTTATATTCACATCAATAGATGTTGTTTCAGCTTCAACATGTGTATTCTTTCTAAAACTCCCAAATTTCCTAATAGAAACTCCTATGAAATTCAAAGAACTAACAGAACTGTTGGATAAGCTATAATGTTTGTTTCTTACTTTGACTTGCTTCTCCACCTTAATAGCATGCTTCCACTACTTTGACATTTCCACACTTCTATTCACTCTCATTTCTATCTTGAAGGGTCATAACTCTGTTTTTGGTGTTCTCAGCTAGAAAATGGTCAAATCCTTGGAAATGAAAGCATTGATTCTTCATATTCACATCAATAGGTGTTGTTTCAGCTTCCATATGTGTCTTCTTTCTAAAACTCCCAAATTCACCAATAAAAACTCCTATAAGATTCAAAGAGCTAACAGAACTGTGGGATAAGCTATAATGTTTGTTTCTTACTTTGACTTGCTTCTCCAGCTTAATAGCATGCTTTAACTACTTTGAGATTTCCACACCTCTATTCACTCACATTTCTATCTTGAAGGGTCATAACTCCGTTTTTGGTATTCTCAGCTTGAAAATGGTCAAATCCTTGGAAATGGAAGCATTGATTTTTTATATTCACATCAATAGGTGTTGTTTCAGCTTCAATATGTGTATTCTTTCTAAAACTCCCAAATTTCCTAACAGAAACTCCTATGAGATTCAAAGAACTAACAGAACTTTGGGATAAGCTATAATGTTTGTTTCTTACTTTGACTTGCTTCTCCACCTTAATAGCATGCTTCCACTACTTTGACATTTCCACACTTCTATTCACTCTCATTTCTATCTTGAAGGGTCATAACTCTGTTTTTGGTGTTCTCAGCTAGAAAATGGTCAAATCCTTGGAAATGAAAGCATTGATTCTTCATATTCACATCAATAGGTGTTGTTTCAGCTTCCATATGTGTCTTCTTTCTAAAACTCCCAAATTCACTAATAAAAACTCCTATAAGATTCAAAGATCTAACAGAACTGTGGGATAAGCTATAATGTTTGTTTCTTACTTTGACTTGCTTCTCCAGCTTAATAGCATGCTTTAACTACTTTGAGATTTCCACACTTCTATTCACTCACATTTCTATCTTGAAGGGTCATAACTCCGTTTTTGGTGTTCTCAGCTTGAAAATGGTCAAATCCTTGGAAATGGAAGCATTGATTCTTTATATTCACATCAATAGGTGTTGTTTCAGCTTCAATATGTGTATTCTTTCTAAAACTCCCAAATTTCCTAACAGAAACTCCTATGAGATTCAAAGAACTAACAGAACTTTGGGATAAGCTATAATGTTTGTTTCTTACTTTGACTTGCTTCTCCACCTTAATAGCATGCTTCCACTACTTTGACATTTCCACACTTCTATTCACTCTCATTTCAATCTTGAAGGGTCATAACTTCGTTTTTGGTGTTCTCAGCTTGAAAATGGTCAAATCCTTGGAAATGAAAGCATTGATTCTGCATATTCACATCAATAGGTGTTGTTTCAGCCTCCATATGTGTCTTCTTTCTACAACTCCCAAATTCACCAATAAAAACTCCTATAAGATTCAAAGAGCTAACAGAACTATGGGATAAGCTATAATGTTTGTTTCTTACTTTGACTTGCTTCTCCAGCTTAATAGCATGCTTTAACTACTTTGAGATTTCCACACTTCTATTCACTCACATTTCTATCTTGAAGGGTCATAACTCCGTTTTTGGTGTTCTCAGCTTGAAAATAGTCAAATCCTTGGAAATGGAAGCATTGATTCTTTATATTCACATCAATAGGTGTTGTTTCAGCTTCAATATGTGTATTCTTTCTAAAACTCCCAAATTTCCTAACAGAAACTCCTATGAGATTCAAAGAACTAACAGAACTTTGGGATAAGCTATAATGTTTGTTTCTTACTTTGACTTGCTTCTCCACCTTAATAGCATGCTTTAACTACTTTGAGATTTCCACACTTCTATTCACTCTCATTTCTATCTTGAAGGGTCATAACTCCGTTTTTTGCGTTCTCAGCTTGAAAATGGTCAAATCCTTGGAAATGGAAGCATTGATTCTTTATATTCACATCAATAGGTGTTGTTTCAGCTTCAATATGTGTATTCTTTCTAAAACTCCCAAATTTCCTAACAGAAACTCCTATGAGATTCAAAGAACTAACAGAACTTTGGGATAAGCTGTAATGTTTGTTTCTTACTTTGACTTACTCTCCACCTTAATAGCATGCTTCCACTACTTTGGTATTTCCACACTTCTATTCACTCTCATTTCAATCTTAAAGGGTCATAACTTCGTTTTTGGTGTTCTCAGCTTGAAAATGGTCAAATCCTTGGAAATGAAAGCATTGATTCTTCATATTCACATCAATAGGTGTTGTTTCAGCCTTTATATGTGTCTTCTTTCTACAACTCCCAAATTCAATAATAGAACCTCCTATGAGATTCAAAGAACTAATAGATGTGTGGGATAAACTATAATGTTTGTTTCTTACTTTGACTTCTTCTCCCCATTAATAGCATGCTTAAACTACTTTGAGACATCAACACTTCTATTCACTCTCATTTCTATCTTGATAGGTCATAACTCTGTTTTTGGGATTCTCAGGTTTGAATATGATCAATAGGTGTTGTTTCAGCTTCAATATGTGTATTCTTTCTAAAACTCCCAAATTTACCAATAGAAACTCCTATGAGATTCAAAGAACTAATAGAACTGTGGGATAAGCTATAATGTTTGTTTCTTACTTTGACTTGCTTCTCCACCTTAATAGCATGCTTCAACTACTTTGACATTTCCACACTTCTATTCACTCTCATTTCTATCTTGAAGGGTCATAACTCCGTTTTTGGTGTTCTCAGCTTGAAAATGGTCAAATCCTTGGAAATGGAAGCATTGATTCTTTATATTCACATCAATAGGTGTTGTTTCAGCTTCAATATGTGTATTCTTTCTAAAACTCCCAAATTTCCTAACAGAAACTCCTATGAGATTCAAAGAACTAGCAGAACTTTGGGATAAGCTATAATGTTTGTTTCTTACTTTGACTTGCTTCTCCACCTTAATAGCATGCTTCCACTACTTTGACATTTCCACACTTCTATTCACTCTCATTTCTATCTTGAAGGGTCATAACTCTGTTTTTGGTGTTCTCAGCTAGAAAATGGTCAAATCCTTGGAAATGAAAGCATTGATTCTTCATATTCACATCAATAGGTGTTGTTTAAGATTTTATATGTGTCTTCTTTCTACAACTCCCAAATTCAATAATAGAACCTCCTATGAGATTCAAAGAACTAATAGATGTGTGGGATAAACTATAATGTTTGTTTCTTACTTTGACTTCTTCTCCCCCTTAATAGCATGCTTAAACTACTTTGAGACATCAACACTTCTAATCACTCTCATTTCTATCTTGATTGGTCATAACTCTGTTTTTGGGATTCTCAGGTTTGAATATGATCAATAGGTGTTGTTTCAGCTTCAATATGTGTATTCTTTCTAAAACTCCCAAATTTACCAATAGAAACTCCTATGAGATTCAAAGAACTAATAGAACTGTGGGATAAGCTATAATGTTTGTTTCTTACTTTGACTTGCTTCTCCAGCTTAATAGCATGCTTTAACTACTTTGAGATTTCCACACTTCTATTCACTCACAGTTCTATCTTGAAGGGTCATAACTCCGATTTTGGTGTTCTCAGCTTGAAAATGGTCAAATCCTTGGAAATGGAAGCATTGATTCTTTATATTCACATCAATAGGTGTTGTTTCAGCTTCAATATGTGTATTCTTTCTAAAACTCCCAAATTTCCTAACAGAAACTCCTATGAGATTCAAAGAACTAACAGAACTTTGGGATAAGCTATAATGTTTGTTTCTTACTTTTACTTGCTTCTCCACCTTAATAGCATGCTTCCACTACTTTGACATTTCCACAGTTCTATTCACTCTCATTTCAATCTTGAAGGGTCATAACTTCGTTTTTGGTGTTCTCAGCTTGAAAATGGTCAAATCCTTGGAAATGAAAGCATTGATTCTTCATATTCACATCAATAGGTGTTGTTTCAGCCTTTATATGTGTCTTCTTTCTACAACTCCCAAATTCACCAATAAAAACTCCTATAAGATTCAAAGAGCTAACAGAACTATGGGATAAGCTATAATGTTTGTTTCTTACTTTGACTTGCTTTCTCCAACTTAATAGCATGCTTTAACTACTTTGAGATTTCCACCCTCCTATTCACTCACCTTTCAATCTTGCAGGGTCATCCCTCCGTTTTTGGTGTTCCAAGCTTGAAAATGATCAAATCCTTGGACATGGAAGCCTTGATTCTTTCTATTCACATCAATAGGTGTTGTTTCAGCTTCAATATGTGTATTCTTTCTAAAACTCCCAAATTTCCTAACAGAAACTCCTATGAGATTCAATGAACTAACAGAACTTTGGGATAAGCTATAATGTTTGTTTCTTACTTTGACTTGCTTCTCCACCTTAATAGCATGCTTCAACTACTTTGACATTTCCACACTTCTATTCACTCTCATTTCTATCTTGAAGGGTCATAACTCCGTTTTTGGTGTTCTCAGCTAGAAAATGGTCAAATCCTTGGAAATGAAAGCATTGATTCTTCATATTCAGATGAATAGGTGTTGTTTCAGCTTCCATATGTGTCTTCTTTCTAAAACTCCCAAATTCACCAATAAAAACTCCTATAAGATTCAAAGAGCTAACAGAACTGTGGGATAAGCTATAATGTTTGTTTCTTACTTTGACTTGCTTCTCCAGCTTAATAGCATGCTTTAACTACTTTGAGATTTCCACACTTCTATTCACTCACATTTCTATCTTGAAGGGTCATAACTCCGTTTTTGGTGTTCTCAGCTTGAAAATGGTCAAATCCTTGGAAATGGAAGCATTGATTCTTTATATTCACATCAATAGGTGTTGTTTCAGCTTCAATATTTGTATTCTTTCTAAAACTCCCAAATTTCCTAACAGAAACTCCTATGAGATTCAAAGAACTAACAGAACTTTGGGATAAGCTATAATGTTTGTTTCTTACTTTGACTTGCTTCTCCAGCTTAATAGCATGCTTCCACTACTTTGACATTTCCACACTTTTATTCACTCGCATTTCTATCTTGAAGGGTCATAACTCTGTTTTTGGTGTTCTCAGCTAGAAAATGGTCAAATCCTTGGAAATGAAAGCATTGATTCTTCATATTCACATCAATAGGTGTTGTTTAAGCCTTTATATGTGTCTTCTTTCTACAACTCCCAAATTCAATAATAGAACCTCCTATGAGATTCAAAGAACTAATAGAACTGTGGGATAAACTATAATGTTTGTTTCTTACTTTGACTTCTTCTCCCCCTTAATAGCATGCTTAAACTACTTTGAGACATCAACACTTCTAATCACTCTCATTTCTATCTTGATTGGTCATAACTCTGTTTTTGGGATTCTCGGGCTTGAATATGATCAATAGGTGTTGTTTCAGCTTCAATATGTGTATTCTTTCTAAAACTCCCAAATTTACCAATAGAAACTCCTATGAGATTCAAAGAACTAATAGAACTGTGGGATAAGCTATAATGTTTGTTTCTTACTTTGACTTGCTTCTCCAGCTTAATAGCATGCTTTAACTACTTTGAGATTTCCACACTTCTATTCACTCACAGTTCTATCTTGAAGGGTCATAACTCCGTTTTTGGTGTTCTCAGCTTGAAAATGGTCAAATCCTTGGAAATGGAAGCATTGATTCTTTATATTCACATCAATAGGTGTTGTTTCAGCTTCAATATGTGTATTCTTTCTAAAACTCCCAAATTTCCTAACAGAAACTCCTATGAGATTCAAAGAACTAACAGAACTTTGGGATAAGCTATAATGTTTGTTTCTTACTTTTACTTGCTTCTCCACCTTAATAGCATGCTTCCACTACTTTGACATTTCCATTCTTCATTTCACTCTCATCTCAATGTTCTAGACTCTTTCCCTAGTTTTTGGTGTTCTCAGCTTGAAAATGGTCAAATCCTTGGAAATGAAAGCATTGATTCTTCATATTCACATCAATAGGTGTTGTTTCAGCCTCCATATGTGTCTTCTTTCTACAACTCCCAAATTCACCAATAAAAACTCCTATAAGATTCAAAGAGCTAACAGAACTATGGGATAAGCTATAATGTTTGTTTCTTACTTTGACTTGCTTCTCCAGCTTAATAGCATGCTTTAACTACTTTGAGATTTCCACACTTCTATTCACACACATTTCTATCTTGAAGGGTCATAACTCTGTTTTGGGATTCTAAGCTTGAAAATGGTCAAATCCTTGGAAATGGAAGCATTGATTCTTTATATTCACATCAATAGGTGTTGTTTCAGCTTCAATATGTGTATTCTTTCTAAAACTCCCAAATTTACCAATAGAAACTCCTATGAGATTCAAAGAACTAATAGAACTGTGGGATAAGCTATAATGTTTGTTTCTTACTTTGACTTGCTTCTCCACCTTAATAGCATGCTTCAACTACTTTGACATTTCCACACTTCTATTCACTCTCATTTGTATCTTGAAGGATCATAACTCTGCGTTTTGGTGTTCTCAGCTTGAAAATGGTCAAATCCTTGGAAATGGAAGCATTGATTCTTTATATTCACATCAATAGGTGTTGTTTCAGCTTCAATATGTGTATTCTTTCTAAAACTCCCAAATTTCCTAACAGAAACTCCTATGAGATTCAAAGAACTAGCAGAACTTTGGGATAAGCTATAATGTTTGTTTCTTACTTTGACTTGCTTCTCCACCTTAATAGCATGCTTCCACTACTTTGACATTTCCACACTTCTATTCACTCTCATTTCTATCTTGAAGGGTCATAACTCTGTTTTTGGTGTTCTCAGCTAGAAAATGGTCAAATCCTTGGAAATGAAAGCATTGATTCTTCATATTCACATCAATAGGTGTTGTTTAAGATTTTATATGTGTCTTCTTTCTACAACTCCCAAATTCAATAATAGAACCTCCTATGAGATTCAAAGAACTAATAGATGTGTGGGATAAACTATAATGTTTGTTTCTTACTTTGACTTCTTCTCCCCCTTAATAGCATGCTTAAACTACTTTGAGACATCAACACTTCTAATCACTCTCATTTCTATCTTGATTGGTCATAACTCTGTTTTTGGGATTCTCAGGTTTGAATATGATCAATAGGTGTTGTTTCAGCTTCAATATGTGTATTCTTTCTAAAACTCCCAAATTTACCAATAGAAACTCCTATGAGATTCAAAGAACTAATAGAACTGTGGGATAAGCTATAATGTTTGTTTCTTACTTTGACTTGCTTCTCCACTTAATAGCATGCTTTAACTACTTTGAGATTTCCACACTTCTATTCACTCACAGTTCTATCTTGAAGGGTCATAACTCCCGATTTTGGTGTTCTCAGCTTGAAAATGGTCAGATCCTTGGAAATGGAAGCATTGATTCTTTATATTCACATCAATAGGTGTTGTTTCAGCTTCAATATGTGTATTCTTTCTAAAACTCCCAAATTTCCTAATGTAAACTCCTATGAGATTCAAAGAACTAACAGAACTTTGGGATAAGCTATAATGTTTGTTTCTTACTTTTACTTGCTTCTCCACCTTAATAGCATGCTTCCACTACTTTGACATTTCCACACTTCTATTCACTCTCATTTCAATCTTGAAGGGTCATAACTTCGTTTTTGGTGTTCTCAGCTTGAAAATCGTCAAATCCTTGGAAATGAAAGCATTGATTCTTCATATTCACATCAATAGGTGTTGTTTCAGCCTTTATATGTGTCTTCTTTCTACAACTCCCAAATTCACCAATAAAAACTCCTATAAGATTCAAAGAGCTAACAGAACTATGGGATAAGCTATAATGTTTGTTTCTTACTTTGACTTGCTTCTCCAGCTTAATAGCATGCTTTAACTACTTTGAGATTTCCACACTTCTATTCACTCACATTTCTATCTTGAAGGGTCATAACTCCGTTTTTGGTGTTCTCAGCTTGAAAATGGTCAAATCCTTGGAAATGGAAGCATTGATTCTTTATATTCACATCAATAGGTGTTGTTTCAGCTTCAATATGTGTATTCTTTCTAAAACTCCCAAATTTCCTAACAGAAACTTCTATGAGATTCAAAGAACTAGCAGAACTTTGGGATAAGCTATAATGTTTGTTTCTTACTTTGACTTGCTTCTCCACCTTAATAGCATGCTTCCACTACTTTGACATTTCCACACTTCTATTCACTCTCATTTCTATCTTGAAGGGTCATAACTCTGTTTTTGGTGTTCTCAGCTAGAAATTGGTCAAATCCTTGGAAATGAAAGCATTGATTCTTCATATTCACATCAATAGGTGTTGTTTAAGCCTTTATATGTGTCTTCTTTCTACAACTCCCAAATTCAATAATAGAACCTCCTATGAGATTCAAAGAACTAATAGATGTGTGGGATAAACTATAATGTTTGTTTCTTACTTTGACTTCTTCTCCCCCTTAATAGCATGCTTAAACTACTTTGAGACATCAACACTTCTAATCACTCTCATTTCTATCTTGATTGGTCATAACTCTGTTTTTGGGATTCTCAGGTTTGAATATGATCAATAGGTGTTGTTTCAGCTTCAATATGTGTATTCTTTCTAAAACTCCCAAATTTACCAATAGAAACTCCTATGAGATTCAAAGAACTAATAGAACTGTGGGATAAGCTATAATGTTTGTTTCTTACTTTGACTTGCTTCTCCAGCTTAATAGCATGCTTTAACTACTTTGAGATTTCCACACTTCTATTCACTCACAGTTCTATCTTGAAGGGTCATAACTCCGATTTTGGTGTTCTCAGCTTGAAAATGGTCAAATCCTTGGAAATGGAAGCATTGATTCTTTATATTCACATCAATAGGTGTTGTTTCAGCTTCAATATGTGTATTCTTTCTAAAACTCCCAAATTTCCTAACAGAAACTCCTATGAGATTCAAAGAACTAAAAGAACTTTGGGATAAGCTATAATGTTTGTTTCTTACTTTTACTTGCTTCTCCACCTTAATAGCATGCTTCCACTACTTTGACATTTCCACAGTTCTATTCACTCTCATTTCAATCTTGAAGGGTCATAACTTCGTTTTTGGTGTTCTCAGCTTGAAAATGGTCAAATCCTTGGAAATGAAAGCATTGATTCTTCATATTCACATCAATAGGTGTTGTTTCAGCCTTTATATGTGTCTTCTTTCTACAACTCCCAAATTCACCAATAAAAACTCCTATAAGATTCAAAGAGCTAACAGAACTATGGGATAAGCTATAATGTTTGTTTCTTACTTTGACTTGCTTCTCCAGCTTAATAGCATGCTTTAACTACTTTGAGATTTCCACACTTCTATTCACTCACATTTCAATCTTGAAGGGTCATAACTCCGTTTTTGGTGTTCTCAGCTTGAAAATGATCAAATCCTTGGAAATGGAAGCATTGATTCTTTATATTCACATCAATAGGTGTTGTTTCAGCTTCAATATGTGTATTCTTTCTAAAACTCCCAAATTTCCTAACAGAAACTCCTATGAGATTCAATGAACTAACAGAACTTTGGGATAAGCTATAATGTTTGTTTCTTACTTTGACTTGCTTCTCCACCTTAATAGCATGCTTCAACTACTTTGACATTTCCACACTTCTATTCACTCTCATTTCTATCTTGAAGGGTCATAACTCCGTTTTTGGTGTTCTCAGCTAGAAAATGGTCAAATCCTTGGAAATGAAAGCATTGATTCTTCATATTCAGATGAATAGGTGTTGTTTCAGCTTCCATATGTGTCTTCTTTCTAAAACTCCCAAATTCACCAATAAAAACTCCTATAAGATTCAAAGAGCTAACAGAACTGTGGGATAAGCTATAATGTTTGTTTCTTACTTTGACTTGCTTCTCCAGCTTAATAGCATGCTTTAACTACTTTGAGATTTGCACACTTCTATTCACTCACATTTCTATCTTGAAGGGTCATAACTCGCTTTTTGGTGTTCTCAGCTTGAAAATGGTCAAATCCTTGGAAATGGAAGCATTGATTCTTTATATTCACATCAATAGGTGTTGTTTCAGCTTCAATATTTGTATTCTTTCTAAAACTCCCAAATTTCCTAACAGAAACTCCTATGAGATTCAAAGAACTAACAGAACTTTGGGATAAGCTATAATGTTTGTTTCTTACTTTGACTTGCTTCTCCAGCTTAATAGCATGCTTCCACTACTTTGACATTTCCACACTTTTATTCACTCTCATTTCTATCTTGAAGGGTCATAACTCTGTTTTTGGTGTTCTCAGCTAGAAAATGGTCAAATCCTTGGAAATGAAAGCATTGATTCTTCATATTCACATCAATAGGTGTTGTTTTAGCCTTTATATGTGTCTTCTTTCTACAACTCCCAAATTCAATAATAGAACCTCCTATGAGATTCAAAGAACTAATAGAACTGTGGGATAAACTATAATGTTTGTTTCTTACTTTGACTTCTTCTCCCCCTTAATAGCATGCTTAAACTACTTTGAGACATCAACACTTCTAATCACTCTCATTTCTATCTTGATTGGTCATAACTCTGTTTTTGGGATTCTCAGGTTTGAATATGATCAATAGGTGTTGTTTCAGCTTCAATATGTGTATTCTTTCTAAAACTCCCAAATTTACCAATAGAAACTCCTATGAGATTCAAAGAACTAATAGAACTGTGGGATAAGCTTATAATGTTTGTTTTTACTTTGACTTGCTTCTCCAGCTTAATAGCATGCTTTAACTACTTTGAGATTTCCACACTTCTATTCACTCACAGTTCTATCTTGAAGGGTCATAACTCCGTTTTCGGTGTTCTCAGCTTGAAAATGGTCAAATCCTTGGAAATGGAAGCATTGATTCTTTATATTCACATCAATAGGTGTTGTTTCAGCTTCAATATGTGTATTCTTTCTAAAACTCCCAAATTTCCTAACAGAAACTCCTATGAGATTCAAAGAACTAACAGAACTTTGGGATAAGCTATAATGTTTGTTTCTTACTTTTACTTGCTTCTCCACCTTAATAGCATGCTTCCACTACTTTGACATTTCCACACTTCTATTCACTCTCATTTCAATCTTGAAGGGTCATAACTTCGTTTTTGGTGTTCTCAGCTTGAAAATGGTCAAATCCTTGGAAATGAAAGCATTGATTCTTCATATTCACATCAATAGGTGTTGTTTCAGCCTCCATATGTGTCTTCTTTCTACAACTCCCAAATTCACCAATAAAAACTCCTATAAGATTCAAAGAGCTAACAGAACTATGGGATAAGCTATAATGTTTGTTTCTTACTTTGACTTGCTTCTCCAGCTTAATAGCATGCTTTAACTACTTTGAGATTTCCACACTTCTATTCACACACATTTCTATCTTGAAGGGTCATAACTCCGTTTTTGGTGTTCTCAGCTTGAAAATGGTCAAATCCTTGGAAATGGAAGCATTGATTCTTTATATTCACATCAATAGGTGTTGTTTCAGCTTCAATATGTGTATTCTTTCTAAAACTCCCAAATTTACCAATAGAAACTCCTATGAGATTCAAAGAACTAATAGAACTGTGGGATAAGCTATAATGTTTGTTTCTTACTTTGACTTGCTTCTCCACCTTAATAGCATGCTTCAACTACTTTGACATTTCCACACTTCTATTCACTCTCATTTCTATCTTGAAGGGTCATAACTCCGTTTTTGGTGTTCTCAGCTTGAAAATGGTCAAATCCTTGGAAATGGAAGCATTGATTCTTTATATTCACATCAATAGGTGTTGTTTCAGCTTCAATATGTGTATTCTTTCTAAAACTCCCAAATTTCCTAACAGAAACTCCTATGAGATTCAAAGAACTAACAGAACTTTGGGATAAGCTATAATGTTTGTTTCTTACTTTGACTTGCTTCTCCACCTTAATAGCATGCTTCCACTACTTTGACATTTCCACACTTCTATTCACTCTCATTTCTATCTTGAAGGGTCATAACTCTGTTTTTGGTGTTCTCAGCTAGAAAATGGTCAAATCCTTGGAAATGAAAGCATTGATTCTTCATATTCACATCAATAAGTGTTGTTTAAGCCTTTATATGTGTCTTCTTTCTACAACTCCCAAATTCAATAATAGAACCTCCTATGAGATTCAAAGAACTAATAGATGTGTGGGATAAACTATAATGTTTGTTTCTTACTTTGACTTCTTCTCCCCCTTAATAGCATGCTTAAACTACTTTGAGACATCAACACTTCTAATCACTCTCATTTCTATCTTGATTGGTCATAACTCTGTTTTTGGGATTCTCAGGTTTGAATATGATCGAGAGGTGTTGTTTCAGCTTCAATATGTGTATTCTTTCTAACACTCCCAAATTTACCAATAGAAACTCCTATGAGATTCAAAGAACTAATAGAACTGTGGGATAAGCTATAATGTTTGTTTCTTCCTTTGACTTGCTTTCTCCAGCTTAATAGCATGCTTTAACTACTTTGAGATTTCCACACTTCTATTCACTCACAGTTCTATCTTGAAGGGTCATAACTCCGATTTTGGTGTTCTCAGCTTGAAAATGGTCAAATCCTTGGAAATGGAAGCATTGATTCTTTATATTCACATCAATAGGTGTTGTTTCAGCTTCAATATGTGTATTCTTTCTAAAACTCCCAAATTTCCTAACAGAAACTCCTATGAGATTCAAAGAACTAACAGAACTTTGGGATAAGCTATAATGTTTGTTTCTTACTTTTACTTGCTTCTCCACCTTAATAGCATGCTTCCACTACTTTGACATTTCCACACTTCTATTCACTCTCATTTCAATCTTGAAGGGTCATAACTTCGTTTTTGGTGTTCTCAGCTTGAAAATGGTCAAATCCTTGGAAATGAAAGCATTGATTCTTCATATTCATATCAATAGGTGTTGTTTCAGCCTCCATATGTGTCTTCTTTCTACAACTCCCAAATTTACCAATAGTAACTCCTATGAGATTCAAAGAACTAACAGAACTGTGGGATAAACTATAATGTTTGTTTCTTACTTTGACTTCTTCTCCCCCTTAATAGCATGCTTAAACTACTTTGAGACATCAACACTTCTAATCACTCTCATTTCTATCTTGATTGGTCATAACTCTGTTCTTGGGATTCTCAGGTTTGAATATGATCAATAGGTGTTGTTTCAGCTTCAATATGTGTATTCTTTCTAAAACTCCCAAATTTACCAATAGAAACTCCTATGAGATTCAAAGAACTAATAGAACTGTGGGATAAGCTATAATGTTTGTTTCTTACTTTGACTTGCTTCTCCAGCTTAATAGCATGCTTTAACTACTTTGAGATTTCCACACTTCTATTCACTCACAGTTCTATCTTGAAGGGTCATAACTCCGTTTTTGGTGTTCTCAGCTTGAAAATGGTCAAATCCTTGGAAATGGAAGCATTGATTCTTTATATTCACATCAATAGGTGTTGTTTCAGCTTCAATATGTGTATTCTTTCTAAAACTCCCAAATTTCCTAACGAAACTCCTATGAGATTCAAAGAACTAACAGAACTTTGGGATAAGCTATAATGTTTGTTTCTTACTTTTACTTGCTTCTCCACCTTAATAGCATGCTTCCACTACTTTGACATTTCCACACTTCTATTCACTCTCATTTCAATCTTGAAGGGTCATAACTTCGTTTTTGGTGTTCGCAGCTTGAAAATGGTCAAAGCCTTAGAAATGAAAGCATTGATTCTTCATATTCACATCAATAGGTGTTGTTTCAGCCTCCATATGTGTCGTCTTTCTACAACTCCCAAATTCACCAATAAAACTCCTATGAGATTCAAATAACTAACAGAACTGTGGGATAAGCTATAATGTTTGTTTCTTACTTTGACTTTTCTCCAGCTTTAATAGCATGCTTTTAACTACTTTGAGATTTCCACACTTCTATTCACTCACATTTCTATCTTGAAGGGTCATAACTCCGCTTTTTGGTGTTCTCAGCTTGAAAATGGTCAAATCCTTGGAAATGGAAGCATTGATTCTTTATATTCACATCAATAGGTGTTGTTTCAGCTTCAATATGTGTATTCTTTCTAAAACTCCCAAATTTCCTAACAGAAACTCCTATGAGATTCAAAGAACTAACAGAACTTTGGGATAAGCTATAATGTTTGTTTCTTACTTTGACTTGCTTCTCCACCTTAATAGCATGCTTCAACTACTTTGACATTTCCACACTTCTATTCACTCTCATTTCTATCTTGAAGGGTCATAACTCCGTTTTTGGTGTTCTCAGCTAGAAAATGGTCAAATCCTTGGAAATGAAAGCATTGATTCTTCATATTCAGATCAATAGGTGTTGTTTCAGCTTCCATATGTGTCTTCTTTCTAAAACTCCCAAATTCACCAATAAAAACTCCTATAAGATTCAAAGAGCTAACAGAACTGTGGGATAAGCTATAATGTTTGTTTCTTACTTTGACTTGCTTCTCCAGCTTAATAGCATGCTTTAACTACTTTGAGATTTCCACACTTCTATTCACTCACATTTCTATCTTGAAGGGTCATAACTCCGTTTTTGGTGTTCTCAGCTTGAAAATGGTCAAATCCTTGGAAATGGAAGCATTGATTCTTTATATTCACATCAATAGGTGTTGTTTCAGCTTCAATATGTGTACTCTTTCTAAAACTCCCAAATTTCCTAACAGAAACTCCTATGAGATTCAAAGAACTAACAGAACTTTGGGATAAGCTATAATGTTTGTTTCTTACTTTGACTTGCTTCTCCACCTTAATAGCATGCTTCCACTACTTTGACATTTCCACACTTCTATTCACTCTCATTTCTATCTTGAAGGGTAGTAACTCTGTTTTTGGTGTTCTCAGCTAGAAAATGGTCAAATCCTTGGAAATGAAAGCATTGATTCTTCATATTCACATCAATAGGTGTTGTTTAAGCCTTTATATGTGTCTTCTTTCTACAACTCCCAAATTCAATAATAGAACCTCCTATGAGATTCAAAGAACTAATAGATGTGTGGGATAAACTATAATGTTTGTTTCTTACTTTGACTTCTTCTCCCCCTTAATAGCATGCTTAAACTACTTTGAGACATCAACACTTCTAATCACTCTCATTTCTATCTTGATTGGTCATAACTCTGTTTTTGGTGTTCTCAGGGTTTGAATATGATCAGTAGGGTGTTGTTTCAGCTTCAATATGTGTATTCTTTCTAAAACTCCCAAATTTACCAATAGAAACTCCTATGAGATTCAAAGAACTAATAGAACTGTGGGATAAGCTATAATGTTTGTTTCTTACTTTGACTTGCTTCTCCAGCTTAATAGCATGCTTTAACTACTTTGAGATTTCCACACTTCTATTCACTCACAGTTCTATCTTGAAGGGTCATAACTCCGTTTTTGGTGTTCTCAGCTTGAAAATGGTCAAATCCTTGGAAATGGAAGCATTGATTCTTTATATTCACATCAATAGGTATTGTTTCAGCTTCAATATGTGTATTCTTTTTAAAACTCCCAAATTTCCAACGAAACTCCTATGAGATTCAAAGAACTAACAGAACTTTTGGGATAAGCTATAATGTTTGTTTCTTACTTTTACTTGCTTCTCCACCTTAATAGCATGCTTCCACTACTTTGACATTTCCACACTTCTATTCACTCTCATTTCAATCTTGAAGGGTCATAACTTCGCTTTTGGGGTTCTCAGCTTGAAAATGGTCAAATCCTTGGAAATGAAAGCATTGATTCTTCATATTCACATCAATAGGTGTTGTTTCAGCCTCCATATGTGTCTTCTTTCTACAACTCCCAAATTCACCAATAAAAACTCCTATAAGATTCAAAGAGCTAACAGAACTATGGGATAAGCTATAATGTTTGTTTCTTACTTTGACTTGCTTCTCCAGCTTAATAGCATGCTTTAACTACTTTGAGATTTCCACACATCTATTCACTCACATTTCTATCTTGAAGGGTCATAACTCCGTTTTTGGTGTTCTCAGCTTGAAAATGGTCAAATCCTTGGAAATGGAAGCATTGATTCTTTATATTCACATCAATAGGTGTTGTTTCAGCTTCAATATGTGTATTCTTTCTAAAACTCCCAAATTTCCTAATAGAAACTCCTGTGAGATTCAAAGAACTAACAGAACTTTGGGATAAGCTATAATGTTTGTTTCTTACTTTGACTTGCTTCTCCACCTTAATAGCATGCTTCCACTACTTTGGCATTTCCACACTTCTATTCACTCTCATTTCAATCTTAAAGGGTCATAACTTCGTTTTTGGTGTTCTCAGCTTGAAAGTGGTCAAATCCTTGGAAATGAAAGCATTGATTCTTCATATTCACATCAATAGGTGTTGTTTCAGCCTTTATATGTGTCTTCTTTCTACAACTCCCAAATTCAATAATAGAACCTCCTATGAGATTCAAAGAACTAATAGATGTGTGGGATAAACTATAATGTTTGTTTCTTACTTTGACTTCTTCTCCCCCTTAATAGCATGCTTAAACTACTTTGAGACATCAACACTTCTAATCACTCTCATTTCTATCTTGATTGGTCATAACTCTGTTTTTGGGATTCTCAGGTTTGAATATGATCAGTAGGTGTTGTTTCAGCTTCAATATGTGTATTCTTTCTAAAACTCCCAAATTTACCAATAGAAACTCCTATGAGATTCAAAGAACTAATAGAACTGTGGGATAAGCTATAATGTTTGTTTCTTACTTTGACTTGCTTCTCCAGCTTAATAGCATGCTTTAACTACTTTGAGATTTCCACACTTTTATTCACTCACAGTTCTATCTTGAAGGGTCATAACTCCGTTTTTGGTGTTCTCAGCTTGAAAATGGTCAAATCCTTGGAAATGGAAGCATTGATTCTTTATATTCACATCAATAGGTGTTGTTTCAGCTTCAATATGTGTATTCTTTCTAAAACTCCCAAATTTCCTAACAGAAACTCCTATGAGATTCAAAGAACTAACAGAACTTTGGGATAAGCTATAATGTTTGTTTCTTACTTTTACTTGCTTCTCCACCTTAATAGCATGCTTCCACTACTTTGACATTTCCACACTTCTATTCACTCTCATTTCAATCTTGAAGGGTCATAACTTCGTTTTTGGTGTTCTCAGCTTGAAAATGGTCAAATCCTTGGAAATGAAAGCATTGATTCTTCATATTCATATCAATAGGTGTTGTTTCAGCCTCCATATGTGTCTTCTTTCTACAACTCCCAAATTTACCAATAGTAACTCCTATGAGATTCAAAGAACTAACAGAACGGTGGGATAAACTATAATGTTTGTTTCTTACTTTGACTTCTTCTCCCCCTTAATAGCATGCTTAAACTACTTTGAGACATCAACACTTCTAATCACTCTCATTTCTATCTTGATTGGTCATAACTCTGTTCTTGGGATTCTCAGGTTTGAATATGATCAATAGGTGTTGTTTCAGCTTCAATATGTGTATTCTTTCTAAAACTCCCAAATTTACCAATAGAAACTCCTATGAGATTCAAAGAACTAATAGAACTGTGGGATAAGCTATAATGTTTGTTTCTTACTTTGACTTGCTTCTCCAGCTTAATAGCATGCTTTAACTACTTTGAGATTTCCACACTTCTATTCACTCACAGTTCTATCTTGAAGGGTCATAACTCCGTTTTCGGTGTTCTCAGCTTGAAAATGGTCAAATCCTTGGAAATGGAAGCATTGATTCTTTATATTCACATCAATAGGTGTTGTTTCAGCTTCAATATGTGTATTCTTTCTAAAACTCCCAAATTTCCTAATGGAAACTCCTATGAGATTCAAAGAACTAACAGAACTTTGGGATAAGCTTATAATGTTTGTTTCTTACTTTTACTTCGACTCCGCCTGGATAGCATGCTTCCACTACTTTGACATTTCCACACTTCTATTCACTATCATTTCTATCTTGAAGGGTCATAACTCCGTTATTAGGATTCTTAGCTTGAAAATTGTCAAATCCTTGGCAATGAAAGCATTGATTCTTCATATTCACATCAATAGGTGTTGTTTCAGCCTCCATATGTGTCTTCTTTCTACAACTCCCAAATTCACCAATAAAAACTCCTATAAGATTCAAAGAGCTAACAGAACTATGGGATAAGCTATAATGTTTGTTTCTTACTTTGACTTGCTTCTCCACCTTAATAGCATGCTTTAACTACTTTGAGATTTCCACACTTCTATTCACTCACATTTCTATCTTGAAGGGTCATAACTCCATTTTTGGTGTTCTCAGCTTGAAAATGGTCAAATCCTTGGAAATGGAATCATTGATTCTTTATATTCACATCAATAGGTGTTGTTTCAGCTTCAATATGTGTATTCTTTCTAAAGCTCCCAAATTTCCTAATAGAAACTCCTATGAGATTCAAAGAACTAACAGAACTTTGGGTTAAGCTATAATGTTTGTTTCTTACTTTGACTTGCTTCTCCACCTTAATAGCATGCTTCAACTACTTTGACATTTCCACACTTCTATTCACTCTCATTTCTATCTTGAAGGGTCATAACTCCGTTTTTGGTGTTCTCAGCTAGAAAATGGTCAAATCCTTGGAAATGAAAGCATTGATTCTTCATATTCAGATCAATAGGTGTTGTTTCAGCTTCCATATGTGTCTTCTTTCTAAAACTCCCAAATTCACCAATAAAAACTCCTATAAGATTCAAAGAGCTAACAGAACTGTGGGATAAGCTATAATGTTTGTTTCTTACTTTGACTTGCTTCTCCAGCTTAATAAAGCATGCTTTAACTACTTTGAGATTTCCACACTTCTATTCACTCACATTTCTATCTTGAAGGGTCATAACTCCGTTTTTGGTGTTCTCAGCTTGAAAATGGTCAAATCCTTGGAAATGGAAGCATTGATTCTTTATATTCACATCAATAGGTGTTGTTTCAGCTTCAATATGTGTACTCTTTCTAAAACTCCCAAATTTCCTAACAGAAACTCCTATGAGATTCAAAGAACTAACAGAACTTTGGGATAAGCTATAATGTTTGTTTCTTACTTTGACTTGCTTCTCCACCTTAATAGCATGCTTCCACTACTTTGACATTTCCACACTTCTATTCACTCTCATTTCTATCTTGAAGGGTAGTAACTCTGCTTTTTGGTGTTCTCTAGAAAATGGTCAAATCCTTGGAAATGAAAGCATTGATTCTTCATATTCACATCAATAGGTGTTGTTTAAGCCTTTATATGTGTCTTCTTTCTACAACTCCCAAATTCAATAATAGAACCTCCTATGAGATTCAAAGAACTAATAGATGTGTGGGATAAACTATAATGTTTGTTTCTTACTTTGACTTCTTCTCCCCCTTAATAGCATGCTTAAACTACTTTGAGACATCAACACTTCTAATCACTCTCATTTCTATCTTGATTGGTCATAACTCTGTTTTTGGGATTCTCAGGTTTGAATATGATCAGTAGGTGTTGTTTCAGCTTCAATATGTGTATTCTTTCTAAAACTCCCAAATTTACCAATAGAAACTCCTATGAGATTCAAAGAACTAATAGAACTGTGGGATAAGCTATAATGTTTGTTTCTTACTTTGACTTGCTTCTCCAGCTTAATAGCATGCTTTAACTACTTTGAGATTTCCACACTTCTATTCACTCACAGTTCTATCTTGAAGGGTCATAACTCCGTTTTTGGTGATCTCAGCTTGAAAATGGTCAAATCCTTGGAAATGGAAGCATTGATTCTTTATATTCACATCAATAGGTATTGTTTCAGCTTCAATATGTGTATTCTTTTTAAAACTCCCAAATTTCCGAACAGAAACTCCTATGAGATTCAAAGAACTAACAGAACTTTGGGATAAGCTATAATGTTTGTTTCTTACTTTTACTTGCTTCTCCACCTTAATAGCATGCTTCCACTACTTTGACATTTCCACACTTCTATTCACTCTCATTTCAATCTTGAAGGGTCATAACTTCGTTTTTGGTGTTCTCAGCTTGAAAATGGTCAAATCCTTGGAAATGAAAGCATTGATTCTTCATATTCACATCAATAGGTGTTGTTTCAGCCTCCATATGTGTCTTCTTTCTACAACTCCCAAATTCACCAATAAAAACTCCTATAAGATTCAAAGAGCTAACAGAACTATGGGATAAGCTATAATGTTTGTTTCTTACTTTGACTTGCTTCTCCAGCTTAATAGCATGCTTTAACTACTTTGAGATTTCCACACATCTATTCACTCACATTTCTATCTTGAAGGGTCATAACTCCGTTTTTGGTGTTCTCAGCTTGAAAATGGTCAAATCCTTGGAAATGGAAGCATTGATTCTTTATATTCACATCAATAGGTGTTGTTTCAGCTTCAATATGTGTATTCTTTCTAAAACTCCCAAATTTCCTAACAGAAACTCCTGTGAGATTCAAAGAACTAACAGAACTTTGGGATAAGCTATAATGTTTGTTTCTTACTTTGACTTGCTTCTCCACCTTAATAGCATGCTTCCACTACTTTGGCATTTCCACACTTCTATTCACTCTCATTTCAATCTTAAAGGGTCATAACTTCGTTTTTGGTGTTCTCAGCTTGAAAGTGGTCAAATCCTTGGAAATGAAAGCATTGATTCTTCATATTCACATCAATAGGTGTTGTTTCAGCCTTTATATGTGTCTTCTTTCTACAACTCCCAAATTCAATAATAGAACCTCCTATGAGATTCAAAGAACTAATAGATGTGTGGGATAAACTATAATGTTTGTTTCTTACTTTGACTTCTTCTCCCCATTAATAGCATGCTTAAACTACTTTGAGACATCAACACTTCTATTCACTCTCATTTCTATCTTGATAGGTCATAACTCTGTTTTTGGGATTCTCAGGTTTGAATATGATCAATAGGTGTTGTTTCGGCTTCAATATGTGTATTCTTTCTAAAACTCCCAAATTTACCAATAGAAACTCCTATGAGATTCAAAGAACTAACAGAACTGTGGGATAAGCTATAATGTTTGTTTCTTACTTTGACTTGCTTCTCCACCTTAATAGCATGCTTCAACTACTTTGACATTTCCACACTTCTATTCACTCTCATTTCTATCTTGAAGGGTCATAACTCCGTTTTTGGTGTTCTCAGCTAGAAAATGGTCAAATCCTTGGAAATGAAAGCATTGATTCTTCATATTCACATCAATAGGTGTTGTTTCATCTTCCATAAATGTCTTCTTTCTAAAACTCCCAAATTCACCAATAAAAACTCCTATAAGATTCAAAGAGCTAATAGAACTGTGGGATAAGCTATAATGTTTGTTTCTTATTTTGACTTGCTTCTCCACCTTAATAGCATGCTTTAACTCCTTTGAGATTTCTACACTTCTATTCACTCTCATTTCTATCTTGATAGGTCATAAGTCTGTTTTTGGGATTCTTAGGTTGAATATGATCAATAGGTGTTGTTTCAGCTTCAATATGTGTATTCTTTCTAAAACTCCCAAATTTACCAATAGAAACTCCTATGAGACTCAAAAAACTAACAGAACTGTGGGATAAGATATAATGTTTGTTTCTTAATATGACTTCCTTCTCCACCTTAATAGCATGCTTCCACTACTTTGACATTTCCACACTTCTATTCACTCTCATTTCTATCTTGATAGGTCATAACTCCGTTTTTGGTGTTCTCAGCTAGAAAATGGTCAAATCCTTGGAAATGAAAGCATTGATTCTTCATATTCACATCAATAGGTGTTGTTTCAGCTTCCATATGTGTCTTCTTTCTAAAACTCCCAAATTCACCAATAAAAACTCTTATGAGATTCAAAGAACTAACAGAACTGTTGGATAAGCTATAATGTTTGTTTCTTACTTTGACTTGCTTCTCCACCTTAATAGCATGCTTCCACTACTTTGACATTTCCACACTTCTATTCACTCTCATTTCTATCTTGAAGGGTCATAACTCTGTTTTTGGTGTTCTCAGCTAGAAAATGGTCAAATCCTTGGAAATGAAAGCATTGATTCTTCATATTCACATCAATAGGTGTTGTTTCAGCCTTTATATGTGTCTTCTTTCTACAACTCCCAAATTCAATAATAGAACCTCCTATGAGATTCAAAGAACTAATAGATGTGTGGGATAAACTATAATGTTTGTTTCTTACTTTGACTTCTTCTCCCCCTTAATAGCATGCTTAAACTACTTTGAGACATCAACACTTCTAATCACTCTCATTTCTATCTTGATAGGTCATAACTCTGTTTTTGGGATTCTCAGGTTTGAATATGATCAATAGGTGTTGTTTCAGCTTCAATATGTGTATTCTTTCTAAAACTCCCAAATTTACCAATAGAAACTCCTATGAGATTCAAAGAACTAATAGAACTGTGGGATAAGCTATAATGTTTGTTTCTTACTTTGACTTGCTTCTCCACCTTAATAGCATGCTTCAACTACTTTGACATATCCACACTTCTATTCACTCTCATTTCTATCTTGAAGGGTCATAACTCCGTTTTTGGTGTTCTCAGCTTGAAAATGGTCAAATCCTTGGAAATGGAAGCATTGATTCTTTATATTCACATCAATAGGTGTTGTTTCAGCTTCAATATGTGTATTCTTTCTAAAACTCCCAAATTTCCTAACAGAAACTCCTATGAGATTCAAAGAGCTAACAGAACTGTGGGATAAGCTATAATGTTTGTTTCTTATTTTGACTTGCTTCTCCACCTTAATAGCATGCTTTAACTCCTTTGAGATTTCTACACTTCTATTCAGTCTCATTTCTATCATGATAGGTCATAAGTCTGTTTTTGGGATTCTTAGTTTGAATATGATCAATAGGTGTTGTTTCAACTTCAATATGTGTATTCTTTTTAAAACTCCCAAATTTACCAATAGAATTCCTATGAGACTCAAAAAACTAACAGAACTGTGGGATAAGATAGAATGTTTGTTTCTTACTTTGACTTGCTTCTCCACCTTAATAGCATGCTTCCACTACTTTGACATTTCCACACTTCTATTCACTCTCATTTCTATCTTGAAAGGTCATAACTCTGTTTTTGGTGTTCTCAGCTAGAAAATGGTCAAATCTATGGAAATGAAAGCATTGATTCTTCATATTCAACTCAATAGGTGTTGTTTCAGCTTCCATATGTGTCTTCTTTCTAAAACTCCCAAATTCACCAATAAAAACTCTTATGAGATTCAAAGAACTAACAGAACTGTTGGATAAGCTATAATGTTTGTTTCTTACTTTGACTTGCTTCTCCACCATAATAGCATGCTTCCACTACTTTGACATTTCCACACTTCTATTCACTCTCATTTCTATCTTGAAGGGTCATAACTCCGTTTTTGGTGTTCTCAGCTAGAAAATGGTCAAATCCATGGAAATGAAAGCATTGATTCTTCATATTCACATCAATAGGTGTTGTTTCAGCTTCCATATGTGTCTTCTTTCTAAAACTCCCAAATTCACCAATAAAAACTCCTATAAGATTCAAAGAGCTAACAGAACTGTGGGATAAGCTATAATGTTTGTTTCTTATTTTGACTTGCTTCTCCACCTTAATAGCATGCTTTAACTCCTTTGAGATTTCTACACTTCTATTCACTCTCATTTCTATCTTGATAGGTCATAAGTCTGTTTTTGGGATTCTTAGTTTGAATATGATCAATAGGTGTTGTTTCAACTTCAATATGTGTATTCTTTTTAAAACTCCCAAATTTACCAATAGAATTCCTATGAGACTCAAAAAACTAACAGAACTGTGGGATAAGATATAATGTTTGTTTCTTACTTTTACTTGCTTCTCCACCTTAATAGCATGCTTCCAGTACTTTGACATTTCCACACTTCTATTCACTCTCATTTCTATCTTGAAAGGTCATAACTCCATTTTTGGTGTTCTCAGCTAGAAAATGGTCAAATCCTTGGAAATGAAAGCATTGATTCTTCATATTCAACTCAATAGGTGTTGTTTCAGCTTCCATATGTGTCTTCTTTCTAAAACTCCCAAATTCACCAATAAAAACTCTTATGAGATTCAAAGAACTAACAGAACTGTTGGATAAGCTATAATGTTTGTTTCTTATTTTGACTTGCTTCTCCACCTTAATAGCATGCTTTAACTCCTTTGAGATTTCTACACTTCTATTCACTCTCATTTCTATCTTGATAGGTCATAAGTCTGTTTTTGGGATTCTTAGTTTGAATATGATCAATAGGTGTTGTTTCAACTTCAATATGTGTATTCTTTTTAAAACTCCCAAATTTACCAATATAATTTCTATGAGACTCAAAAAACTAACAGAACTGTGGGATAAGATATAATGTTTGTTTCTTACTTTGACTTGCTTCTCCACCTTAATAGCATGCTTCCACTACTTTGACATTTCCACACTTCTATTCACTCTCATTTCTATCTTGAAGGGTCATAACTCTGTTTTTGGTGTTCTCAGCTAGAAAATGGTCAAATCCTTGGAAATGAAAGTATTGATTCTTCATATTCACATCAATAGGTGTTGTTTCAGCTTCCATATGTGTCTTTTTTCTAAAACTCCCAAATTCACCAATAAAAACTCCTATAAGATTCAAAGAGCTAACAGAACTGTGGGATAAGCTATAATGTTTGTTTCTTACTTTTACTTGCTTCTTCACCTTAATACCATGCTTTAACTACTTTGAGATTTCCACAATTCTATTCACTCACATTTCTATCTTGAAGGGTCATAACTCCGTTTTTGGTGTTCTCAGCTTGAAAATGGTCAAATCCTTGGAAATGGAAGCATTGATTCTTTATATTCACATCAATAGGTGTTGTTTCAGCTTCAATATGTGTATTCTTTCTAAAACTCCCAAATTTCCTAACAGAAACTCCTATGAGATTCAAAGAACTAACGGAACTTTGGGATAAGCTATAATGTTTGTTTCTTACTTTGACTTGCTTCTCCACCTTAATAGCATGCTTCAACTACTTTGACATTTCCACACTTCTATTCACTCTCATTTCTATCTTGAAGGGTCATAACTCCGTTTTTGGTGTTCTCAGCTAGAAAATGGTCAAATCCTTGGAAATGAAAGCATTGATTCTTCATATTCACATCAATAGGTGTTGTTTCAGCTTCCATATGTGTCTTCTTTCTAAAACTCCCAAATTCACCAATAAAAACTCCTATAAGACTCAAAGAGCTAACAGAACTGTGGGATAAGCTATAATGTTTGTTTCTTATTTTGACTTGCTTCTCCACCTTAATAGTATGCTTTAACTCCTTTGAGATTTCTACACTTCTATTCACTCTCATTTCTATCTTGATAGGTCATAAGTCTGGTTTTGGGATTCTTAGTTTGAATATGATCAATAAGTGTTGTTTCAGCTTCAATATGTGTATTCTTTTAAAACTCCCAAATTTACAAATAGAAACTCCTATGAGATTCAAAAAACTAACAGAACTGTGGGATAAGATATAATGTTTGTTTCTTACTTTGACTTGCTTCTCCACCTTAATAGCATGCTTCTACTACTTTGACATTTCCACACTTCTATTCACTCTCATTTCTATCTTGAAGGGTCATAACTCCGTTTTTGGTGTTCTCAGCTAGAAAATGGTCAAATCCATGGAAATGAAAACATTGATTCTTCATATTCACATCAATAGGTGTTGTTTCAGCTTCAATATGTGTATTCTTTCTAAAACTCCCAAATTTACCAATAGAAAGTCCTATGAGATTCAAATAACTAACAGAACTGTGGGATAAGCTATATTGTTTGTTCTTACTTTGACTTGCTTCTCCACCTTAATAGCATGCTTTAACTACTTTGAGATTTCCACACTTCTATTCACTCTCATTTTAATCTTAAAGGGTGATAACTTCGTTTTTGGTGTTCTCAGCTTGAAAATGGTCAAATCCTTGGAAATTAAAGCATTGATTCTTCATATTCACATCAATAGGTGTTGTTTCAGCCTCCATATGTGTTATCTTTCTACAACTCCCAAATTTACCAGTAGAAACTCCTATGAGATTCTAAGAACTAACAGAACTGTTGGATAAGCTATAATGTTTGTTTCTTACCTTGACTTGCTTCTCCACCTTAATAGCATGCTTAAACTACTTTGAGACTTCAACACTTCTATTCACTCTCATTTCTATCTTGATAGGTCATAAGTCTGTTTTTGGGATTCTTAGTTTGAATATGATCAATAGGTGTTGTTTCAGCTTCAATATGTGTATTCTTTCTAAAACTCCCAAATTTACCAATAGAAACTCCTATGAGATTCAAAAAACTAACATAACTATGGGATAAGATATAATGTTTGTTTCTTACTTTGACTTGCTTCTCCACCTTAATAGCATGCTTCCACTACTTTGACATTTCCACCCTTCTATTCACTCTCATTTCTATCTTGAAGGGTCTCAACTCCGTTTTTGGTGTTCTTAGCTAGAAAATGGTCAAATCCTTGGAAATGAAAGCATTTATTCTTCCTATTCACATCAATAGGTGTTGTTTCAGCTTCCATATGTGTCTTCTTTCTAAAACTCCCAAAGTCACCAATAAAAACTCTTATGAGATTCAAAGAACTAACAGAACTGTTGGATAAGCTATAATGTTAGTTTCTTACTTTGACTTGCTTCTCCACCTTAATAGCATGCTTCCACTACTTTGACATTTCCACACTTCTATTCACTCTCATTTCTATCTTGAAGGGTCATAACTCTGTTTTTGGTGTTCTCAGCTAGAAAATGGTCAAATCAATGGAAATGAAAGCATTTATTCTTCATATTTACATCAATAGGTGTTGTTTCAGCTTCCATATGTGTCTTCTTTCTAAAACTCCCAAATTCACCAATAAAAACTCCTATAAGATTCAAAGAGCTAACAGAACTGTGGGATAAGCTATAATGTTTGTTTCTTACTTTGACTTGCTTCTCCACCTTAATAGCATGCTTTAACTACTTTGAGATTTCCACACTTCTATTCACTCACATTTCTATCTTGAAGGGTCATAACTCCGTTTTTGGTGTTCTCAGCTTGAAAATGGTCAAATCCTTGGAAATGGTAGCATTGATTCTTTATATTCACATCAATAGGTGTTGTTTCAGCTTCAATATGTGTATTCTTTCTAAAACTCCCAAATTTCCTAACAGAAACTCCTATGAGCTTCAAAGAACTAACAGAACTTTGGGATAAGCTATAATGTTTGTTTCTTACTTTGACTTGCTTCTCCACCTTAATAGCATGCTTCCACTACTTTGGCATTTCCACACTTCTATTCACTCTCATTTTAATCTTAAAGGGTCATAACTTCGTTTTTGGTGTTCTCAGCTTGAAAATGGTCAAATCCTTGGAAATGAAAGCATTGATTCTTCATATTCACATCAATAGGTGTTGTTTCAGCCTTTATATGTGTCTTCTTTCTACAACTCCCAAATTCAATAATAGAACCTCCTATGAGATTCAAAGAACTAATAGATGTGTGGGATAAACTATAATGTTTGTTTCTTACTTTGACTTCTTCTCCCCCTTAATAGCATGCTTAAACTACTTTGAGACATCAACACTTCTATTCACTCTCATTTCTATCTTGATAGGTCATAACTCTGTTTTTGGGATTCTCAGTTTGAATATGATCAATAGGTGTTGTTTCAGCTTCAATATGTGTATTCTTTCTAAAACTCCCAAATTTACCAATAAAAACTCCTATGAGATTCAAAGAACTAACAGAACTGTGGGATAAGCTATAATGTTTGTTTCTCACTTTGACTTGCTTCTCCACCTTAATAGCATGTTTCAACTACTTTGACATTTCCACACTTCTATTCACTCTCATTTCTATCTTGAAGGATCATAACTCCGTTTTTGGTGTTCTCAGCTAGAAAATGGTCAAATCCTTGGAAATGAAAGCATTGATTCTTCATATTGACATCAATAGGTGTTGTTTCAGCTTCCATATGTGTCTTCTTTCTAAAACTCCCAAATTCAGTAATAAAAACTCCTATAAGATTCAAAGAGCTAACAGAACTGTGGGATAAGCTATAATGTTTGTTTCTTACTTTGACTTACTTCACCACCTTAATAGCATGCTTCCACTACTTTGATATTTCCACACTTCTATTCACTCTCATTTCAATCTTGAAGGGTCATAACTTCGTTTTTGGTGTTCTCAGCTTGAAAATATTCAAATCCTTGGAAATGGAAGCATTGATTCTTTATATTCACATTAATAGGTGTTGTTTCAGCTTCAATATGTGTATTCTTTCTAAAACTCCCAAATTTCCTAATAGAAACTCCTATGAGATTCAAAGAACTAACAGAACTTTGGGATAAGCTATAATGTTTGTTTCTTACTTTGACTTGCTTCTCCACCTTAATAGCATGCTTCCACTACTTTGACATTTCCACACTTCTATTCACTCTCATTTCAATCTTAAAGGGTCATATCTTCGTTTTTGGTGTTCTCAGCTTGAAAATGGTCAAATCCTTGGAAATAAAAGCATTGATTCTTCATATTCACATCAATAGGTGTTGTGTCAGCCTCCATATGTGTCTTCTTTCTACAGCTCCCAAATTTACCAGTAGAAACTCCTATGAGATTCTAAGAACTAACAGAACTGTTGGATAAGATATAATGTTTGTTTCTTACTTTGACTTGCTTCTCCACCTTAATAGCATGCTTAAACTACTTTGAGACTTCAACACTTCTATTCACTCTCATTTCTATCTTGATAGGTCATAACTCTGTTTTTGGGATTCTCAGTTTAAATATGATCAATAGGTGTTGTTTCAGCTTCAATATGTGTATTCTTTCTAAAATTCCCAAATTTACCAATAGAAACTCTTATGAGATTCAAAAAACTAACAGAAGTGTGGGATAAGCTATAATGTTTGTTTCTTACTTTGACTTGCTTCTCCACCTTAATAGCATGCTTCCACTACTTTGACATTTCCACACTTCTATTCACTCTCATTTCTATCTTGAAGGGTCATAACTCCATTTTTAGTGTTCTCAGCTAGAAAATGGTCAAATCCTTGGAAATGAAAGCATTGATTCTTCATATTCACATCAATAGGTGTTGTTTCAGCTTCCATATATGTCTTCTTTCTAAAACTCCCAAATTCACCAATAAAAACTCCTATAAGATTCAAAGAGCTAATAGAACTGTGGGATAAGCTATAATGTTTGTTTCTTACTTTGACTTCTTCTCCCCCTTAATAGCATGCTTAAACTACTTTGAGAGTTCAACACTTCTATTCACTCTCATTTCTATCTTGATAGGTCATAACTTTGTTTTGGGGATTCTCAGTTTGAATATGATCAATAGGTGTTGTTTCAGCTTCAATATGTGTATTCTTTCTAAAACTCCCAAATTTACCAATAGAAACTCCTATGAGATTCAAAGAACTAACAGAACTGTGGGATAAGCTATAATGTTTGTTTCTTACTTTGACTTGCTTCTCTACCTTAATAGCATGATTCCACTACTTTGACATTTCCACACTTCTATTCACTCTCATTTCTATCTTGAAGGGTCATAACTCCGTTTTTGGTGTTCTCAGCTAGAAAATGGTCAAATCCTTGGAAATGAAAGCATTGATTCTTCATATTCATATCAATAGGTGTTGTTTCAGCTTCCATATGTGTCTTCTTTCTAAAACTCCCAAATTAACCAATAAAAACTCCCATAAGATTCAAAGAGCTAACAGAGCTATGGGATAAGCTATAATGTTTGTTTCTTACTTTGCCTTGCTTCTCCACCTTAATAGCATGCTTTAACTACTTTGAGATTTCCACACTTCTATTCACTCTCATTTTTATCTTGAACGGTCATAACTTCGTTTTTGGTGTTCTCAGCTTGAAAATGGTCAAATCCTTGGAAATAAAAGCATTGATTCTTCATATTCACATCAATAGGTGTTGTTTCAGCTTCCATATGTGTCTTCTTTATAAAACTCCCGAATTCACCAATAAAAACTCCTATAGGATTCAAAGAGCTAACAGAGCTGTGGTATACGCTATAATATTTGTTTCTTACTTTGACTTGCTTCTCCAGCTTAATAGCATACTTTAACTACTTTGAGATTTCCACACTTCTATTCCCTCACATTTCTATCTTGAAGGGTCATAACTTTGTTTTTGGTGTTCTCAGCTTGAAAATGGTCAAATCCTTGGAAATGGAACCATTGATTCTTTATATTCACATCAATAGGTGTTGTTTCAGCTTCAATATGTGTATTCTTTCTAAAACTCCCAAATTTCCTAATAGAAACTCCTATGAGATTCAAAGAACTAACAGAACTTTGGGATAAGCTATAATGTTTGTTTCTTACTTTGACTTGCTTCTCCACCTTAATAGCATGCTTCCACTACTTTGACATTTCCACACTTCTATTCACTCTCATTTCTATCTTGAAGGGTCATAAATCCATTTTTGGTGTTCTCAGCTAGAAAATGGTCAAATCCTTGGAAATAAAAGCATTGATTCTTCATATTCACATCAATAGGTGTTGTGTCAGCCTCCATATGTGTCTTCTTTCTAAAACTCCCAAATTCACCAATAAAAACTCTTATGAGATTCAAAAAACTAACAGAACTGTTGGATAAGATATAATGTTTGTTTCTTACTTTGACTTGCTTCTCCACCTTAATAGCATGCTTAAACTACTTTGAGATTTCTACACTTCTATTCACTCTCATTTCTATCTTGAAGGGTCATAACTCCGTTTTTGGTGTTCTCAGCTTGAAAATTGTCAAATCCTTGGAAATGAAAGCATTGATTCTTCATATTCACATCAATAGGTGTTGTTTCAGCTTCAATATGTGTATTCTTTCTAAAACTCCCAAATTTCCTAATAGAAACTCCTATGAGATTCAAAGAACTAACAAAACTTTGGGATAAGCTATAATGTTTGTTTCTTACTTTGACTTGCTTCTCAACCTTAATAGCATGCTTCCACTACTTTGACATTTCCACACTTCTATTAACTCTCATTTCAATCTTAAAGGGTCATAACTTCGTTTTTGGTGTTCTCAGCTTGAAAATGGTCAAATCCTTGGAAATAAAAGCATTGATTTTTCATATTCACATCAATAGGTGTTGTTTCAGCCTTTATATGTGTCTTCTTTCTACAACTCCCAAATTCAATAATAGAACCTCCTATGAGATTCAAAGAACTAATAGATGTGTGGGATAAACTATAATGTTTGTTTCTTACTTTGACTTCTTCTCCCCCTTAATAGCATGCTTAAACTACTTTGAGACATCAACACTTCTATTCACTCTCATTTCTATCTTGATAGGTCATAACTCTATTTTTGGGATTCTCAGTTTGAATATGATCAATAGGTGTTGTTTCAGCTTCAATATGTGTATTCTTTCTAAAATTCCCAAATTTACCAATAGAAACTCTTATGAGATTCAAAAAACTAACAGAAGTGTGGGATAAGCTATAATGTTTGTTTCTTACTTTGACTTGCTTCTCCACCTTAATAGCATGCTTCCACTACTTTGACATTTCCACACTTCTATTCACTCTCATTTCTATCTTGAAGGGTCATAACTCCATTTTTGGTGTTCTCAGCTAGAAAATGGTCAAATCCTTGGAAATGAAAGCATTGATTCTTCATATTCACATCAATAGGTGTTGTTTCAGCTTCCATATGTGTCTTATTTCTAAAACTTCCAAATTCACCAATAAAAACTCTTATGAGATTCAAAAAACTAACAGAGTTGTGGGATAAGCTATAATGTTTGTTTCTTACTTTGACTTGCTTCTCCACCTTAATAGCATGCTTCCACTACTTTGACATTTCCACACTTCTATTCACTCTCATTTCTATCTTGAAGGGTCATAACTCCGTTTTTGGTGTTCTCAGGTAGAAAATGGTCAAATCCTTAGAAATGAAAGCATTGATTCTTCATATTCACATCAATAGGTGTTGTTTCAGCTTCCATATGTGTCTTCTTTCTAAAACTCCCAAATTCACCAATAAAAATTCTTATGAGATTCAAAGAACTAACAGAACTGTTGGATAAGCTATAATGTTTGTTTCTTACTTTGACTTGCTTCTCCAGCTTAATAGTATGCTTCTACTACTTTGACATTTCCACACTTCTATTATCTCTCATTTCTATCTTGAAGGGTCATAACTCTGTTTTTGGTGTTCTCAGCTAGAAAATGGTCAAATCCTTGGAAATGAAAGCATTGATTCTTCATATTCACATCAATAGGTGTTGTTTCAGCTTCCATAAGTGTCTTCTTTATAAAACTCCCAAATTCACCAATAAAAACTCCTATAAGATTCAAAGAGCTAACAGAGCTGTGGGATAAGCTATAATGTTTGTTTCTTACTTTGACTTGCTTCTCCACCTTAATAGCATGCTTCCACTACTTTGACATTTCCACACTTCTATTCACTCTCATTTCAATCTTGAAGGGTCATAACTTCGTTTTTGGTGTTCTCAGCTTGAAAATAGTCAAATCCTTGGAAATGGAAGCATTGATTCTTTATATTCACATCAATAGGTGTTGTTTCAGCTTCAATATGTGTATTCTTTCTAAAACTCCCAAATTTCCTAATAGAAACTCCTATGAGATTCAAAGAACTAACAGAACTTTGGGATAAGCTATAATGTTTGTTTCTTACTTTCACTTGCTTCTCCACCTTAATAGCATGCTTCCATTACTTTGACATTTCCACACTTCTATTCACTCTCATTTCAATCTTGAAGGGTCATAACTTCGTTTTTGGTGTTCTCAGCTTGAAAATGGTCAAATCCTTGGAAATAAAAGCATTGATTCTTCATATTCACATCAATAGGTGTTGTTTCAGCTTCCATATGTGTCTTCTTTCTAAAACTCCCAAATTCACCAATAAAAACTCTTATGAGATTCAAAAAACTAACAGAACTGTGGGATAATCTATAATGTTTGTTTCTTACTTTGACTTGCTTCTCCACCTTAATAGCATGCTTCCACTACTTTGATATTTCCACACTTCTATTCACTCTCATTTCAATCTTGAAGGGTCATAACTTCGTTTTTGGTGTTCTCAGCTTGAAAATATTCAAATCCTTGGAAATGGAAGCATTGATTCTTTATATTCACATTAATAGGTGTTGTTTCAGCTTCAATATGTGTATTCTTTCTAAAACTCCCAAATTTCCTAATAGAAACTCCTATGAGATTCAAAGAACTAACAGAACTTTGGGATAAGCTATAATGTTTGTTTCTTACTTTGACTTGCTTCTCCACCTTAATAGCATGCTTCCACTACTTTGACATTTCCGCACTTCTATTCACTCTCATTTCAATATTAAAGGGTCATAACTTCGTTTTTGGTGTTCTCAGCTTGAAAATGGTCAAATCCTTGGTAATAAAAGCATTGATTCTTCATATTCACATCAATAGGTGTTGTGTCAGCCTCCATATGTGTCTTCTTTCTACAGCTCCCAAATTTACCAGTAGAAACTCCTATGAGATTCTAAGAACTAACAGAACTGTTGGATAAGATATAATGTTTGTGTCTTACTTTGACTTGCTTCTCCACCTTAATAGCATGCTTAAACTACTTTGAGACTTCAACACTTCTATTCACTCTCATTTCTATCTTGATAGGTCATAACTCTGTTTTTGGGATTCTCAGTTTAAATATGATCAATAGGTGTTGTTTCAGCTTCAATATGTGTATTCTTTCTAAAATTCCCAAATTTACCAATAGAAACTCTTATGAGATTCAAAAAACTAACAGAAGTGTGGGATAAGCTATAATGTTTGTTTCTTACTTTGACTTGCTTCTCCACCTTAATAGCATGCTTCCACTACTTTGACATTTCCACACTTCTATTCACTCTCATTTCTATCTTGAAGGGTCATAACTCCATTTTTAGTGTTCTCAGCTAGAAAATGGTCAAATCCTTGCAAAATGAAAGCATTGATTCTTCATATTCACATCAATAGGTGTTGTTTCAGCTTCCATATGTGTCTTATTTCTAAAACTTCCAAATTCACCAATAAAAACTCTTATGAGATTCAAAAAACTAACAGAACTGTGGGATAAGCTATAATGTTTGTTTCTTACTTTGACTTGCTTCTCCACCTTAATAGCATGGTTCCACTACTTTGACATTTCCACACTTCTATTCACTCTCATTTCTATCTTGAAGGGTCATAACTCCGTTTTTGGTGTTCTCAGGTAGAAAATGGTCAAATCCTTGGAAATGAAAGCATTGATTCTTCATATTCACATCAATAGGTGTTGTTTCAGCTTCCATATGTGTCTTCTTTCTAAAACTCCCAAATTCACCAATAAAAATTCTTATGACATTCAAAGAACTAACAGAACTGTTGGATAAGCTATAATGTTTGTTTCTTACTTTGACTTGCTTCTCCACCTTAATAGTATGCTTCCACTACTTTGACATTTCCACACTTCTATTATCTCTCATTTCTATCTTGAAGGGTCATAACTCTGTTTTTGGTGTTCTCAGCTAGAAAATGGTCAAATCCTTGGAAATGAAAGCATTGATTCTTCATATTCACATCAATAGGTGTTGTTTCAGCTTCCATAAGTGTCTTCTTTATAAAACTCCCAAATTCACCAATAAAAACTCCTATAAGATTCAAAGAGCTAACAGAGCTGTGGGATAAGCTATAATGTTTGTTTCTTACTTTGACTTGCTTCTCCACCTTAATAGCATGCTTTAACTACTTTGAGATTTCCACACTTCTATTCACTCACATTTCTATCTTGAAGGGTCATAACTCCGTTTTAGGTGTTCTCAGCTTGAAAATGGTCAAATCCTTGGAAATGGAAGCATTGATTCTTTATATTCACATCAATAGGTGTTGTTTCAGCTTCAATATGTGTATTCTTTCTAAAACTCCTAAATTTCCTAACAGAAACTCCTATGAGATTCAAAGAACTAACAGAACTGTGGGATAAGCTATAATGTTTGTTTCTTACTTTGACTTGCTTCTCCACCTTAATAACATGCTTCCACTACTTTGGCATTTCCACACTTCTATTCACTCTCATTTCAATCTTAAAGGGTCATAACTTCGTTTTTGGTGTTCTCAGCTTGAAAATGGTCAAATCCTTGGAAATGAAAGCATTGATTCTTCATATTCACATCAATAGGTGTTGTTTCAGCCTTTATATGTGTCTTCTTTCTACAACTCCCAAATTCAATAATAGAACCTCCTATGAGATTCAAAGAACTAATAGATGTGTGGGATAAACTATAATGTTTGTTTCTTACTTTGACTTCTTCTCCCCCTTAATAGCATGCTTAAACTACTTTGAGACTTCAACACTTCTATTCACTCTCATTTCTATCTTGATAGGTCATAACTCTGTTTTTGGGATTCTCAGTTTGAATATGATCAATAGGTGTTGTTTCAGCTTCAATATGTGTATTCTTTCTAAAACTCCCAAATTTACCAATAGAAACTCCTATGAGATTCAAAGAACTAACAAAACTGTGGGATAAGCTATAATGTTTTTTTCTTACTTTGACTTGCTTCTCCACCTTAATAGCATGCTTCCACTACTTTGACATTTCCACACTTCTATTCACTCTCATTTCTATCTTGAAGGGTCATAACTCCGTTTTTGGTGTTCTCAGCTAGAAAATAGTCAAAACCTTGGGAATGAAAGCATTGATTCTTCTTATTCACATCAATAGGTGTTGTTTCAACTTCCATATGTGTCTTCTTTCTAAAACTCCCAAATTCACCAATAAAAACTCCTATAAGATTCACAGAGCTAACAGAACTGTGGGATAAGCTATAATGTTTGTTTCTCATTTTGACTTGCTTCTCTACCTTAATAGCATGCTTGAACTCCTTTGAGATTTCTACACTTCTATTCACTCTCATTTCTATCTTGAAGGGTCATAACTCCGTTTTTGGTGTTCTCAGCTTGAAAATAGTCAAATCCTTGGAAATCAAAGCATTGATTCTTCATATTCACATCAATAGGTGTTGTTTCAGCCTTTGTATGTGTCTTCTTTCTACAATTCCCAAATTCAATAATAGAACCTCCTATGAGATTCTAAGAACTAATTGATGTGTGGGATAAACTATAATGTTTGTTTCTTACTTTGACTTCTTCCCCCCCTTAATAGCATGCTTAAACTACTTTGAGACTTCAACACTTCTATACACCCTCATTTCTACCTTGATAGGTCATAACTCTGTTTTTGGGATTCTCAGTTTGAATATGATCAATAGGTGTTGTTTCAGCTTGAATATGTGTATTCTTTCTAAAACTCCCAAATTTACCAATAGAAACTCCTATGAGATTCAAAGAACTAACAGAACTGTGGGATAAGCTATAATGTTTGTTTCTTACTTTGACTTGCTTCTCCACCTTAATAGCATGCTTCCACTACTTTGACATTTCCACACTTCTATTCACTCTCATTTCTATCTTGAAGGGTCATAACTCTATTTTTGGTGTTCTCAGCTAGAAAATGGTCAAATCCTTGGAAATGAAAGCATTGATTCTTTATATTCACATCAATAGGTGTTGTTTCAGCTTCAATATGTGTATTCTTTCTAAAACTCCCAAATTTCCTAACAGAAACTCCTATGAGATTCAAAGAACTAACAGAACTTTGGGATAAGCTATAATGTTTGTTTCTTACTTTGACTTGCTTCTCCACCTTAATAGCATGCTTTAACTACTTTGAGATTTCCACACTTCTATTCACTCACATTTCTATCTTGAAGGGTCATAACTCCGTTTTTGGTGTTCTCAGCTAGAAAATGGTCAAATCCTTGGAAATGAAAGCATTGATTCTTCATATTCACATCAATAGGTGTTGTTTCAGCTTCCATATGTGTCTTCTTTCTAAAACTCCCAAATTCCCCAATAAAAACTCCTATAAGATTCAAAGAGCTAACAGAACTGTGGGATAAGCTATAATGTTTGTTTCTTACTTTGACTTGCTTCTCCACCTTAATAGCATGCTTTAACTACTTTGAGATTTCCACACTTCTATTCACTCACATTTCTATCTTGAAGGGTCATAACTCCGTTTTTGGTGTTCTCAGCTTGAAAATGGTCAAATCCTTGGAAATGGTAGCATTGATTCTTTATATTCACATCAATAGGTGTTGTTTCAGCTTCAATATGTGTATTCTTTCTAAAACTCCCAAATTTCCTAACAGAAACTCCTATGAGCTTCAAAGAACTAACAGAACTTTGGGATAAGCTATAATGTTTGTTTCTTACTTTGACTTGCTTCTCCACCTTAATAGCATGCTTCCACTACTTTGGCATTTCCACACTTCTATTCACTCTCATTTCAATCTTAAAGGGTCATAACTTCGTTTTTGGTGTTCTCAGCTTGAAAATGGTCAAATCCTTGGAAATGAAAGCATTGATTCTTCATATTCACATCAATAGGTGTTGTTTCAGCCTTTATATGTGTCTTCTTTCTACAACTCCCAAATTCAATAATAGAACCTCCTATGAGATTCAAAGAACTAATAGATGTGTGGGATAAACTATAATGTTTGTTTCTTACTTTGACTTCTTCTCCCCCTTAATAGCATGCTTAAACTACTTCGAGACATCAACACTTCTATTCACTCTCATTTCTATCTTGATAGGTCATAACTCTGTTTTTGGGATTCTCAGTTTGAATATGATCAATAGGTGTTGTTTCAGCTTCAATATGTGTATTCTTTCTAAAACTCCCAAATTTACCAATAAAAACTCCTATGAGATTCAAAAAACTAACAGAACTTTGGGATAAGCTATAATGTTTGTTTCTTACTTTGACTTGCTTCTCCACCTTAATAGCATGCTTCCACTACTTTGACATTTCCACACTTCTATTCACTCTCATTTCAATCTTAAAGGGTCATAATTTCGTTTTTGGTGTTCTCAGCTTGAAAATGGTCAAATCCTTGGAAATGAAAGCATTGATTCTTCATATTCACATCAATGGGTGTTGTTTCAGCCTCCATATGTGTCTTCTTTCTACAACTCCCAAATTTACCAGTAGAAACTCCTATGAGCCTCTAAGAACTAACAGAACTGTGGGATAAACTATATTGTTTTTTTCTTACTTTGACTTCTTCTCCTCCTTAATAGCATGCTTCAACTACTTTGAGATTTCAACACTTCTATTCACTCTCATTTCTATCTTGATAGGTCATAACTCTGTTTTTGGGATTCTCAGTTTGAATATGATCAATAGGTCTTGTTTCAGCTTCAATATGTGTATTCTTTCTAAAACTCCCAAATTTACCAATTGAAACTCCTATGAGATTTAAAGAACTAACAGAACTGTGGGATAATATATTGTTTGTTTCTTACTTTGACTTGCTTCTCCACCTTAATAGCATGCTTTAACTACTTTGAGATTTCCACACTTCTATTCACTCTCATTTTTATCTTGAAGGGTCATGTCTCCGTTTTTGGTGTTCTCAGCTTGAAAATGGTCAAATCCTTGGAAATGAAAGCATTGATTCTTCATATTCACATCAATAGGTGTTGTTTCAGCCTTTATATGTGTCTTCTTTCTACAACTCCCAAATTCAATAATAGAACCTCCTATGAGATTCTAAGAACTAATAGATGTGTGGGATAAACTATAATGTTTGTTTCTTACTTTGACTTCTTCTCCCCCTTAATAGCATGCTTCAACTACTTTGAGACTTCAACACTTCTATTCACTCTCATTTCTATCTTGATAGGTCATAACTCTGTTTTTGGGATTCTCAGGTTTGAATTTGATCAATAGGTGTTGTTTCAGCTTCAATATGTGTATTCTTTCTAAAACTCCCAAATTTACCAATAGAAACTCCTATGAGATTCAAAGAACTAACAGAACTGTGGGATAAGCTATAATGTTTGTTTCTTACTTTGACTTGCTTCTCCACCTTAATAGCATGCTTTAACTACTTTGAGATTTCCACACTTCTATTCACTCACATTTCTATCTTGAAAGGTCATTACTCCGTTTTTGGTGTTCTCAGCTAGAAAATGGTCAAAACCTTGGAAATGAAAGCATTGATTCTTCATATTCCCATCAATAAGTGTTGTTTCAGCTTCCATATGTGTCTTCTTTCTAAAACTCCCAAATTCACCAATAAAAACTCCTATAAGATTCAAAGAGCTAACAGAACTGTGGGATAAGCTATAATGATTGTTTTTTACTTTGACTTGCTTCTCCCCCTTAATAGCATGCTTCAAATACTTTGAGACTTTAACACTTCTATTCACTCTCATTTCTATCTTGATAGGTGATAACTCTATTTTTCGGATTCTCAGCTTGAATATGATCAAATCCATGGAAATGAAAGCATTGATTCTTCATATTCACATCAATAGGTCTTGTTTCAGCTTCAATTCGTGTATTCTTTCTAAAACTCCCAAATTTACCAATAGAAACTCCTATGAGATTCAAAGAACTAACAGAACTGTGGGATAAGCTATATTGTTTGTTTCTTACTTTGACTTGCTTCTCCACCTTAATAGCATGCTTTAACTACTTTGAGATTTCCACACTTCTATTCACTCTCATTTTTATCTTGAAGGGTCATGACTCCGTTTTTGGTGTTCTCAGCTTGAAAATGGTCAAATCCTTGGAAATAAAAGCATTGATTCTTCATATTCACATCAATAGGTGTTGTTTCAGCCTTTATATGTGTCTTCTTTCTACAACTCCCAAATTCAATAATAGAACCTCCTATGAGATTCTAAGAACTAATAGATGTGTGGGATAAACTATAATGTTTGTTTCTTACTTTGACTTCTTCTCCCTTTAAGAGCATGCTTAAACTACTTTGAGACTTCAACACTTCTATTCACTCTCATTTCTATCTTGATAGGTCATAACTCTGTTTTTGGGATTCTCAGTTTGAATATGATCAATAGGTGTTGTTTCAGCTTCAATATGTGTATTCTTTCTAAAACTCCCAAATTTACCAATAGAAACGCCTATGAGATTCAAAAAACTAACAGAACTGTGGGATAAGCTATAATGTTTGTTTCTTACTTTGACTTGCTTCTCCACCTTAATAGCATGCTTCCACTACTTTGACATTTCCACACTTCTATTCACTCTCATTTCTATCTTGAAGGGTCATAACTCCGTTTTTGGTGTTCTCAGCTAGAAAATGGTCAAAACCATGGAAATGAAAGCATTGATTCTTCATATTCACATCAATAGGTGTTGTTTCAGCTTCTATATGTGTATTCTTTCTAAAACTCCCAAATTCACCAATAAAAACTCCTATAAGATTCAAAGAGCTAACAGAACTGTGGGATAAGCTATAATGTTTGTTTCTTACTTTGACTTGCTTCTCCCCCTCAATAGCATGCTTCAAATACTTTGAGACTTTAACACTTCTATTCACTCTCAATTCTATCTTGATAGGTGATAACTCTATTTTTGGGATTCTCAGCTTGAATATGATCAAATCCATGGAAATGAAAGCATTGATTCTTCATATTCACATCATTAGGTCTTGTTTCAGCTTCAATATGTGTATTCTTTCTAAAACTCCCAAATTTACCAATAGAAACTCCTATGAGATTTAAAGAACTAACAGAACTGTGGGATAATATATTGTTTGTTTCTTACTTTGACTTGCTTCTCCACCTTAATAGCATGCTTTAACTACTTTGAGATTTCCACACTTCTATTCACTCTCATTTTTATCTTGAAGGGTCATGACTCCGTTTTTGGTGTTCTCAGCTTGAAAATGGTCAAATCCTTGGAAATGAAAGCATTGATTCTTCATATTCACATCAATAGGTGTTGTTTCAGCCTTTATATGTGTCTTCTTTCTACAACTCCCAAATTCAATAATAGAACCTCCTATGAGATTCTAAGAACTAATAGATGTGTGGGATAAACTATAATGTTTGTTTCTTACTTTGAATTCTTCTCCCCTTAAGAGCATGCTTAAACTACTTTGAGACTTCAACACTTCTATTCACTCTCATTTCTATCTTGATAGGTCATAACTCTGTTTTTGGGATTCTCAGGTTTGAATATGATCAATAGGTGTTGTTTCAGCTTCAATATGTGTATTCTTTCTAAAACTCCCAAATTTACCAATAGAAACTCCTATGAGATTCAAAGAACTAACAGAACTGTGGGATAAGCTATAATGTTTGTTTCTTACTTTGACTTGCTTCTCCACCTTAATAGCATGCTTTAACTACTTTGAGATTTCCACACTTCTATTCACTCACATTTCTATCTTGAAGGGTCATTACTCCGTTTTTGGTGTTCTCAGCTAGAAAATGGTCAAAAGCTTGGAAATGAAAGCATTGATTCTTCATATTCCCATCAATAAGTGTTGTTTCAGCTTCCATATGTGTCTTCTTTCTAAAACTCCCAAATTCACCAATAAAAACTCCTATAAGATTCAAAGAGCTAACAGAACTGTGGGATAAGCTATAATGATTGTTTCTTACTTTGACTTGCTTCTCCCCCTTAATAGCATGCTTCAAATACTTTGAGACTTTAACACTTCTATTCACTCTCATTTCTATCTTGATAGGTGATAACTCTATTTTTCGGATTCTCAGCTTGAATATGATCAAATCCATGGAAATGAAAGCATTGATTCTTCATATTCACATCAATAGGTCTTGTTTCAGCTTCAAATCGTGTATTCTTTCTAAAACTCCCAAATTTACCAATAAAAACTCCTATGAGATTCAAAGAACTAACAGAACTGTGGGATAAGCTATATTGTTTGTTTCTTACTTTGACTTGCTTCTCCACCTTAATAGCATGCTTTAACTACTTTGAGATTTCCCCACTTCTATTCACTCTCATTTTTATCTTGAAGGGTCATGACTCCGTTTTTGGTGTTCTCAGCTTGAAAATGGTCAAATCCTTGGAAATAAAAGCATTGATTCTTCATATTCACATCAATAGGTGTTGTTTCAGCCGTTATATGTGTCTTCTTTCTACAACTCCCAAATTCAATAATAGAACCTCCTATGAGATTCTAAGAACTAATAGATGTGTGGGATAATCTATAATGTTTGTTTCTTACTTTGACTTCTTCTCCCTTTAAGAGCATGCTTAAACTACTTTGAGACTTCAACACTTCTATTCACTCTCATTTCTATCTTGATAGGTCATAACTTTGTTTTTGGGATTCTCAGTTTGAATATGATCAATAGGTGTTGTTTCAGCTTCAATATGTGTATTCTTTCTAAAACTCCCAAATTTACCAATAGAAACGCCTATGAGATTCAAAAAACTAACAGAACTGTGGGATAAGCTATAATGTTTGTTTCTTACTTTGACTTGCTTATCCACCTTAATAGCATGCTTCCACTACTTTGACATTTCCACACTTCTATTCACTCTCATTTCTATCTTGACGGGTCATAACTCCGTTTTTGGTGTTCTGAGCTAGAAAATGGTCAAAACCATGGAAATGAAAGCATTGATTCTTCATATTCACATCAATAGGTGTTGTTTCAGCTTCTATATGTGTATTCTTTCTAAAACTCCCAAATTCACCAATAAAAACTCCTATAAGATTCAAAGAGCTAACAGAACTGTGGGATAAGCTATAATGTTTCTTTCTTACTTTGACTTGCTTCTCCCCCTCAATAGCATGCTTCAAATACTTTGAGACTTTAACACTTCTATTCACTCTCAATTCTATCTTGATAGGTGATAACTCTATTTTTGGGATTCTCAGCTTGAATATGATCAAATCCATGGAAATGAAAGCATTGATTCTTCATATTCACATCATTAGGTCTTGTTTCAGCTTCAATATGTGTATTCTTTCTAAAACTCCCAAATTTACCAATAGAAACTCCTATGAGATTCAAAGAACTAACAGAACTGTGGGATAAGCTATATTGTTTGTTTCTTACTTTGACTTGCTTCTCCACCTTAATAGCATGCTTTAACTACTTTGAGATTTCCACACTTCTATTCACTCTCATTTTTATCTTGAAGGGTCATGACTCCGTTTTTGGTGTTCTCAGCTTGAAAATGGTCAAATCCTTGGAAATGAAAGCATTGATTCTTCATATTCACATCAATAGGTGTTGTTTCAGCTTTTAAATGTGTCTTCTTTCTACAACTCCCAAATTCAATAATAGAACCTCCTATGAGATTCTAAGAACTAATAGATGTGTGGGATAAACTATAATGTTTGTTTCTTACTTTGACTTCTTCTCCCCTTAATAGCATGCTTAAACTACTTTGAGACTTCAACACTTCTATTCACTCTCATTTCTATCTTGATAGGTCATAACTCGGTTTTTGGGATTCTCAGTTTAAATATGATCAATAGGTGTTGTTTCAGCTTCAATATGTGTATTCATTCTAAAACTCCCAAATTTACCAATAGAAACTCCTATGAGATTCAAAAAACTAACAGAACTGTGGGATAAGCTATAATGTTTGTTTCTTACTTTGACTTGCTTCTCCACCTTAATAGCATGCTTCCACTACTTTGACATTTCCACACTTCTATTCACTCTCATTTCTATCTTGAAGGGTCATAACTCCGTTTTTGGTGTTCTCAGCTAGAAAATGGTCAAATCCTTAGAAATGAAAGCATTGATTCTTCATATTCACATCAATAGGTGTTGTTTCAGCTTCCATATGTGTCTTCTTTCTAAAACACCCAAATTCACCAATAAAAACTCCTATAAGATTCAAAGAGCTAACAGAACTGTGTGATAAGCTATAATGTTTGTTACTTACTTTGACTTGCTTCTCCACCTTAATAGCATGCTTCCACTACTTTGACATTTCCACACTTCTATTCACTCTCATTTCTATCTTGAAGGGTCATAACTCCGTTTTTGGTGTTCTCAGCTAGAAAATGGTCAAATCCTTGGAAATAAAAGCATTGATTCTTCATATTCACATCAATAGGTGTTGTTTCAGCTTCCATATGTGTCTTCTTTCTAAAACTCCCAAATTCACCAATAAAAACTCCTATAAGATTCAAAGAGCTAACAGAACTGTGGGATAAGCTATAATGTTTGTTTCTTACTTTGACTTGCTTCTCCACATTAATAGCATGCTTTAACTACTTTGAGATTTCCACACTTCTATTCACTCACATTTCTATCTTGAAGGGTCATAACTCCGTTTTTGGTGTTCTCAGCTTGAAAATGGTCAAATCCTTGGAAATGGAAGCATTGATTCTTTATATTCACATCAATAGGTGTTGTTTCAGCTTCAATATGTGTATTCTTTCGAAAACTCCCAAATTTCCCAATAGAAACTCCTATGAGATTCAAAGAACTAACAGAACTGTGGGATAAGCTATAATGTTTGTTTCTTACTTTGACTTGCTTCTCCACCTTAAAAGCATGCTTCAACTACTTTGAAATTTTCACACTTCTATTCACTCTCATTTCTATCTTGAAGGGTCATAACTCCGTTTTTGGTGTTCTCAGCTAGAAAATGGTCAAAACCTTGGAAATGAAAGCATTGATTTTTCAAATTCACATCAATAGGTGTTGTTTCAGCTTCTATATGTGTCTTCTTTCTAAAACTCCCAAATTCACTAATAAAAACTCCTATAAGATTCAAAGAGCTAACAGAACTGTGGGATAAGCTATAATGTTTGTTTCTTACTTTGACTTGCTTCTCCCCCTTAATAGCAGGCTTCAAATACTTTGAGACTTTAACACTTCTATTCACTCTCAATTCTATCTTGATAGGTGATAACTCTATTTTTGGGATTCTCAGCTTGAATATGATCAAATCCATGGAAATGAAAGCATTGATTCTTCATATTCACATCATTAGGTCTTGTTTCAGCTTCAATATGTGTATTCTTTCTAAAACTCCCAAATTTACCAATAGAAACTCCTATGAGATTCAAAGAACTAACAGAACTGTGGGATAAGCTATATTGTTTGTTTCTTACTTTGACTTGCTTCTCCACCTTAATAGCATGCTTTAACTACTTTGAGATTTCCACACTTCTATTCACTCTCATTTTTATCTTGAAGGGTCATGACTCCGTTTTTGGTGTTCTCAGCTTGAAAATGGTCAAATCCTTGGAAATGAAAGCATTGATTCTTCATATTTACATCAATAGGTGTTGTTTCAGCCTTTAAATGTGTCTTCTTTCTACAACTCCCAAATTCAATAATAGAACCTCCTATGAGATTCTAAGAACTAATAGATGTGTGGGATAAACTATAATGTTTGTTTCTTACTTTGACTTCTTCTCCCCTTAATAGCATGCTTAAACTACTTTGAGACTTCAACACTTCTATTTACTCTCATTTCTATCTTGATAGGTCATAACTCTGTTTTTGGGATTCTCAGTTTGAATATGATCAATAGGTGTTGTTTCAGCTTCAATATGTGTATTCTTTCTAAAACTCCCAAATTTACCAATAGAAACTCCTATGAGATTCAAAAAACTAACAGAACTGTGGGATAAGCTATAATGTTTGTTTCTTACTTTGACTTGCTTCTCCACCTTAATAGCATGCTTCCACTACTTTTACATTTCCACACTTTTATTCACTCTCATTTCTATCTTGAAGGGTCATAACTCCATTGTTGGGATTCTCAGCTGGAAAATGGTCAAATTCATGGAAATGAAAGCATTGATTCTTCATATTCACATCAATAGGTGTTGATTCAGCCTCCATATGTGTCTTCTTTCTAAAACACCCAAATTCACCAATAAAAACTCCTATAAGATTCAAAGAGCTAACAGAACTGTGGGATAAGCTATAATGTTTGTTACTTACTTTGACTTGCTTCTCCACCTTAATAGCATGCTTCCACTACTTTGACATTTCCACACTTCTATTCACTCTCATTTCTATCTTGAAGGGTCATAACTCCGTTTTTGGTGTTCTCAGCTAGAAAATGGTCAAATCCTTGGAAATGAAAGCATTGATTCTTCATATTCACATCAATAGGTGTTGTTTCAGCTTCCATATGTGTCTTCTTTCTAAAACTCCCAAATTCACCAATAAAAACTCCTATAAGATTCAAAGAGCTAACAGAACTGTGGGATAACCTATAATGTTTGTTTCTTACTTTGACTTGCTTCTCCACATTAATAGCATGCTTTAACTACTTTGAGATTTCCACACTTCTATTCACTCACATTTCTATCTTGAAGGGTCATAACTCCGTTTTTGGTGTTCTCAGCTTGAAAATGGTCAAATCCTTGGAAATGGAAGCATTGATTCTTTATATTCACATCAATAGGTGTTGTTTCAGCTTCAATATGTGTATTCTTTCTAAAACTCCCAAATTTCCCAATAGAAACTCCTATGAGATTCAAAGAACTAACAGAACTGTGGGATAAGCTATAATGTTTGTTTCTTACTTTGACTTGCTTCTCCACCTTAAAAGCATGCTTCAACTACTTTGACATTTTCACACTTCTATTCACTCTCATTTCTATCTTGAAGGGTCATAACTCCGTTTTTGGTGTTCTCAGCTAGAAAATGGTCAAAACCTTGGAAATGAAAGCATTGATTCTTCATATTCACATCAATAGGTGTTGTTTCAGCTTCTATATGTGTCTTCTTTCTAAAACTCCCAAATTCACCAATAAAAACTCCTATAAGATTCAAAGAGCTAACAGAACTGTGGGATAAGCTATAATGTTTGTTTCTTACTTTGACTTGCTTCTCCCCCTTAATAGCAGGCTTCAAATACTTTGAGACTTTAACACTTCTATTCACTCTCAATTCTATCTTGATAGGTGATAACTCTATTTTTGGGATTCTCAGCTTGAATATGATCAAATCCATGGAAATGAAAGCATTGATTCTTCATATTCACATCATTAGGTTGTGTTTCATCGTCAGTATGTGTAGTCTGTCTAAAACTCGCAGATTTACCAATAGAAACTCCTATGAGATTCAAAGAACTAACAGAACTGTGGGATAAGCTATATTGTTTGTTTCTTACTTTGACTTGCTTCTCCACCTTAATAGCATGCTTTAACTACTTTGAGATTTCCACACTTCTATTCACTCTCATTTTTATCTTGAAGGGTTATGACTCCGTTTTTGGTGTTCTCAGCTTGAAAATGGTCAAATCCTTGGAAATGAAAGCATTGATTCTTCATATTCACATCAATAGGTGTTGTTTCAGCCTTTAAATGTGTCTTCTTTCTACAACTCCCAAATTCAATAATAGAACCTCCTATGAGATTCTAAGAACTAATAGATGTGTGGGATAAACTATAATGTTTGATTCTTACTTTGACTTCTTCTCCCCTTAATAGCATGCTTAAACTACTTTGAGACTTCAACACTTCTATTTACTCTCATTTCTATCTTGATAGGTCATAACTCTGTTTTTGGGATTCTCAGTTTGAATATGATCAATAGGTGTTGTTTCAGCTTCAATATGTGTATTCTTTCTAAAACTCCCAAATTTACCAATAGAAACTCCTATGAGATTCAAAAAACTAACAGAACTGTGGGATAAGCTATAATGTTTGTTTCTTACTTTGACTTGCTTCTCCACCTTAATATTATGCTTCCACTACTTTGACATTTCCACACTTCTATTCACTCTCATTTCTATCTTGAAGGGTCATAACTCCATTTTTGGTGTTCTCAGCTAGAAAATGGTCAAATCCTTGGAAATGAAAGCATTGATTCTTCATATTCACATCAATAGGTGTTGTTTCAGCTTCCATATGTGTCTTCTTTCTAAAACACCGAAATTCACCAATAAAAACTCCTATAAGATTCAAAGAGCTAACAGAACTGTGGGATAAGCTATAATGTTTGTTACTTACTTTGACTTGCTTCTCCACCTTAATAGCATGCTTCCACTACTTTGACATTTCCACACTTCTATTCACTCTCATTTCTATCTTGAAGGGTCATAACTCCGTTTTTGGTGTTCTCAGCTAGAAAATGGTCAAATCCTTGGAAATGAAAGCATTGATTCTTCATATTCACATCAATAGGTGTTGTTTCAGCTTCCATATGTGTCTTCTTTCTAAAACTCCCAAATTCACCAATAAAAACTCCTATAAGATTCAAAGAGCTAACAGAACTGTGGGATAAGCTATAATGTTTGTTTCTTACTTTGACTTGCTTCTCCACATTAATAGCATGCTTTAACTACTTTGAGATTTCCACACTTCTATTCACTCACATTTCTATCTTGAAGGGTCATAACTCCGTTTGGTGGTTTCTCAGCTTGAAAATGGTCAAATCCTTGGAAATG